>JAOXJM010000041.1:36986631-37006285 GCA_026413425.1 Tringa solitaria | reverse complement strand
GGGGGGGGGGGATTATTATTTGAGGACCTAGATTCCACAAACTATAGTCAATATTAAAAATCCTGCAGTTTAAACAAAAATGTTTACTCTGAAGAAACTACAAGCAACAACAATGGACAGAAACACTTCGAGCAATGAGAACTGGAGTACTGAACAAGAACTACAAATCTTTATTCTTTCCATAGACATTAAAACAGAAGAAGCCTAGTTTCTATTATCTTTTCTCTATAAATACCTCTGGAGCCCATTCTGCCAGAAGGTAGGACTTGGGACACCCTTGACTTTTGACATGTAATTTGGAACTGGGATCCAAGTCTTGTGCTGTGGAAAAAAGGTAAACCTGCTCCCAAAGGATCTTTAACAGTATGTCAAGGTGTATCTATTACTTCAATCCAATTCTCCAAATGCACTAATGACAGGAAGAGATGCAACTGTTACCACCAATTAAACCAGAAAAATATTAACAGACTTGTTTAAACATGGTACCATCTTACTACGTTTCCTGAGAGTAATCATAATTGCTTAATAATAAAAAATGTTTTTCTGCTTTTTATTTTTCTTTTACAGAGCCAGCACAGCTATGGGAGAGTACACTGGATTCTGTTCTGGCTTGTGCATCAGCAGAATTGGTAGCTAAGTCCCAGCTGCGGAGTCCTCATTGTTGCTGATCCATGAACCAGAAAGAACATAGCTAGACTTTCAAATTCCAGGTTGAGATTGTGGCACTGGCAGTCAAGAAAAGCACCTTTTCACTTACTCCTTCTCCTCTTTGACACTACAAAATAAATTAAATTATCCCAGGAAAGACAATCAGCTGCTTAATGATAATAGATTTTTGAAGAGAAGTTTTTGCTTTAAGAAAGCAATAGCATGCATTGAATGCACAATGTTACCCTGGTGTCCACCACAAGTACTGTGCCATATGCTTATTAAAAAGCATTAAAGAACTAAAGAGAAAAAAAGTGGGACTGCTTTTGAAGGAAATCATGTTAAAACACTTCAGAGCAGCAGTCCAAAACTGAGGTTTTTAAATGTGAAAATAATGTAATATTATCAACTGTGGGCAGGGTTGCTGAGCAAATGAAGGCTAAACAGGGAAGTCTTTCTGCATGCTTCTTAACTATTGTTTTTGAGGTGGTGTGGAGGAAAAAAATGAAACAAAATAAAACAAACAAAAAAAATACTGTCATACTCAGCCTTCTTAAAATTATTTCCCCTTAAAATTTAAAAACATTGTAGAATAGAGACATTTGATACTAGAAGAGAGAACACAATACCACGAAAGTTAAGAAATAACATCGTGTTCCTATATGTTTTTTTAAATATAGACTATATATCATTTTAAGTATTGCAAGTCAATAGAATGCACCAACACTATACACAAAAGACAGCAAGTGTGTAAAGGACCGAAAGATCGCTTGGCAAACGCAGACATGTAACTGAAAAATACTGCAGAACAGCTTTCGTGCTCAGTGGAAAGACAAAATTGAAAAGGAAGTTTAGCTCCCACACCTTTTTTTTTTTTTTTAAAAAAAAAAAAAAGAACACATAAATTATGAACTATGTATTTTTGTTTCATAAAGTCTCTGGCATAAGCTCAATAACAGCAGTTGTCCCCAGCCTTAATGCTATGTAGCCACTTAAATGACAGCAGTTAACACTTGATGGTGCAAGTTTTCTTTTATGTTCTTCTACAACTAGTCACCCCTATAGTTTATCATTCTTCATATTTATAACATTCCCACGAAAAGCAAAAATTCAATGTCACTCCTAATATTTTGAAAGAGATGCAGCTTCACAAATGATAGGAACCTTGGGGCATTTCAAATTGAATGCATTTTCTAAAATCACTTTGAATTTCAACTATGGACTGTAGCTAGGCCTGCTAGCCTAAAGGTAATGCTCTGTATTACCACGCCACAGATCTAGGTTAAATTTCCAGGCTCTCTATAGCTTCCCAAGCTGGCACAACCTGGGGTGAGACTAGCACCTCTTGTTATCGTGCAGACTCCACTTCAGCCGATTAAGGAGCAGCACTGATAGGCTCTGAAGAGAATCCCATCCTCCTCACCAAGGAGGCTCTGTCTTTGAGCATAGCAAGAGGTTAAAAACAGGGTTGAAAATGGAGTATATCCTCAGGGCTCCATCAGGGACATGAAAGACAACCCAAGAAAGTATGTTATATGACAACAAAGACATCAAATAATTTTAGCGGAATAGCTGCCTTCTACCTCTACAAGTTTCCTGGGCATGTCCAGATGCATACTGTATCTTTTTCCCCGTCCACCACAAGATTTTTGTGTATTGCTCCTACTTGCTATGAAACAGCTGCTACATTTCAATCTAGATGGCTGAATTACAATGGTGGATTAAGCTATTCCCACGTAACGGATGAATTATCAGGACCTCCTGTACCCAGTGAAAACCAGAAACTACTTGTAAAGGGGCACGTGCAGAGAAAAAGCAAGTTTGTTTCAGGTGTTGCTACTTAGTCCTCACACCTCCAGTCCTGAAACTTCACACAATCTTGTGCATTCAGCCGTGGAAGTATGTTCAAAATTAGGAATTAAGGGTTCTGTTTCACTATTCCCAGATAGTATGTAAATATTCAAATTCTTCTTGTTACAATGATAAATAATCTCTGTGGGTAAATGTGTGGTATTTATACCGAGATTCAAAACCAGTTGAGATACAGGAAAGAATTTCATATAGCTCCTGCCTGTTTTCTGAAGCAAAAAAATCCTAAATTTGACCTGCTTGTTGTAAAGGATTTGGGGATCCTGGGGATCCTTTAGAAAGAAAGGTATCATCACACTATATGCTACAGGCAGTATTTTCACACTAGGCTCATGGTACAAGCTTTGTATCTGATGACTTTAAAGCTTCATAGTGTGACCACTTGGCTTGAAATCTGATTTTCTCCATTAATGCAGTTATATACAAAAGGAAAACTACTTTCATATTAAGGTAAGCGACTGCATAGTGATAGTGGGAGTAAAACCAGCATCTGTGGTCTTGTGCAAATCACTATTAGTTCAAGACTGGATGTTGATAAATAAATGACTGAAAGGCTGCATACTTGCTGGAATATAGAAAAAGCTGAAAAAGCAATGCTAAAGTGCCTAAAAATTTGAAAGATATATACTGCTAAAAATTAAATTGAAATACATTTTCTAAATACCTTCTGCAACATAAGTGGCCTGTATCTTCTTTCAAGACAGAGTATCAGTTTATTTCAAATTTAGAGATATTGGCCTTGATTCAAATTCATGGCAGTTATAGAAACCAATGTTCCATGGCTTGATTCAGGTGGCAAGCATTAAATCTTTTTCCTGCTGTCATGCAACAACAACTTTAATACAAATTAGTACTGCCAAACTCAGTTTCCTGAGCTCAGAAGTCCTTGATGCTACTCCCTGAATTTTATTCATACTTTCACACGGATTTTGCTCTGCTGAAATTGTTGTAGCTGACAAGAAACAAAAAACTACAATTTAATGACACTGGATTCAGTATTATAATTCATGACATTGTAGAAAATTTAACATGCAGCTCTTCATTATTTTTTTAACTGAGGTAAAGCTCAATCAAACCCGCACAATGTTTGTTGGAGTTTTTTTAACCTGTAAATTTGGTTTCTGTGAGTTAGATCTTCCCTTCAGACCAATTGTTTATGCTGAACCCAATCCTGCCAGTCAATAATAACTCACATTTTCCAAGCTACCGATTCAACTTTTACAGCAGTGTTCTTGAAGTTCAAGACAAAACCATCCAAGCCTCAGAAAATACGAAATAACGAACCAAAAGCAAGAGTTTTTTCCAGTTTTCCTACTCACCAGGAATATACAATTAACTAAACTTGACACTCCAGACGACTCAAAATGAGATCCAGAGGGTAGATCTGAGTCAGAGAAAGCATATTTCCACTTAAGAAAGAACCCTCTGTTTCTCCGATCAGCCACTCCAGACTGATGGGCCCTTAATTACACAGTTCCACAAAAAAGGGTGGGAAATGCCAATGAGTACCTAAGCCTCCTGGGTTTCCATGGCCATGCTCAAAAACCCCTGGCAAAAATTTGCATTTCAAGGAACGCCCAGTTCCAATTCCTAGTAACTTCCAGAGCAGTAAACCAAAATCCAAAACCACTTCCTAACAAAATTTCTGCCAAGCCAGTCAACTCCCTGTAACTTTAAAACGAAAAACTCACTTGATCTGAATTTAGACCTCAATTTAGAGCCAGTCATTCATAAGTTTTTTTTTTCCTTTTTTTATTACTATTTTACCAACCATTTATAATCCAGGAGTACCCAAAGGCTAATCAAGCTCTAGGCTTTAGTGTGATGGCAATAAAGAGGCATATAATGGTCAGTCCTGGTCAGGGGCTTACAATGTGTGAAGACAAAGGAAGGAAAACAAACTAAAATAACATCCCTTTTCCTCCCCAAAATCCAACAATAATGAGGACCACTTTGTTAGTTCTATGACTAACAGGATTTTCACTTATCTAAATTTAACCTTTGTTATTTTTTAATAACTGCAGCCTTGATATTTTCTAAGTGATCCTTTTAGAATGATTTTTTTTAACTTCTTCATAGAAAAGGAAGCAATCAATCAGTTTCTCACTCTTTTTCTACATACCTGTAGCTACCCTCAGCTAACTGCCTTCCAAGTGTGCATAAAGAAAGAAACACCGAAGTCAGCATATGATGACATCAGTGAGGCTCTGAAAGCATGATATATATGCCTCCACGGTGTTCTGGCTGGCCTTCCTACTCCTCATCCTCTTAGGGAGTGCCAGTGCTTTTCTTAAGAAAAGGGGAAATTATATTTGCGATCCTTCTTAGACCAACATAGATAAGAGTAGAATCTTTCTGAAAGTTTCAACAAATCCATCTTACTCTTCAAAAGCAGAGATCAAAAATAGTGATTAACAAGTTACAGCTAAGTGAAACTCACCTTAAGAAAACACTTGAATTAAAATTTCCTTTATGGTTCGAATAGATAAGTGTGTGTGTGTAAGACATCGTTTACATATCAAGAGAAAGTAGGGACTAAATAGATTTTCTACACCACAGTTTTGGTAAATAGCAACCCAAAGAGCTCAATGAAAAACTTCAAAACCCAAGAGTCTTTTGGAACTACCAAATTTTACACCACTGTCAAATGGTAACATTTTTAATAACTAATGTTAACAATGAAATATACTTACTCAGGACTTGTAGCTATTTGGCCAACAGTGTTAGACAAACATTGTGACATTGTAAAAATTCTGCTATTAGCTTAAGGCCATACAGGTTGAAAATAGCCTTTTCAAAGAGCACCATAGGTGTTTACAAGAAATAACAAAGAAAAGTAAGGAAAGCAATGGGTAAAAGTTCCAGACACACTGTGCATTGATACAATTCTCTCTATATCTTACTACATACCAAACATTTATCTGATGTCAAGGATAGAAATGTCATGGTTTTTAAGGCTCACATACTTATATGTGAATGCATATAGCAGACTGACAGTATCTACCTACAATTTGGAATTACAGAAATGACAGCGTTACCTAGCTTTCGTTGAAGCTAACAAACAGTCTCTTATTGATTTCACCTGTGGTAGGTCCCAAGTGATGACAAAAAATCAGATGTCCTAAATATGAGTGGCCTGCTTCTAAGAGGACCTAAGCATCTTATTGGCATGGACTTATTTTGGTGACTAATACCCGGACATTTTATAATATTTTGGCTCAGGTACCTACAGTTAGAGAAGGGATTTGCATCTAAGGCATAAAACCATGTGTACAATTGGAAAGAAAATAATAGAAAAAGCAGAAGAGGAAACTTGGAATGATTTTTGATGGGATTTCCTAGCTGCACTGCACATACTTAGCTGGATACTCAGCTTGTGTAAACTGACAACACGGCAATGGAGCCAATGGAGCCACAATACTTAACACTAACTAATAATCTGGCTCTGTCTACTGATGTCAAGACAAAAATAAGCACAAACTCTCCCACCAAAGAGACCAGAATATAAAAGTGACTTTAATGAATATGATGGTGTTTGGGGAATTCCTGTATCTTTTGTGTAAATCAAAAGAAATGATGAAGGGACAGAGAGGGTAATGGCAGAGCAATAATGCCTCATGTAACCTCACCATCAAGAGACTGATAATGAATATCTTCTCTAGATGTGCGCATAGTGCCCATGGCAATGTGTGCCTTTGCACTCCACAGAAACGGAGAAAAACTTACTGACAGGGGACTGTGAGCCCAAGATATAGCACCGAAAGAGGAACTTAAACCTGTGAAGTACGCTGCACATCTTTCAAGAAATTCACATAAATTAGTGGTGGTATTATGGGACAGGCCAAACATTAATAACTAGCAATCAGCTGGATACTTAAGGATTAGACCAATTCAACTTTCTTTCTTCATGAAAAATAAAAACATTAAAAAAAAAACAAACCCAAAACTCTTCAGTCAATGTGAGGTAATATTTTTTCAAAATCTATGCAAAGTCACTGGACACCTGAAGATGATGTACAACATGCAACATGGACAGATTATGTAGAACATGTAACCTGGACAGGTTATGTTTTGGAAATTCCTTCAAAAATACTTGCTAGCCCATCTGATAGTCCACTTTTTTATGTTTTTTCTTATGTCTATGATGTGAAAAGTATCTTGCTGTCCTAACCTTCAGAAAGTACTCTTGATTTCTGTGATGTGATTCATTTCACAGGCACTATCTAGCAAGCTCATTGACTACTCTGATAATGTATCAGACAAAAATTGAAGTAAAATGTATTGATTTAATTACTCTTCAAGCCTAGTTAATAACATTAAACACATTAAATCTACCACTGAAGGAGAGTTTTTAAGAAAGTTAAGACTAAGAGTACGATCAAAAATCACTTGAAATCACTTCATATCTTTCCATTGTTTCTGAGCTTTGAAGCGGGTCTGAATTGGTCAGCAATGATGCTCCAAGATACATTACAAAGTAAAATTCAATTAGGAATGTACAAATATGGAATTACTGTACATCTGTCATGACAGAAGTAAAGCTACGTCCTTGGTAATCATTAGTATAGCTTCGCAAAGCTCTGTTAATACTACACTGCTTGTCAGGAATTCATTCTCCATTTTCTGGCACACATTAATCTGAAATATCTAAAGCGATCACGGCATGGCCTGAACACAATAGGGGAAAGTCCTCCACAACAAATGCCAGGTGCTCCTGCCAGCAGAGTGATTCCTTGACCCTGGGAGCTGGCAGAATAGAACGTCTCAATTGGCTCAGAGGACGGCCAGCTTTCTCGGGAGGTGTGCAGCAACTTCTCTAGCCACAAGCAAAAATAAACTTGTGCCGTGCACCTCAAGTAATAAAAAGAAAAGGCTAGATGGTGATGTAAAAATTCTAAAATAAAGCCTTCTGCCTGCTTGCTCCTGAATGGTGAGGATAAAACAGAACACCATTAGAAGACAGACAAAGGTATACAAATTCCTGAAATTAAAATATTTAACACAAGGTTATACCTCAGGCCTGTTTTTTCTACATTTTGTAGCAATGCATCCATTTCATATTTTGTCTAGTTTTGCTTATGTAAATTTTAAATAAATATTAAATGGATGGTCTGTTCTTTGGATAACTTTATGTTCCAGCATACTGTATGTTGCCACTGAGCACTCATTCATTGAACATAAGAGTGATCCTGAAAATCTTTAATTGGGTAGGATCCCTGTACTTAGATATTAAATTAGAAGTAATGTAAGGATTTGAAAGGCTGGGCCATGCATTCTACAACAGGAACAGAATGTGTACAATGATAATTTTTGCAGCCTCAGCATACACTAGTGCATGTTGAATGTTATTTTGCCTAAAAACACATGATGATACAGATCTGGTTTTAAAATTCTACCTGCAGTATCTGCATATTGCATATATTGTTATTAGGCTTTAAATGGTCATGTGAAATATTGACATCTCTCACTATCTTCTGCTTGGGATCAGGTTTTCACATCTTAAAAGAATCTACCTGTTTCTTTCAAAGTATTCCTTTCTGGCAAAAATAAAGAACACAATCCAACTTTTACTGAAAACTAGATGATGTTCTGTGTAACAATAATTTTCTTCTACAAAAACCACAACCCAAATGACATTTTATTGCTAGTGGACAACAATTTAAAAAATATTGGTGAATTGGAAACCAAAGTCACATTTCTCAAAACAGGCCCTTAAGCATCTACACATCTTTGTCCTTTTCAATGAGATTAAAGTTTGTGTACATAGATCATATTTGAAAATGAAACTTAAGGTCCTGAACCACTTTGACTGTTTTGAAAATATTGCCCTGCAACTTCAAATAATTGTTCAATACAGAACATAATTTCTTTGTTTTAAAGTAGCATTTCTCTTAATTTAGCAACTTTAATATCATTTACTAGGACTTTCTGAAGATTTTCACTTAAACATATCTGCAAACCCAAGTTTCAATTTCTTGGGCAACTTTAGCATTTGCTTTGTTTATGCTAGCAAGTGAAATTGAAAGCAATACATTATCCAGCCTTAAGGGCTTGCTTCCCTTTCTCCTTTCAATTAATCTTGTCTCCCAGGAGTCCAGCATTAAAATAAAATAAAATATCAATACTATTCTTTTTTAATTTCTATGTGTTTAATTATAAGCAGCAATTAATCAATTTTTTCAATTTTACTTGTTCTTGGGGGCATCTCACTGATAAACTGAAAATCAACACCAGTGTATTAATCAAATAATCACAAAACTTTGAGGCAAAAAAGTTCACCCCATCAAGACTGTAACCTAAAGCTAAGCAAATCCCATCTTTTTCTTGAATTATTGGTAGAACTAATTTATTTTTCCTAGAAAACATTTGCAGAATATATATTAAAGTTCAATAGCAGAGGGCCAATTTCTGTTTTCAATTACACTCTGCAGCTTCATTAACACCAGTGAAATTGTTTAGATATAACTAATGGCAAAAAATGACTCACAGTTTACACATTTTTTTCTTTTTTTTTCTGAGTACTTTCTATCAGAGAAAAGAGAGCTCATGACTAATCCACACTGATATTCCCAGTACGATCTTAAAGCCTGGAAAATGCAAATTTCAATCATTTTGACATTGTTGTTACTATTGAATCCCCTTTAAATGGAAGAACACTAGATACTGCTGCTCTTTTCAACATTTTAGTATCAGTGGATCAAATCAAACCACTCTGGATAGGCTTGGATTTTGATCTATGCACAAGATTAGTAGTCTCACACAGATTTTCCCTCAAACCCCTTGTTTTGTAAGAATTTTCAGTATGTCTGACAAGCTGGCCTTCCTTAATACTACTCCAACTATTTTTGTGAATATATAATATATATAAACTCATTCTCTGACACTATAAGTATTTGACCTCATTTACACTAGAACTGCCATTAGATTTCTTTAGGTACTATCACAGATAAGAAATTAAAATATTCCAGGTGTTAGTTTCAATTTCCAGGATAATTGTTATAATATTAACCTTTTTTTTTGTTTAATCTATTTAATTATTTCTACTCTTTTAATCAGTTCAGATAAATTAACTTTCTTGACTGCAGCAATCTATTTATTTCTGCACAAGCAGAATGCTGCCCATAACAGATATCCTGAAGTTTCTTCTTCTAGTCTTTAAATTAGTATTTTCCACCAAAAGTCTTGAAAAGTTTTGGTATGTTTCTGGTGCACAGCTAAGTTCTCAAAAACCATTTAGGTTTGATTTATATTAATTTACCTATATAAAGCACATCTGCCAAATTGTTTTACATTATACAGTACTAAAATCATTGCTACAGCAGTAAGGAACACCGTTCCAATAAGAAATATCGGTGTAAAAACTGCTAACTCCATTACAGCACATTCTGCCACACACCTCTTCCCCACTCACTCACAGTGTCACACTCTCGAAAAGATGCTTTGTGCTTCCTGGGAAGGGAATTATTTGTCATGGACTTACTAGTACTTTTTTTTGCCATTGTTAATAGCTGGATCTCTTACACAAGTACTGCCTTTATTTATATATGTATCTTTAGTACATAAAATATATTTACACTTATTCATCTTAACTTATTTAGTCTTAACCAGAAAACCTGAACATGTAAAAACACATATCTGAGTTGCAAGCTTTTTGAGAAATGAAAAACTTTGCACTAAACACAAAACAATTGATAGGATTTGTTTCCATATGTTACAGCCATATTTTCCTAAATGTAGGCCTTCAGTCTGTTTCATAAATTTCAACACCTTTATATTGTAAAAAGGAAGCCAGTGAACTATTTTTTATAGATTGTCTTTGATCAAGAGTGATAATTTTATCTTTTTATCATTACATTTCTAGCTCATTTATACGTAAGTGGTATTACTTAACCAAAAGTTAACTATGTTATTTCAGCACTACATTTTCTTGATTAATTGTTTCGCTACCTCTATGGACAAATAATGTTCCATAGTTCAAGAAGAACTCAAGTAAATAAAATCAATTAACATCTTACATGTGTCAGAAAAGCAGCTGATCATACTATCGTAAAAAATCTGATGTAATGAAATGTACAGTAACAATTACTTTTTTTACTGAATCACACCATAGAGGTAAAAACTCAATTCTAAGCATTCAAAATTCTATGGTTTTAAAGCTGCTGGCCCTATGCAAAAATGAGATTTTTTTCTTGATTAAATACTCAGATGTCATCTCTCAGAATCCATTACATTATACTAACACACAGTTTGCTAAAAAAAAAGTTTTTAAGAGCTCTCCAGGGGCAATAAATTTCAAGTTTGACATAATTTCAAACACTGTTAAAAACGTATCTGTCAATATTTGATCTTAAAACAATCTCATTAAGAGAGGTATATCTCAGGTATTATTACAAGGCACACTTTTTAATATCTTATTAGCACTTTATTAAGTGGTTTGTGCACTGCCATTTTAATGATGAATCTATTGTTTCTTGCAGAAAGTTTCCAGCAGCTTGATAGCTTCCACATATTTTAAATAATATTAAGCAGTTTCAATGTTCTCCAAATCAGTATAAAGATTTTTTAAAACACCTATTCTTTTGTTAAAGAAGGCCACAGTTTAATGTACTCTGTGCCATTGCCTGCAGCTACCACCTCAGAGTTTTCAACAGGAAGTGCAAAGATCAACAACTCCTAGTATGTTCAATGATGATGATGATGATTACTAAATTAAGCCTACTTCCTCTGTCCAATGTTTCCAAGATTATCAGTGAAAGAAGGATAAAATCTGATCCTACTGAGGTCAACGGGAATACTGCCATTGACTTCACCATCGCTAGTATTTGGCTAAGAAAATAAATTAAAAATACCTGTTCAGACGAGGTATCACATAGGCAAAACTGCATTATCATTTTAGGTCACTCTTGAAATATTATTATAAATGAAATAAAACTAGTACTATATTGCCTGCTGCCCTGCATGATACCCTTCTGTGTACAAACAGGGAGCTGGGCCTGTAACATCCATCTGTGAGAGAGTTCAGGTTTCTCCCCCCCATTTAAAAGTTGTGAAAAGCATGAATCATAAAAAGCATGAAAGCACACCAATTTTCTTTTCTTATTAAAGGTGCTTATTACAACTTCTGACTATAGTATATTTTACCTTCCAAAATGAAAAGTATCTTCTATAAACCACCAACTGCCAGACACCAAC
Organism: Tringa solitaria; assembly: GCA_026413425.1. NCBI lineage: Eukaryota > Metazoa > Chordata > Aves > Charadriiformes > Scolopacidae > Tringa > Tringa solitaria. The sequence goes on along the minus strand of JAOXJM010000041.1, from coordinate 36,994,576 downwards.
GCGCGTTCAAGGCCTGGTCTCCCATTTGCACTCTGTCCTGCTTCTGCTTCCTAGAGTAACTCCTGGTCAGCCACCCCCACCTTCTTCTGTCCAGCTGCTTTGATGGAGAAACAGGTAGCACTTTACAAATCCTGGTTTCCATTTTTTTTACCAATACTTTTGTGATAAAACACAGTGAGTCTGATCTTGCCTTCTGCCTTCGCCTTCATTAATAAGAGAGCTTAGCGTATCCAGTATTTGGACAGTAATCAAGTTCACCAAATCATTCAACTGACCTACGGCCTTGTCTTTGTCCATGTCTGGGGTTTCTTAAGAACAGGGAGAGCAATAAGTAGACCCCCACACTGATCACAATATCCCCTATCTTGTCAGATGAAGAGATAGGCACACAGCCTCTAAGCTTTGACCTGAAGCTCATGTGCACTCTCACTGCATGGCCAGACACACTTTTGTCATGACACATTAGATACACTTTGCTCATAGGATCAAGAGGAGAAGTGCGAAGTGTTCACACCACATACAGCCCTGAATAATTCCAGTCAGAGGCTAAAACGTTTTCCAGACAAAATACTACCCCCACTGACTAACACTCCTTTCATCCCTGCTGCAAATCAAAAGACATTCCCTTTCTACCCTCAACCCAGCCATCAAGTTACAAGAATAAAATTTCAGTACCTCCAATCTGGTCCTTCTAGAAAAAGCTGTGCAGCTCTGGACAACTCTGTAATACTCCGTAATACTTTCACTTAGAAGAAGATAATTCTTCACCTCAGGGGTTCCATTTGGGAACCTCTGCTCCACAAATGAAGAAGTCCAGCCCCTTAGTAAACACCGTCTCCTCTTCATGAAGATATTTCCTTATTCATCACGGTCAGCTTGTCCTGAGAATTTTTTTCTTTCTTTTCAGCCCTGTGCCCTCCCACACACAAGCACAGTGCTTTGACTGTAAGGACAGAAACAAGCACCAGACATGCAAACAAGTCTTGTAACATATTTTATGCTGAAAAGTTAAATCATATGACCACAGAGTAAAACATTGCCCAATTATGAGAGTAGTGATATTTCATGTTCTACAGTCAGTAAAATCCTTTATGGTCCACTTCAAGAACAAAATGCTCCCCTTACAAATAATGTTGAGACCCTATTCTTCCCATTTGAGCAGTAGGAATTTCTTCAGCAGCATACTGCTCCCACAGAACAAGGATTTCTTTTCCTGAGATAATACTGTTTCTAGGTCAATAATAGGCATCAACATGAGCTACAACACTGGTTGAAAAATCAGGCTTTGAAGTGCTGGATGTTCACAGGAGCTCTTTTTTAATGTCCGCAAGCAGTTGTTAAAAATTATTCACCCACTCCACTTTAGTTTGTGCGTTTCCATACTGCCAACACGATGTAAAACATTCCTGCGCCATGAAGGGAAATTTTAATATTTAATCCAATTTTTTCCATTCTTGAAGCATCGCATATCTCTCAGAGACACATCAGACATAGCTAACCAAATGTCACTAGCTGCAACTTTCACGAGTTTTTAAAAGTTATTTGCAGTTTTCTCAGGTACCCATTTCTTATGGAAGTAATACTTTTCTTCTTACTGTTAACTGTCCATTTTTAGCATCTCTGTTGTCAAGATCCAGAGTCAGTGGACCTCTGGGAAATTCTCACTTACGTGAAATTGCCTTTTGCCTGCAATATAGAACCAACTTCCTTGGTTTCTTCCAGAATACCTAAAGATATACATATAGTAACTACAGAAAAAAATCAAGTAGCGGAAGACTTGTTGATGCTCAAGGCACATCGTATAAGCAATTAAAAAAAAAAATGCAGACACTTATCTCAGCCTGAACCACTGATCCTAATGAATGTCTGTAGCATGCTTCCATTTCTGATTAACCCTGTCCACAATGTTAAGTAAGTGGAACAAACAGAATTCCACAGTTCCCAGAATAGTTTTGCACCATTTTGGATATAAAACAAGACTCCTGGTTAGTAACTTCCTAGTATTTTTTCCTCTAGAAAAGAATTGATGCTCATTACCTATGGACTGTGCTATAGCCATAATATTAGGATCTACTATGATGCCTAACATTTTAAAAGAGTCTGATTCAATCTTTCTGTCCTAGATATTGACTAGCACTGTTTCATTGCAGGTGAATTTCTATCCCTTCAACTCAATATACAATTCCTGGATCACAATATTTGGTATCACATATAACAAACTTGAACATGGCTGAAGGCTGACCATTCTAGGACCTGTTGTGGTATATCCTTTAATCAGGGTTTGTTCAGCCACTCAAAATCACTGCTGTTATTCACCCACCTTTAACATTTTTTGTTCAGAAACCATTCAGCACCATTTTCCTTGTCAAGGTCCTAGAAAATCTTGCCATCCAAATTTCAATTTCCTTTCCTGGAACTCTGCAAATCTCTCCTCCTGATTCAAGATCTGCTTATCAGATCTTCATTATAGAGTCAGGTATGGACATCAACCTTCTGATGAACATCATTCCACAATTAATTTCTTTTCCCCCTCCCCTTCCCTAAACAAGTCAACACAAGAGGAACTATTTCAAACTAGAACTTACAAAGTGCAAACTGTACACCTGCTGCTACCACAACAGAACTGAAGCCTTTCTAATAGTGCTAAGTCCACAGTGATAGAACAGCAAAATGTGACTTCAATTACCTGAATATATAATTAATTTAATTTACATACATGATAACCCATCTATGCTAGTACACAAACTTATTTATGAAAACAGCTATTATGAACCAGTTCTTTCTCCAAAAATGACATAAATAGAGGAACTATACAGGGACTGATATTACATACCTTTGACAAAAGTTATCAATATATACTTCAACTATATGACCTTTAAACTAATGTCCATATCACTACTAGCTGTTTTTGTTTACTGTTAGCATGTGTAAAATAGATTGCATCACAGTTTAAAAGTATAATACACATTGGCGTTCACATGTGTTCATTGCAATGTTCAAGTCATCACCACAATTAATTTTGTGCCACTGGGGTTTCACCGAGCAAAATAATATCCAAGCATTTAATTTTACTGAATTCAGCCTGTTTAACATGCACTTTGCTTGATGGTAAAAAAAATCAAACTTCAAATATGAGTGTAAAATTAACTACTATGTTACAGAAAACCCTTTCCAACAAATTAAAGATAAACAGCAATTAAAATTATGAACTCTTCAAAGTAGGGAATCTTTTTTTTTTTTTCCCAAGGTATGACGCCTTGTCCATACAGTCCCAATAAGGTCTTTCTCAGTCAAATCAATGTGAGGCAAAAATACATTACGAAGCAGTGTAATTAAGCTGCAACACATCTCATATCCATTCATTAAATATGCGGGAAATAATACTAGCCAAAACTACTTAGCTGAGGCCATTTTCTTCAACAGTTTTCTAAGAAAATAACCAAAGAGACTTGCTACAGCTTCCAGAAACATCCTATACAGCAATGGAAGAACAGGAGTACTCAGCCAGACCAGTGTTTCCTGCATCCTGTTTCCACAAATCCCAAAAAAGATTTGCAAGGAACAACATAAAACAGTGACAGCATATATAATATGTACCCATAGCCTCCAATCATTTTTAGTGCAGGCACTTCCTCAGACAGATAAGTATTTGGTAACATTCAGTGGATTTCTCAGTCACTAATTTGCCCCATCTCCTCTGAAATCATAACAACTTTTCACATCCCAACTCATTTAAAAGATATCACTTCCTCTTACAGGCACTCAGCATCCCAGATCAACCAAACACGCAGAAAAGTAAAAATTGGTAATACATTATTCTTTTATTGACAAAAATATTCACATTGGCAGTAGTAACTGTAGTACTAACACATCTAGGTAACCAAGTGACAAAGGACAAAAACTGTGTCCCTACTCCCTGAAATCTTACAGTGCAAGTATCAGATAAGAGACAGGAAAGTATTTAGAAGCAATCAGGCAACCACAGCTAGCATCACAAGAAGTGGTATCTTGTTACAAATAGCTTGATGGCTTGTGTAGGCATTTCAGGTAAGGAACATCTTGGTAAGAGAGATGAACTCAAACGGTGAGGTTACGAAGAAGTACTAGTCCGAGCACAAGGTATCAACCAAACGTGTGTTTGCAAATACAGTAAATGGGCGACGGGGCTGGTCTTATAACTTGAAGGAAAACCTCAACAAAGAGAAATGGTAAGATACAGATGGGTGAATAAGGTTTGGGACTTAGGGCAAGTTCCTAATATTTCATACACCAGAGAAGGAAGGTCAGTTGGGATATAAGAGGACATAAGTCTGTCACTCTGAAAATGATCTCTCTAAAAGGACTCTGAACAGATATGGCTGGAGAAAAATAATCCTCAATGGTAGTGAGGATGAGCATTTAACTGACGAGTAGGCAGGAAAACACATACAGCAGGGATGTTAGGCAGAAAAAGCCTGCAAGACTTAGATGTAGTCTGAATGTAAAGAACTTAAGAACAAAACAACAGTTATACTAGGTCAGTAAACCAAATATAGCACAGAAAGAGTGTTCCTTTCCATGATATCCCCATGCCAGCATCCAGCAGTCAGCTGTGTAAAAACTTCCTGAAGCTGAGTTGCATCATCTTCATCACATTTAATAGCTCATCAGAAACATAATAGAGTAATGCCTGCTCCATTTTTATATTCTGACCTCTAAAACACCCTTTGGCAAAGAATTCCACTATTCAATTACATATTATGTTGGGAGAGAGGGAGCACACAAAAACGCTCCCCAAAACAACAAAACAAAAAAAAAATCCCACCTTCTGTTAAGTGTTTTAAAACTGTTTCCTGAGAAGTCCACAGGATGTTTCCTTGTTCTTATAATATTAGAGTTAATGAATAATTGTTCGTTGATTGTCTTCTTGAGGCCTTGCATGATGTTATGGCCAATTCCTCTGTCATCTCTTTTCCAAGATGAAATATTTCACTTTATTTAACTTTTCATCTGACAAAACTCTTTCCATGTATCTTATCAGCCTTCATTCCCTCCTCTCAAACTACAGTATCTTTTTGAAATTCTGATAACAGAAATACACACAATACATAGATAGCACAGACTGTGGATTTATGGATTGGCATGACTTTATCAATGTTCGTGTTTTCTTTTTGTTTTTCTATTTCTTTCCTACTTATACTAAATACTCGCCTTTTTAATTGCTAAGCTATGAGGGAGAGGTGTGTATCTGTGAGTTTGGCAAATTATGGGCCTGTCTTCACAGGCAATATGGCAGTGTTACCCTGAAAAGTAGATGGAGGGCATGGGAAGAACTCTAGGAGATCTGTTTTGACTAAGGAGTCTAAGCTAGGCAATAAAGGAGGAGATAACAGAGAAGCAAGACTACATTTTCATTGAGATAGAAATACCATAAGCCTATGAATCATATGCAAAGAGATGATAATTGAATTGTGTTTCTACATAAGATTATGCAAAGATGAAGAGCAAAATGAGGGAAAAAAAGGGGGCGGCTGAGAGACAACATGTTTCAGAACTCCCACACAAAGCTTGATAGTGAATGAGAAAGATCCTCCAAAGGATGCACTGAAAAAGTGATCAAAGTATCCAAGGACAGCAGAAAGAGAACATTTGCCAAGAAGTCACAGGGCAAAAAGAACAAGGACATGGTCAACTGTTTTCACAGCTGATTAACGGGTTGAGAGGATCAAAGCTTAAGATTTTAAGTGCAATTCACATAATGATTTAGGAGTCTGTATCTTGCATGGAAAGACAGCCTCAGAAGCAACCCAATGGAACCACCCCACTTAGTCGCATATGCCTCAGCTCTGCCTTTTATCACACCCTTGGCACTACTGACTGCCCATCACTGCAATGCACTCTGCGTTTGTGCCTGTTTCTGCTTTCATAGCATAGGGCTACAGTAAGATGCTAAGAATGTGCTTTACTCATGTGATTGCAACACCCAGGGCTTTTTGTATAGCAAGCAAATTTGCCTTATACAGCCTTCTGAGCAGAAGTTAATACTGATTGAGGTAGTATGAATTCCAACTGGGATTGAGTATTACACGGCTTTATGAGACACAGCTCCTGGCTCTACCAGAACTGGGCCACAAGTGGAAGGGTAGACCCATCTGCATCTCCTTTTCCTCACCCGTTCCCAGATCAGTTAACCAAGTTAGCTGCCTTCTACTGAGCATTCTCTCACCAAAGAAAGAAATTACTGAAAAGATTAATTAATACAGTTCCCAATCCTGAATTCTCTTCCAAGAATCTGTCCATGAAGTGGGACAGTCTAGATCAAAATTAGTGTTTAAAAATTATTTTGAATCCTCCCGTTCTTCTCTATTTTGTATTCACATCTCCCAGGAAAACTGTTGTGTAGATGTGCTACAGATTGCACAACAGCCAAAATGGGTAAGAAACTCTATAAACTGATTTGGTTTCCAACAATGACACATGCAAATACACATACTCACACACGCTTCCATATATCAATGACTTCTGAAAATACAAATGAAAATGACATAGTAATCTTCCAAGCATTCTGCTTTCTTTTTTCATTGCACAAAGAAAAAAAAAAGAAAGAAAGAAAGAAAAATTCTTAACTAATATGCTTTAGTTACTAAAATTTTCTGTCTCTTAGAAAATAGATAAATTAATTATAATTAGCTTCCACTTGGATAATTTTGTGTATAGCATTCATATCAGTGATCTGTTTAAAAAAAAAAAGGCAAAATCAACACATACATTTTCTTAAATAAAGGACTTGCATAAAACAAAGTCAGGCACTCAGTTCCTCTTTCATTCCATATGATACACAGCTGCGTTAATCCCATCAGGAAACAGGCAACAGGAAATTCTTAACATTCTGAAGAGAAATCTAAAGATGTGTCTCATCACCCTTCCTCCTAAAAGTGCTTTTTGATTGTCTAAAAGACTTTTACACCAGTTCTAAAATTATTAATTACTTTACTTAGCTTTTAAGCAGCTATAGGCCTCATTAAGTAACTAACAAAGAGTCAAAAAATATTTTTTATAAGTTGCCTTCATTTTTCACTTCCTATGTCTCAAAATATAAATTGATAAGGAAAGCTTGACACCTATGGACAAAATCAAAGCCAAGTATCTTAGCTGTTGGAAAACGTTCCTTCATAATGTGCTGCTTCTGTCTTATTTGTGTTTCTAACTATAGCTCTTGCATATATAATTCCATTATACTTTTATAAATCACCGTTATGAAAAATGCTTTTGAACCATTAATATATTTTCCTGGTTAAAATTCTTTGAGATGTTCTTAACAAGAGTCTTAGATAATGAATTTGGGCAAACTCTGGAACAGTCTTTACAGTATTATCATTCTCATTAATTTTCAGAACTACCCACTGTGTTGAGACGATTGTCATGGGCCTAAGACTTCAATTTGGCTAAATATTTTTGCATATATTTCAACATATAAGTAACTAACAGATGTTTAAAATGTTAAGTTCACTTTCTAGAAATAGTTAAATGTTTACTGTAATATCATAATTTGTTTTGCACTCGTATTTATTTTGCTGCTTCTATCTTTAAACATTCCGTTAGAACCGTGGTTGGCTGTAGACAAAATGCTTTAAAATGACTTCACAAGGAAACAAAACATACTCGATTTAGTAAATACAGCTGTGCTTTTAAAGAAAGAAAAAAAAAAAAAAAACACTTAACGGTACCACAAATGAAAAACAAAGAAAAGAAAAGAAAACACTTAATGATAGAAATGTTACTTTTACCTAAGGTTCAGACTTCATGTAAACCATTTTAAATTGTTTGCATAATAAAAGCTTTTAAATTCATATTTTATATTCACTTTAGAAACCTAATACATTCTGCTGTCTTACATCATTACTAGCAGGCTATATTAGATGAAAAAAAACTTACTTTAAAAATGTTAATACACCACATATACAGT
>JAOXJM010000041.1:36954410-36970957 GCA_026413425.1 Tringa solitaria | reverse complement strand
ATTAAAAACATTCATTAGGGTTTTAATAATTCCTTAGAGGCTTTAAACACAAGTCAACCCCCCCCCCGGCCGCGGCGCTGCGCGGGGGCGGACGCCGGGAGGGAAGCGCGGAAAGTTGGGCGGGGAGCGGGACCGCCTCACGCTCCCCCGCCTTGCTGAGGGCGCGGGGGCCGCAGCCGCCGCGGGAGGGGGCCCGGAGGCGGGAGACCTCCTCGCCGTGGTGCTCGGCGGGTGATGCCGGGGCTTGCGCTCCGTGTCCGCTCCTCCCGGTGGCCGCGGAGGGAGGCGAGGGGTGAAGAACCCGTCCCGGAGGGCAGGAAGGGAAAAGAGCGGCGTGCGGAGTCGGGGGCAGAAGGGGAGAAAAAGGGACCCCCTTCCCGCAGTGGGGTCCCCACCGTCGGGGGTGACTCCGAAAGCACGGACCTGTCGCTCCGAGCTGCTGGAGCTGGAAGGGTCGGGCGTGAGGGGCAGAACCGGGCTCTGCCGGCCCAGCGAGGGGCCAACCGAAGAGCAAAGTAACGCAGCCTGGCAGCGCACCCGGCACCAACGGCAGCTCTGCTGTTACCTCGTTTCTGAGGAAACGGAGGCTCCCACCAAGAGGAGTTGCGTGGGACAGAATAAAGGTTGTGCTCCAGAATACTCGTGGTGTTGGGAAAGGCTGTGGCAGCATCTCTGAAGGGGGCAAGATGTCCCAGCCTGCCCCATCGCTCCAAAGGCAGTGTAACCTTTGCTTCCATAAATCAAAGCTGTCACCTGGGCCAGTCTCCCCTTTTCCCGTGCAACCGTGTGCCTCTTGGAATCATAGCTTTAGCTCCTAATCTAACAATATCCTCTTATCTTGACTTTTCTTTCCGTTGCTGTTCCAAACCAAATTAAGTCACACCAACTTTATGTTAAAACAGAGACTGCATTCAAATCCTTTGTATTAAATAGCATCTGTGTTTGCATTCTGTTTTAATACAAAATGCTTTGGATTGCAGCTAATACCAGGAGATATGAAACTGGTTAGTCCCCACATGTTGCACATAAAAAGAATTCATAATGAGCATCTGTGGGATGTGGAATGGATCCCATGAGTTAGCTGAAGACCTCATAACGTAAGAGCTGAGAAGCCTAAGTGAATTATGACTCTCTTTCCTCACAAGTAGGATTAATTTTCTATCCCACTTATATTCATTATCTATCCTGTTTATACTATAGGGACATCAATTGTTTGAGTGTTAAATATGAAGACTTTACAGAAACGTGTAGGTTAGATAGCTTGCAGAGAAAAGGGGGGATGTTATTGCTAGGAAAAATGTTATGCAAACTCCATGTTTAAAAAGCAGTATGAGATAAAGCTGCGCACTTTTTTTTTTAAAGGACTGGATTCTGCACCTTTCTCTTACTACATATTTAAAATGTAAGGTTTACAAAGTACCCTCCATCTGCCTGTGGCCCTCCCAGTGATGTCAATAGGAATTTTGCATGCAGATGAAGGCCCGTATATGGCCTTTAGAGAGCAGGTCAATAAATGGCTGGAGGAATAATTAAAGACTTCTGAGCTGCTCCTTTCCTTTTTCTTACAATATAGTACAAGACTGGCATGAATATAGGCTGGGCTACCACTCTAATTGGCTATGGAATAACACTGAAAGGAATTTAAATGTGGGCAGTAGCCATTTTCCAAATGATCACTCCATTACAGTAGTTTTGTCTGTCAATGTATGGCCAGGCAGTAGAGTGGATGTAATCATGTCGAAGTCCCCATCCATTGATTGTCACTCTCTGCTCTACAGTGGCAACTCTAAGCAGATTTTCATGTTTCAAAGGGACAGCCAGGACAGAGAGCCTGCCATTAGCCAAGCTTGCTTCAGCTTGGTCCTGAAAGTCACTGCTTTTCATCTGCGTGGGCAGAACCAGGATCTCTCTATATTTAGTAAGATCTTTTACGACTACTGATTAATATCTTAATTTAAGTATTAACATAACTGAAAAGTCAGTCTTGATAACTTTGCTTGTGCAAGTAATCGCACCGAGTCAGTGGAACAACTGACAAATAGTTTTGTATGCTGTTGACGAGCAAGATTCAAAGGTAAGTTTGTGAATGTCTACACAATACAGAAGCATTTTCTTTCTCATAGCCCTTAAAAGTATCAAATAAAAAAGATATCAAATAAAAAAATGTTCTCTCATATCTGAAGAAAAGTCCATTTTGATTGTTTGTATCTTTTTTTTCCCAAATTAACTACGATGGTAAAATCCAGTAAGATTTTCTGAGACTTATTTGATACTGCGATGAAAATACCCATCATCGAACTTATACTCTGTGCTGTATTAAATAGTATGGACCCAATTCAACACGTATTTCAGCAGTGCCACAACATACCATGATGGATCTAAATTATTTCAGTGCAGTATGCTGGTCTAGAAGAGATAAGAATCAAGCCCAATATTTTAAATTTAGTTTATTTCTCATTTTGTTCAAATTTTGGACAGGTTCTGGCATCTAAGTGACATAGGTTTTGTCTTAATATCATATACTATTGTAAAATATGCTGCAAGTTGCTTTAGTATTGATCAAGTTAAGAAATATTCTAATTGAGTACTGCTGTTTCTAACAAGGTACTGTAGACCTTACTCTCTTAGGCAAAAACATGGTAAAGATAAAAATTAAAAACACATGACTGTGTAATACAGTAACATTTAATATTTATGCTTTACATATACCTCTCTATCACAATTATATATTATATCTTTATTCGCATTGTCAGTGTACTACTGTTCCTTTCTTTCACAGGTGAAAAAATATCTCTTCTCTGGAAATTCATTTCCATTTACTTAAAGTTAAATGGTTTGACTTTGAATTTTCATTATCTGCTGTTGGAAGGAGCCTGTGACAGGTATGAGAGAGAATGCTACAAAGCTTCATTGTATCATCTAATTTTTGCTTCACTTTAGTCAGATATCATTTAGGTAGAGAGTAAAATACTATACGTAGAACAGGATAAGATAGAACAAAACAGACCAGAAATAAAATAAAATGAAAATAGGATATATAATGAATTACAGTAGAAAAATGCCTTTATCTTGAAGTGATTTTTTTTTTAAGTTATACTGATTCCACACTAGTGAGAAAATTGAACTAATTTTATATAAAAGGAATATGTCATAACAGGATATGGCATTTATCTTCCTGAGATAGGGGTGACCTCATCATTCACGAGTGGCGTAGCTATGAATGAGTAATCAGCCTCCCCACCCATTAAGTGTAGATAAAGTCCACATCTTATGTCTAAGTATTAAATATTAGATTTATTATTTTACAACTCGCCATCTCTACAAGTGTCCACTGACTGTTGCTTCAGTTGCTGCTACCAATATATATTGTTCAGTGTGAAGCAAAAGATGCTCCTCAAAAGGTGCCCTGCACAACAGTGAATGGAAATGAAAATAACAGAAGATGGACCTGAGGAAAAAAAAAAGATGGGCAGAACAGGGATAAGGAAAATCTTTAACTGACCTGTACTTTTTTTTTGCCTGTAATATTGCAAGAGCTTTATAACATACATGCAGTGAAAATACTTTTCATATTAATAACTCACACATATATGCTACCTCAGATCGCAAGTTATATTGCTAAAGTTACTCCCAAAGGAATTTATATATGTATAATGCGAGAGAAATATATAGTTCAGAAAGAATTCCTTTTCACTATTTATCAGCAGTGCACATTAGAGAAGAGCTGCAGTTAAAAAAATGCAGTTTCTTTCTAGAACTATATAAGATAACATAATTTTCTCCTTCAAATGATGTCACGTGCTGCATTTTGTTTTCATTCCTTTGTAAAAGCAATGAGTGCAGTTTAAAGAAAATATTTGGAGTTTAATTTTAAATTAAAAAGAACTGGCTGTTCATCTGTTTAGAAGAAAACCCTCTACATAGAACAAGAATTCAGGAAAAAGACCATCAAAACTTAAATAGGAAGCACTCAAATATTTTCCATCTTCACAATTCCTTGACGTGTACTTAGGGTTGGAAGTGCAGATGAGGGAAATGCCTTTTCCGAAAGGTTGCGCTGGGAATGAAGGGCAAGATTAAGGTAGTCCCTTCCCCCCTGTATTCAAAAGAAAAGCAAGCAGAAAGTAAGATAGAAGGAAAGTGCCTGGGGAAAGTAGCATCACTATCGAAATCATAAAAGATGTATAAGGACATCAGTGGAAGAACTAGAAAAACTATTAGAAGAATGCCCTACAGGGCTATCCCAATGGCTCAGCGATTAGCAGACTGCGCTGCCACCGGGAAAATGCAGCAAAGGTTTGAGGCTAATCTTAGCATTTCACTCATTGGTACTGGCAGCCGAGAGCCGTACGAGGACGGTGAGTTCACAGTGGAGAAAGACTGATACGTTGCTCCCACACCCAAAGGTATGTACTGAGGCTCTGCTTTGACCACCTAAGGTGTCTCAGGAAGGACTACCAGGTTCTCTCTCTCATCAGCTAGCCTAATTCGCTCTCCGTGTGAAAGCAACAGAGCACCTCTGGCCAACCGCATAATGACAAAGGAGAGCTAATTTTCCAAAGCCATCAGTATTTCCATCAGTATTAAAGTCAATTTCTCTTGCATTGTATACTTTGCTCTGGCCCCAAATTTTAGTGAATGAGTTCTCTCTTAGCACCAGAGGTTTCCTGCAGTGTTGATCCCTCACAAGTTTTCTAGCAGCTCTGGCAGAAGATCAAGGGGCAGCCAGCTAGTTAGTTTTTCCAGATTCTACCCGTTTCTGCAGTGAGTGTATAATCTGTGATGTTCCTCTAGGCAGTTTTAGCACCTGCATATCCACTTTGCTTGTTTTCGAGATCAGTGTTATGCCTCCAAAGCGGAGTAATACCTGCTACTTCACTGGCATCAAATGGGGGTCATGGAGACCACAACTAAATGGTGCTGCTTCCACCTGCACAAAAACCTGATTCACACCACATGGCCTAACAAGCTTAATCCAAGAAACTGGAAAAACAAATCATGTAGATGCTTTTTATCTGCAGGGCTTCTGAGAGATACTGGCATATTATCCTGCGCTCTCACCACGTTCAGATTTTTGGTCTAGTAATTCCCTTTGGTCCTGCTCATCCATAAGATACGTGAAACTTACAAAGGAGACAGGGCTAGCCAACACATTCTTCCCTTTTATTTATTTATTTACCTTTATTTTCAGCCTCTGTCAGTTTTCCTAAACTGACGAAATTTCTGGAAGCAGCTGTTGGTGTCCTAGAAAGACAACAACAATAGGCATCTTAAGGTTTTTGACTGTGCTTAGAGGAGGAGTTTTATCCTTTCCCTCACTAAGTAGCCATTCCTTTCTAATAAAAAAGAAACAGAAACAATACGCTCTGTTTCTCTTAATTATCTTTTTTTTTTTTTTTATGAACAAGTCCAAGTTAATTATACATACAGAAAAAAGAAAAGCACTGAGCTCTCTTTCCGAGGTCTTTCAGGCAGATCTAGTACAGTCTCATGGGGCCTTTCTTCTCTGGTAGCCCTCTGCTGAGTCATTACAGTGAACATGAGACATGAAAATTCGTGAATCTACCCGTATCTGTGTTTCCTCCCCTACCGTCCAAGTTGGAAGTCTCAGTCAGCACCAAAAGCAACAGTGGGAGCTGGGATCTCTCAGCAGCAGAGGTTGTAAGAATCCAGTACAGTTTAAAGGCGTACTAGGTCCACAAAGCCATGCTTCTCCACGTTTTTGGTTTTGGGGTTTTTTTTGGGGGGGAGGTGTTTTATAATGACAGCATTATTTTCCCACTCATTGAAGAAATAGTGCATCGTGTTCCTGTGTCGCGTGGTCCCAGATGGACAGCCATGTAAATCTGAGTCTCTGCTAACAGTTTCTGTAACTTCAAGCATACATAAGAGTCAGAAATAAACACTTGAATCTTTGTACCTAGTGCTTTTCCAAAAATAATCAAAACTTGTAGGGAAATATGTGTGTCAAAGGCTTGAATGCAGGCTAGGCTGACTGAAAATGTGTCCATGTCTAGGCACAGGAATCTCTAACAGAGTACCGTTCTTATTTACAGCTATTTGTTATTCTGCAGTTTCATTTCTCACAGTTAAGAACCTGACTGTCCAAATCCCTTCCTTCCTTTTTTTTTTTCTTAACCAAGAAGTTCAAGTATTGAGCATACTCACTAGAGGCCTTCAAAGTTTAAACACATTTCAAATCTTACTCTTTCAATTTCAAACTTCTCTTGGGTTAAAAAACAAACAAAGCTTTCTAGTATTCATACATGGTCTAGCATAAACCTTAAAGAGATGGCTTTATTCACTTCAAAGTTAGACCTCCATCCATACTACTTGCACTTCTGTCACTGCTATCCATACTAGAGTAACCATTGAGAAGAACTAATGAACATGACATGCAGGACCCAACTAAGTGTTCTTTACTTTTCACTCTTCAGAATTCCTTCCCTGGGCAGTTTATATTTGACAAAACCGGAAAATAAGCTGAATCTTTTTAGTCCACTGCTCCTTTATTTTAATTTTCATTTTCACAGATAGGGTCTCCCACACACTGGTCATAAATTGCACAAAATTCAGAATGTACTGAACTCTAAGAGTAAGTTTCTTTCTTATTCTTTGGTTTTAAGTCTTCTCATCACTTCAAGTGTATTTTTATTATCAAAAGTGGTTCTGGACTGTAGTTGCTCTCTAAAATGAGTCGAATACTTCATTCACTGGAAATTACCCAAAAAGGCTACCTAACATTCTTCTCTTTTCACTGCTGATGGATCACATTATCTCATTTCTTTACACATGAATGGACAACATATAAAATGTCTTTGTGGCTTTTGAGACTTGCTCTATTAGGTATTGGCAATAAATTGGATGGAGAACTTGACTTTTTGAAGGAAATAAGCAATGCGATTGCCTGGTCATCAATATATGCTTTTTAAATATTATGAAATTTAGTCATTATTCTCTTGATTACACATTTGAGGCAACATATATTTAGCTATCGAGTATGTATCTTTTGGGTAGATATGAATGTCTATAGGAAGAAAATTATAATTTCTCTTAGTTCAAAATTTATTAAACAGGCTTTATCATACCTTTCTTATTCTTGTCCCAAGACAGATACTCATTTGTCTTTATTAACTCGATGGCCAGTAATGTCTGCATTTGCTTTATTTGTACACACGACATAATTTAAAAAAAAAAAAAAAAGTTGATTCTTTTACTAATCCCTTGATAGGACAGGTTGATGGAAGTTACTACTTGCTAAGGGTGTCACATTTTCCTTCTCCATATGTGATACAGAAGCAAAAGTGAGGGAACTCCTCCAGCCAAACTTTCATTTCTTTTGACGCAAGTTCTTTATTCTAGAGAAAGCCTCCTACAGATTTTCAAAAATATTTCATTTAATAGAGATTTGGCCTTTTCAGTCTGGAACAAGAAGAAATATCTGAGACATACAAGTAGATGTTATAGCAGCAACATCTGCACAATGACAGTTTATTTTTAATTGCAACTTGTAATAATCACTATTTGTCTCCTCAGCTTCTCAATTTCTGCAAGAGTTTTCTGGACAAACGTGTTTGTTTCAAAGTCCACAACATCATGGGAAGTTTCATCATGAAAAAAAATGAGAGGAAAAATTGCTTACTTTAACAAATCAGTATTTCTTCCTAAAATAATTAAACCATATGCACATAAAAACTATCATACAGGTACCACTAATTTTGAATCTTGTGGGGAATATCCAGACCATATAGCAGTCATTTTTCCAGTATTCAAATGCAATCACTGAATTCATTAAAAAGTTATAATTTTGCCTTGAAGAATGTTATTGACAGCCCATGGTATTTTATATGCTATCAATTCAAAAACAGCTTTTCTGTGTATCTAGTCCTTCACTATATGCCAAGCAAGTACAGTGACTTAATTTATCTAGAATATACTAGAATCTATTACTCTTTCAGAAGTTGAACTTTTGATTCTAATCAGTTTTACTCAACTGTTGTCAGCTTATGGAGAAGTACAAGGGGTGAATATCTGCATAATAAAGAAGATATTATATGCAAAAAAATCTTGAATTAATAAAATGACTAAAGCTGATATATCAAACACCTGAAGAAGAAAAAAAACAAGGTTAAGATTTTTCTTGAACTCATTGTAAGTCTTACACTTTTTATAGTATACATTAATGATACTTCAAAGTTTGCATATCTGAAGATCGGAAGAAGAAATATTCAGTTTAAATAGATTCAGTCTTCTTAGCTTTCAGAATATTCTTATTATGGGTCCTCGCTACTTCCACTAACATTACTCTTTTGCATTTGCTTTTTAGGCAAATAAGAGTCCATGAGCAGGAAAAATGCAAAATAATTTGGCTTTTGAGAGACTGTAAGCTCTTTGAACATATTGTTATAACTGATGGTGGTTGACATTGCAAATTATTCTGCCTTTCTTTTACTTGTAAGTCTTGATATCTGTAATAGAGTGTGTATATACTTAAATACGGTGCTGTTTGGTTAGCAGAACACACACCTGGAGTTAAATTATTTAGCTTACAGAGTTTAAAAATCTTCACTGATAATTAGGAAGATATTTACGAACTAAAAGAATATTCTTTAATATGGTTTTCAGGGAAAACAAGCATTTAGAAAAAAAAAAGAAACATACCATATGCATGCAAAATCTGCTAGCTTGAGTGTACCTTTATAGTTACCAAACAATATTTTCTCAGGTGTGGACTGCATTTTTGTATTGTTCATTTTATCACACACAGTATTCCATAATCTACAAAATAACATACTTTTGCAAACAAATGCCTAGGGATTTATTATTACGTTCAGTTATGATGCTGCAGGAAACTAAAATTACTACTGACCTTTCAAAAGAGGTCCAGGGGTAAGTGCTCACTATAAGATAGAGAAACTAGAATTTTACTCTCCCGTTAACTTCACTCAGAGTTGCGGGAAGATCAGTATGTTTGAGTGCCAAACCACTGGTTTTCATACATTAATATTCAAAAAATCTGGTCAACCCAAAATGGAGACCACTGTCTGGGACACAGTCCTCTTTTGGAAAGCAATACTGAGGATTTCCCAAGGCTTCATGCTGTGAGAAAAGGAGCTGTGGAGCAGAAGATGAGTCAATGACTTTTTCCACCACCAAGGACTGAAATTAATGTGAGTGTGAATCTGTATTTCTCTGTTCAGAATTACTGTAAATATTCTCTCATGACGAAATTGCTCAATCTAAAGATAATTATAGTTGCACAGTCATCCAGGTGAATTAGTGCAGGGAAACGAAGAAGGCTCACCTCATTACTAATGGACACAAGCGGTATGCAACAACTGACTTTAAATGCTGGCTGTTCTGAAGTGTCTTAGCCTGGATACCAGCAATAGTATCAGCTTGGATAGCAGATGTGTATGCCCTGCTCACAGCTAATTATTTCTGCAAAGTGACAGTATGATGGTGATTAAAAATATATATTAATATATATGGTATATTAGACCTATAAATATATCTTGCCTGATTTATTTGGTCTGAGCTCATCTATAAATTGTCTGGCTTCTGAAGGAAAATGGCAAAATTGTCTTGCCTGTAGAGGGATAGATTTTAAGTTAAATCAGTGGTTACAACAAAAAATCTAAATGAATGACAAACTCTGAAGAGCTCAAACAAGGCAAATTGAAATACATAAATATCAGAGGGCATGTGTATATCTTGGACAAATAAGAAATCTGAGATCTGGACGGATGGAAGGGAAAAAAAAGGTCCAGATTAGACTTTCCCTCTGAGAAACTAAGAAGAATAAAAGAGCATTATAGTACAGTGTAGTGGTTGGAACAGCAACACACCTTATTCAATCATGAATTTAAGTAATAATTGCAGTCTATTTCAAGGGAGCAAGCAAAACCAAGTGTGCTTGTCTTCCCCCAACTACCTCCACTGCCAGTTTAATTTCTTGGAAGAATTCTGTAGTTTCCTAAAAAATAAACCAAATGAAGACAAAAACGCAAACACAGACACACAAAATCCAAACAAAAAATCCCAATCAACCAAAACAGCAGAAAAACTCCAACCCCACAAAAAACAAAGTATCACAAAAAAAATAAAAAGCATAAATATTTTGTTTATATCCTATTGGACTTTCCGTACAACTTTCATGAAGGACAAGGAAGACTGCTGATCCATTTGTTTTTAAAAATGCCATTCTGGGTTCTTCATCTTCCCCTTCACCACACTGCCCAAAAAAAGTTTATAAAATGATACTAGCAAGAAGTCTGCAAGATGCTTCTTTTTTTTATATAAGGTAATCAGTACTGCTTATCTGGACTTAACAAACTACAACCACAAGAAACAAGTTTTCATTGAATTATATTGAGTTTGCTTTTGTCTTTATGAAGCATTTGGTCTTGAAACTATGATAGTGGAATCAATGGTCTGGTGCTATTTAAAATGAGAATTAAAGTGAATTGAGAATAATTTTTGATAGTGTTTCATTGAAGTCAATGGACCAACATTATCAGAAGTGAGTCGCATTGAAGTTGGGGAGATTAATTTTTGATAGCAAGCTATTGAAGTCAAAGGGAACAGGCTACAGAAAGTTAACCCCACACAGTGCAATTACATTGAATACAGCCTTGTCTTGTGAAGAAAAAAAAAAAGACTTTCTTAAGTATGAGATTTGTGTATCATCACTTTCAAACAATGTATTTAAAAAAAACCCAAAGTGGTATCACAGAGGCCGGTGGAGTGATTGTAAACAGATGTTCCAGCTAGGCTTCTAGGATAATTGTACAATACGATTTAACATCATAGGCCACATAGTGTTTTCAAAATCTACAAAAGAGAAATGTTAGGCAATAAATCACATATCCTATACTCTTTCAACAGTGCCTCAAGCTCTTGCTTTTGCTAGATAGCCATGAGAATCAGGCTGAAGGAGTCCGATGTCTCATGTGAAGGGTAGCAATTGTCAAAAACACATTCGCTGCCTTTCTCTCCCAATATGAAAGACACAAGTCTGCCATGAGAGCAAGAATACCTTCACTTTAGTGAAACACACAAGCAAAACATGTATAGGGTTTGCAACAATTAACTAATGGAAAATGTTTAGTAACGTATCAGGAAAAGGAGTCTTCAAAATTTTTTTAAACTTAATCTCTATTGACTTCTCTGCTGCTTAGAGGAACTCACATAAAGCCAGCAGAAGAGTGACTAGATCCTACTCTATTTTGTATGACTTCAGAGTGAGACTTCCTTTGTTTTACCATTTCATAGATGCTGTCATTCCCCAATCCCTAACTGCTGCATCATCACATTACAGTCAAAAAAAAAAAAAGTCAATAGTCAATACTATACACAAATATGAGCTAGATATGTGAAGGTACATAAATAGTTCAAAGTGATTACATATTGTATAATTGATATGCAGTTTGGGGTTTTGGTTGTTTTTTTTTTTTTCTCCACAACTCTCAAATATTCTCTGTGCTCTAGATCTATTTCCCATTGATTAAAAATGATATTGTAAATATTTTTAATTTTAAATTATGACTACCGCAATTTCAAGTTTCATTGAATGCTTAATTCTTTATCATCATGAGTGTCTTTGCAGCTCAGAATAATTCTGTAATTGTGGGACCCCTGGAGTGAAAGAGTTACTTAATGTCCCAGCAACACTGAGACAAAGGATGTAAACCAGCATATATGGTGTATATAGGGTAACAAAAGATAAACAAAGTATGTGCAACCAAGTCAAGAGGACTTGAAAAGTCTAAGTCAGCTGATGTAGATTAGCTTAAGTAGCCTCAAACCTATCCTCTGAAACTCCAGGTGGGCAATGATGAGACCGAAGCAGCAAAACAGTAAATGCCCTGTCTCCTTCAAGAGTAATAGATGATTTTGTTCATTCTGCCTTAGCCACAGGAAGCAAATCAAGTACCTCAGTTCAGAAGACATTTATGGAACTTGAAAGTTGCACCAGCATAAGATCAGCTTGGACATGCTGGCTCCTGACCAGCTAGGCTAGTACAATGCTCTGTTACATTGTTCACACTGATACTTGGTCCCTTAATGTCAGCAAAGGTTGTGCAGAATGTTTTTTCTACCCTTACATGGCCTTGTGATGCAGCTTCATAGAAGCATTCAGTTGCTTCTTCTTATTCTTTTTACTTGTTAATCTTGCAAGTCGCTTAGATTCATGTTGTCAAAAATTTGCCATTCAAGTCTCTCAAAGTCTTAAAACGATTTTGAGAGAGCGTCACAAGGAGTCAATCCTCGTGCGAGTCACTGAAAACTGGCTTACTGGCTTTGGCTGAGGCAAATTCTGTGTGTTAACAGCTGTGCTTGCTTTCTTCCTTGGACAGCACAAAGGGCAGGCAATTCACAGCCCCAACAGTTTCTGAAGGACTAGTATTATTTAAGAAAGAATGAAAACTACATTTTGACAGTTTAATACTTTTAAAAAAAATAATTAAAGTAAGAAAGTTAGATGCTGGGATTAGTCAAATCCATGTGACTTGAAATATTAGAGATGATAAACCCTAAAAAGCAAAATTTTTAACGGTAACTTTGCCACGTTGTTCATTGTAGAAGGGCATACATATAATTATGTATGCATGGTAGGACCCCGTAAAGTAATAACTTTTAATGAAGTAGCCCTGTTAAAATAATACATTTCTGGGCACCAAACCAAATATATACAGGAATACAGTGCAAACCCTCTGAATGATAAAGCAGGAAACTAAAAAGAAAATAAAGAAAACTAACAAAAAGAACATCCAGTAGGAAATTGAACTGATAAGCCTGCTTATATTAGTAGTTGTACATGTTTTCATGAAATCAAAATAAATTTGATAAAAGAGAAACTTTTTAAATTCCTATAAGCTGAAGAAATATTATTTATTAAAAATAAAATATTTTCCCTAAGAAGGTTGCTTCTAATTTCATCTTTTGTGCTGATTTCAGGAGAATTATATCAGGAATGTATTTGTTCCTTTTAGAGTATTTGTTTCATGATATATATATGCTTTGCTTTATGAGGGCAGTGCTGCACACTGTTTGACGGAGACCCAGTCTCTGATCAGCAAACCTTATTCTACTTAAAAAGCCTGACCCTGTGCAGAGCTTAGATCCAGGCCCTCAAATAGTTTTAAGTGCTCCACTCTTTTTAAAAATAAAAAGCGATACTACCTAAGATCCAGATCTTCAGAGATGCTTGGTTTTCTGAACTCCAGCGAGTGCCGAGGTCATCAAGTCTCAGGAGGCAGCCAGCATGTTGATGCTTCAGACACATGCTGTCATACTCATATGGCATTCAACTTTTTCTCCCTAATTTGGGACCCAAACTGGAGATGATATTCAGTCTGAGAGTGATGGGACCAGGGTATATGAATGTTTTCTTAGTTTTACATAACTAATTGACTCGTCAGGGAGGAACTGAACTTCCAAGGAACATGTCAAACACTAATTTTTGCTTCCCTCAGCTTCAGATCATCAACGTTAGAAGATCCTCAGAAATACAATTAGCTTATTAAGGCTTTCATTAAGATTATATCTTCCAGCATCTCCTGTTCTAACATCAGATCAATTTGTTGCTGAAATTCACTCTCATTATAAAAGGGGAGGAGACCAGGGCTCTAGGAGCTGGGGAAGTGACCCACCTGGTTAGCAAGCTTCCTCTAAGTGGCAAACCTCAGAACTAAAGATTGCTGAAAAAAGACAGGAAATAATTAAATTTGGAGAGTGGATATCAAGGTGTGAGAAATAAAGAGCAGTCACAAATACTACAGAATATAACATTGTAGTGAACTAATTTTCTAAATTAAATTTTGAAGGTTAAGTATTTCTCCCTTTAATAAGACTCCAATAACACTTTCAGTGTCATTTTTGTGCCTCATATTCAGTATTTCACTTTTCACATACTTACGTATTTCAAAAAACACATTTTACCCAGATATTGCTGAAAACATATTACCTGTAAGTTCTAATAGATAATACAAGAAGAGGAAAAAATTAGTGTTACAAAGATAACGATGTTCCCTATCAAGTTAATTAGTTTATTTTACATCTCTGTATGGTTCAATTCAAGCCCAGGACTACCTCTGTTTCTTGATGCTAACTGTGATGCATCCTTCTGCCATGGTGACTTGTTCTGGAGTCGCCTGAATTAAGAGGCAGATGGCAGTGCTTTGGATCTACATTTCTGTGGATGAAATATAGCAGATTAAGTGATTCTGAGCTGCTAACCTCAGCCTCTATCCTTCTAGCTTTTTCAGAGCTCTTGTGACTCATTGCCATTCTCCTGAAGTCACAGAGAAAGGACAGACGGTTTTAATTATGATCACAAAAAAAAGTCTATCAGGCATATGGAGATAACAGCCCAGAATTTTTACGAGACCTTGGAGAAGTTGCTTTGCCAGAATTTGAAGCCCTGGAAGTTGACTTATTTTAGCTTGGGAGAAAATTTCCCGAGTCTCTGATTTTTTGCCAGGAGAATCTGAAAATAAAATTACTAATATATGACCTTTGCTTAGAAGTGGATGAAAGAAGAAAAGCACAGATAGCAATAGCTGAAAAATAGAACACATTTCTAAGAAGTAATTACAAATTGTTTTGAAACTTATTTTAAAGCCCTTCCTCATGAGACTTGCTTGAAGTCCTACCCTGTTAGGTTGAAGTCAGTGAAATTTTACTGTGCCAGAAGAATTGAGTCCTTGATAACAATATTGTAATGGCTGTAAAGGATTTACAGAGTTACACAAGATTTAATTATTTGAAGATTTTTTTAAAAATTAGTATTTGGGGGAGGATGAGGAGGTGAGAGGGCAAATGCTTCCTGATATCTTACTGAGTGATCAAGACTTTTTTTAAAAATGGATTTAATAAAAATCCTTTGATTACTTTCCTAATGGAAACACTAAAAGTCAACCAGCACCTTCTAAGAGACTATTTTGTATATACGCTTAAATCTACAAAACATAAAAATAACTCAGAGTCTAGCTACGTTAATTCATAAGAATAAGAATCCAGGAAAGATGGAGAGGGACTCTTTATCAGGGAGTGTAGTGATAGGACAAAGGGCAAAGAATTTCATCTGAAAGAGGGTTGATTTAGATTAGATATTAGGAAAGAAATTCTTTACTGTGAGGGTGGTGAGACACTGGAACAGGTTTCCCATAGAAGCTGTGGATGCCCCATCCCTGGAGATGTTCAAGGCCAGGTTGGATGGGGCTTTGAGCAACCTGCTCTAGTGGGAGGTGTCCCTGCCCATGACAGGGAGGGTGGAACTCAATGATCTTTGAGGTCCCTTCCAACTCTAACCATTCTAATAGAATATGGCTTTTACCTGAACCTATTTTGGCTCCCTGCAAAGACACTCAAGAAGAAAAAGGAAGAGAAATAATTAAAGACTGAAAATAGCTACAACAGTGCTGCCTTTTGGACAAAAATCGAGGAAAACCAGAATTAAGAATCTAGCCAAATTCAATTATTATTCAGGCCCAAACCCTTGTACTTACAATAACTTGTAACCTAGAATACTGGTTCAGTGAGTATTTTCTGGAAACAGAGAGTGCTGGCCTTTTTCTCCCACACAGCTGAAGTAGCACTGTGAAAATGCAGAGGCAAATTTCAGGTGGAACAGATGATTGCATAGCTCTTTTAACACCCATGTAGGACTTGGATAATCAGTGAGTCAGCTGAGTTTGATTTTGCCTCCCATATGGAAAGTTGCCATCATAAAACTCAAGATGGACTCTATTCAGCATACAAAACTCTCTCTGTAACTTTGTAAATTCATAACTTGTCAATGCATTTTTCCCCATACAAGGAGTCATTTAAGTATTTTCTCACAATTTAAATCAATCTTTACTTAAGGGGCAAAATTCCCCACAGAGGTAAACACCAGCAGTGTTCACTGAAATCAAACCTTAACAAACAGTCCTCAGCCCATAGGTTCTCCTGCAGAATTCAACTTCTCCATGCAGTACGAAATTGGTATTACTGTGAAATCCACACTAGTTCACTATTCCTTCCTAAAGGCACAGAAGTGGGAGTTAAGTACCTCTCAGTGCAAATTCTTACATCCCCTGTACATACTATCTCTCTAAGCAAGCAGGAGAATGTGTCTTCTGAGGACAAGGGACCAGTGACCAAATTGCTATTGAATCAGTTGAACTATAAGTACAATGAAGCCCAGAGCTGTAGCCATTTGGCAAAGAGCCCTATGGTCTGTTGTACTGTGGCATGGGTTTCCTGTGGAGATTTGGCTTCATCATGAATGCCGCTGGCCATTGCCATCACTGTGTGATTGAGGTGGGGATGGAGTAACAATATGGGAGTAGCATTGGGAAATTCAGATTTTTCCCCCCTCTTTTTTCAACTTATTTTTCCACTTCCATGTGTTTTTTATTCTGATTTTGAGGACAGAAATAATCATGCACTTACCCTGTAATAATGTAGTAATCTGTCATATAAATACCCTGCCATTATATGGTAATTATGGTTTCATTAAATGATCAACAGCTACCATGTTAGCCAAGAATAATTACACA
>JAOXJM010000041.1:36924742-36936728 GCA_026413425.1 Tringa solitaria | reverse complement strand
AGCATTACCTGATGTGAAGATATTCAAGAACAAGATGAAGTGCCTTCAAAGATCTTCTCCATTCCTGGGTTATGGTTTTAACTAGAGAGTCAGCCTGCTTTTAGTTATTGAAAAGCAGCTCAATAGGCTCACGGGGGCAACCAGCCCATCCCTTCCACATCAAGGGATTCTTAAGAGCTCCTCCCAAATTGAAAAGGCAACTTGAACCTGTTTACTTTATAAGGCAGGCAAAATTTTCCATAGCTTAAACTTTTGGCTTAAAACTCTTGTTCCAACTGCAAAATTGTGCATTAGCCATGGGAATAAGCATGAGGTATTAATCTGCTTAGATTTCAATAATTTATCCTCCGAGGCACCCAATGGATAGCAAGTTTAGCCAAGTAGCTTGAAGGAATGTTGAAATAGAACTTTTCCACGTGTTAAACAAACATTGATGACTGACAGTAAAACATACATTAAAGTCATAAGAAAAATAGTCACAGAATCCATTGCTATGAAAGAGAGCCTTGCAAAGGTACATGAAACATTTGAAGCTAAACAATGTAGCCCATTATCGTCAGAATTTCTTCTCTTTTCTTAGCCTTACATCCTATTGACTTCCTGATTTTTTTTAAAATTGTGCATAACTTTGAAGTGTTTGGTCATAATTTGAGCCTTCCATTATGGGGATGTTTATCAAGTGAAATTTAGTTTGTTAACTAATCTGTCAAGATGTGAGTATTCAAAAATTCCATCAATATCTTTTCTTTTTTTTTTTTGTGATAACTTAGGGAGTTTTATTCCATCTTTCTAGTCAATTGCCTTGAAACATATTTCCAAGTTACCTCTGCATAGAATGTCTCTTTTCCCCCTCCTTGATCTTGAAAAATTAGGTCAAACTTGATTTTTAGGTCACAGTAGAGAAGCACAAAAATCAGTAACTACTTCACACTGTGCTTTATAATAACACGTTCATTTATCCACCATCCTGATCTTTTCTCAAAGAGTTGAGAAGTAATGAGTTTCATACTCACTAGTTATAAATAAAAAAGTATATCAGTTTGAATGACAAATAATTCATCTTATCAATATACGATAACCTGAAGATTTCAGTTACAGGTTAAAATTTTAATTTTTATTTCAAATTCAAAACCTCGACATTCTAGAGCCAGAGTAGATTTTGGATGTGTTTTTCCTGCTTCTAAGAGGAATCAAAAAAGTAGTTTAAAATCAGCTAAGATACTTCTCTAAATTGCTATAGTATTATTTCAGTATCTTCAGGACTCTGAGTACCTATTAAAGAGGTCTCTCTTCTTGCAAGATTTTGTATTTGTACCCTGGCGGAATGTGACCTGCCAACCAAAGGATGCAATACAGATGACATTGCAACGCTCCCCCATTCCTCGAAACACTCTGACACCTTGAATGTTAAGTTAAGTTTATGGGAACCAGAAATTAAATCAGATAAGTTCCTTTCAAGCCATAGTCAATAAAAACCAGTATGAAGCTAGAAATGCAAGACAGAAACAGCTTATATATGTCCAGTATCTCACATACCCATGGCTAAGGCTCCTAGGTGCTGCCACCATGCTGGTACTAATGAGAGAAATAGGGGGAAGGAGTACAAGAAACAAACAAAAGCTCCAAATGATAGCCCAGACTCATTTCCAGCTTCTACGAAGGGCTTTAAAATGTAAAATTACAGGCACTTGAAACTGTCCTTTTAATTTCTCTATTCAATTATTATGCTTTCACTAGGCTCTTGTGAAAGGGAAAGAAAGAAAGAACAGAGTTTAACCGCGGATGGAAGACTAGCAGAGAAGAGATGAGGAAAGCATAGTCCCGAGTTCTTTGTAGCACCTCTTTGCTATAGAAAACTCTTACTGTGTCTTTTGCAATCTTGAGAGAGGTCAGAAAAGAAGAACAAATGTGACCCCTAGAAAATAATCTCTT
Organism: Tringa solitaria; assembly: GCA_026413425.1. Lineage (NCBI taxonomy): Eukaryota > Metazoa > Chordata > Aves > Charadriiformes > Scolopacidae > Tringa > Tringa solitaria. The sequence goes on along the minus strand of JAOXJM010000041.1, from coordinate 36,934,796 downwards.
TCATCTCCTTTGCTCTGCTAAGGATACACTTCTTGTCTTGCAAATGGAGCCGTTTGACAATCATTGCTCTCAGTGTCTGGTTAAGCTTCATCTTTGGTGCTAACAACTAGTGCACTTTTGACCTCCCTGTGCTGCAGTAGACATACAGTGGCAAAAAAGGTCAAGGAACAACTTTTCCACAAAGATTATAGTCTCACAAACCTTTTCCTCTGGGCAACCTCAGAACCTGCATATTGGCCTTATTGGACTTGATTTTAAGAAAATTCAAGGTTGCTCCAGTGTGAGCAAAGACAGTCATTCTGCTTTTACTGTGGAGACCCCATACTAGTCTCCTTCTTGAGATACGCTTTTCTTTACACTTTCTCCAGTGTGTTTACGTGCAGTTTTCTGTGCCTTTAAAAAGGCAGGGGCATAAGAGTTTTCTGTTCTCTGCAAAAACATGGGCTTGTCTAGTTGTGGTGAGAGCAAAGAGGCCAGTACTGGTTGGGACAGGAAAAGCAAGTGCACAGTTTTTGGAATCACTAAATTATTCAGCTGCCCGGAGTTCATATACAAGCACTAGCAATACGCAGTGTATTAAATATATGAAAACATTAAAGCTTTTGTTTTTACACTTATAAAAGCTAAGCTTTTAAGCATTGTCTTATGTAAATACTCTTAACTCATAGATTGTAAACCAACTTAATAGTGCAATACCTATTCCAGTTTTCTGTCTTACAAAATATTTAAAACTTAGTCTCACAAAAGTGGCCAAGAATTCAAATCCAGGCACCATTCCATCATCTAATCTAGGGGATTTAGCTGACTGATGCATTTAAAGGTCTTTTCCCATCATTACTTACTTTTTTTCATGTTTATGTTCTAGGACACATGGTGTGCTACGAATAAACCGTGTCTCTGTCATTAACCAATGCTAAGGGTCAATTTGTCATGTGCTATAGCACTATGCACTTAACAACTTTAATTGTGAAAAGGATCTAAATTCTGCAAAATCTTGTGTTGGCAGCAATAATCACAAATTGCAATGCATTTTAAAAAATATAGCTAGTTAAGGTATTATTTATGTGGTAGAATTTCCTTAGAACACAGGCATTTGTATTTCCTTTTAAATGTGTAGCTTGCTATAGAACCCTATATTCAAATTCAAAACAACTATTATTTGCTTTTTCCAAAGATATTTACAACAGTAAAATTTAACGATTTGGTTATGAAATAAATTAAGTTTAAAACCTTCTATTTTCAACTGGATCTTGAAACAGATTTCTATATCCAGAATGAGATCATGAAAAACCCCGTCCAGCATAGTAGTAAGTAACAGGCAGCACCACGGATTATCATGTCTAAAATGCCAGATTGTTACTTAACCAAAGCATTGAGATATGCCGAAGTATAGCCTAGAAGAAACTGCTATAGCACAAGGAAATTTCTATGCCTTTTTTAAACATACAGTATGTAAAATGTTTAAGGACTTGGGCTAAGGAAAGTTGATGCAATTCTTTTTTTAATCATTTGCCATGCTTCAAATAGGTGCTGGGCTTCTGATTCTATAGGCAGATTCATCGCACTTTGTTAGCACTGTAATGATTTCATATTAGTTGCTTCTGGTTTCCATCTGTGTAATGGAAAATTATCTTGCATAAAGGCTGGCTATTTATGGGGCCACTGTGGCATTTTTTTACATCATAACAATACTGCTTTTTAAGCGACTATTTCCCAGTCTCATCCAGTTTCCCATACTTATATCTTGTATCACCATTTATTTGTTTTTTTATACACTGCTTTGCCTTGGTGAACACAGGACCTCACTATCCAGCTTCCACTTTCAAACACTGCAAAGGAAGAAATACTCAGGGATCTTTTTTCCCTTTCATTCTAATCATATCCTCTGTGCTGAGAACAGAATTTCCTGATAAGCAAAACAGACAATGAGAGTCTGTAGCCTGCTTTATGGTGCAGGCATTACTAGTAAATGAAACAGTAAGAGCTCCCTTTCCATAACTGCTATTTATGGGTCCTTGTGTAGGAACAGCTTGGCTTCTGTTCACTAACATTGTGAAATTACATTTGTAAAACGTGGTGAAAATACATGAAATTACGTTTAAGGACTTCAGACCTGGTTTTAAATGTGGATGGGTATAAATGGGAGAACTGTATACTACATAATTTTGCTTCTTTTTAAAATTTGGCTATGAGAAATGTTTCATGTGCCTATTTGTGAGTAGGAGTAGAGAGGAAGTGTTGGTGGGTTGCTGTTTGTTTTGTCCATTTAATAACAAACAGTCACTCTTCTAAAACCTACTCAATTGTTATCTTTCTTTAGTGCAAGGCAAAATTAACAATATAGTCACAAAAGCAGCAGCATTGGAGAAAATAACTTAAATGAGATATTCATTTGAACATTTTGTTATGAGGTCCCATTGGCAATGAAGCATAAGATAAGGATATTTTTATCCAAACTGATGTTTCAGCAAATAATATTGCAAAGATGATATTTCATGGGTACATTTTAGATTCAATTATGTAACTGTAGCTGTTACAATAATTCTGTTAGTAGCCCACACTTACCTTGAAAAATGTTTTTCTTGGTTGTGCAGAAGTCTCACCAAATCCTTTCTTCTCCATGTGCTGGCTCATATACATCACTTATCAAGCACCGATCTGTCCAACACCTGATCTGTCATTTCATGCCTTCATATTAAAGACTGTCAGTTGCTGTTCACCAGAGTGTCTGGGAAGTTTATCCCATGTTCTTAAGCCTTTGTTTTCCAACTCAACACGCATACTCAGTGCTGAAAGTCAAGCTTTTCCCCAGAGGCCCATTTTTCTACAGCACCAGGTCTATATGTGTTTGTTGCAGATACTAAATAACTACAGTTCTAATACCTCTAAAAATGTCACGTCACACCTTCTTTTTAGAAGAGCTGGATGAAATCTCAGCCCCTGTTCTCAGACGCCAGGGTTCACCCTCCAGGTCTGTTTTGATGAGATCTCAGCTCCTGTTCAGAGATGCCAGTTGTAGGGGTGAGAAAGGGCAAGTCAAGAACATTATTCTGGTATTGGCAAGAGCAACTGGAAGGGTGTTGCTGAAACTGCTTTCTTTTTTATCCTTCCACAAACTTGATATGATATGATATGATATAATATAATATAATATAATTAATAGAATTGTTAGAATGTAGATTTCTAAAATTAACATGAACTCTCGTCATATCTTTTTAATTTGACTAAGCTTAAGAAACACATTCAGAGATATGTCATTAGTGTGTTTACTGTCATGATCAGGATCTGGAAAGATAAATATTATTGATCGCCATTGGAAAAAAAAAAGAAAATCATATTAATGCTTATGATATTCTGAAAGAACCACCTGAGTCTTCAGATGAGGATACAGAAGTTGGCTTGCAATTGAAACTATATAGTTTCTTCTAAGAAAATACTAAAATTCAGAATTCCAGTTGTATGCAAAATGCAGATTCCCTCCTGGCTTATTTTAAAGACCCATAAAGCAGAAGTTCTGGTATAAAATTTTCTTGAATAAAAAAGAGTGTATGATTGCATAAAACTTTCAAAGTACAATGGAAGTCTAAGAGAAATATAATTATTATTGTCGGTTTATCACCTCAAACAAGTTGTTGTAAATGTCATTATATCAGATGAGTTTGAAAACAGGTTTTCCATTTCGCACTTTATTTGACAAGGTGATTCATTGTGTAGAGCAGTTTAAGATGTCAGCCCTCGTGGAAAGAATTGAGTTGTGCTGATGTGCTTATGAGCATTCCTCCATCAAAGTATATGATTAAAGAAGGGTTATTCTTCTGAAATATTGTTACCCAACTGGCCTGAAATATGAGTGTTTTCTTTATTGAAATATAATTTATCACAGTTAACTCCTTCTAGGTAACCATGTATATGTTACATATGGCATATGGAAAGCTGGTTACAGTTATCCACGAAATCATATTTGAGATAATTTCTTATGCTGCAGCACAATAGCTTGTCAAGTAATTGAAATAATTTGTTTCTGACAACACATCTTCATTCTCAACAGAGGAGAGGAAAAAAGAAACACAGGAAATTTCTATGCTTTTTGTATGTGCCTTGTGTTCATCAGTGGCCTGTTTTTGATTGCCTCAGAGAAAGGCAGAAATCTTCCACCTTGCTTTGGCCATTTTTGCATCAAGTTAGGAAATTTCCCTTGCTCTTTCAGTGGACAACAGTTTTCATCACGGAGAATGAAGTTTACTCTCCACTGTCATTAGTTTGAACTAACCTGCTATCTTAGCACAGATGCCTATTCTATATTTAGACTTCTTTACAATCCCACCAAGCTATTTGACTCAGTAATTTCTTGTAGAAATGCAATTCCACAGATTAATTATACATCATGCAAAGGAGTACATTACCTCCTTCCATCATGTCTAAATTCACTACCAATCCATTTCTGTGAGTTACTTGGCATTATGTGGCTGGGAGAAGACAGAAAAATTTGTCTTAACCAAACCATTCACTATTTTGAATACTATCATGTCTGTTGTGTTACAAAATGCTATCAAATAGTTATAGATATATACTGTAGGCATAACTCAAATTTTGCTCTTCCCTTCCCTTCAATTCCCTTCCCTTCCTTTTCCACACTTACCTAATACGGTGACCTTTACATTTCCAGATGCTGCTCTACATATGAAAATCCAACATACAGGATATATGGCTATGGTGCTGATATACATACTGCCTTTGTCTTCCTCTCTTACTGTAGCCATAAGTAGCAAGTGGCATAGAAATATGTACACACAGATTACAATTTGACTTTACTCACAATTGATGATAATTATTAAGAACACATCCCCCCCTCCAAAGAACTCACATATAGATACCCCGCCCTCTCCGAGAAGAAACCTCCTCTTCAACACCCTATGTTTAATGCAATCAAATGTTAATTAACTGACAATGGTACATCTGATTGATATGCTTGGCGTACTGAAGAGCAGATTCAGAAAAATGAGTACTCATGAATAGCGTCACTTTGCAGTTTGCAATAACAAGTCTAGCAATAGAGATAAATCTGTTTCAATACAGTGTAGCTCCTATGATTCTACAAATTTTTTAACCAGAGCTAGTTCCCATCAACCATCATCGAAACCCCACCTCCTCCTCTGTTCCTCTTTCAGTCATCAGCCAGCACGCCGTTTGCAGAGCTGGACGCTCCCTCCAGCCCAGCTGGCACGGCTGCAGCATTGCGCACCCACCAGCCACTCGCTCTTCACTCCAAGTGCCTACTGTCCTGCCTGCCACATGCCCACCTTTCAAAACATTACCTGTAAATTGCCCGTTACAAACCTAAGTTGCAAAGCCTTCCTTTAGTCGCTGAATTGCACAAGAAGAAAAGGTCCAAGTGGAGACCTGTTCAGCTCAGAAGACCAGAGGCTAAGAGATGCAGGAATGTAAAATGAACAGCAACAGGTTTGAGAAACTTTTATATTCTCATTTAAGGCAAACTCCCCTTACAGAGGAAGCTTTCTTTAGTAGTCATATTAATAGTGGAAAATAGAGCTCTATGTGCAAGAAAAGCTTTTTAAAGGCTTTGCCTCCACAAAATATGGCCAAAAGCATCACTAATCAGCTGGGCTGGCACAGATGCTCAGCAACCCAACCGAGCTGTAGGGCTGAGGGTTTTGTTTTGATTCGTGCCACAATTTTAACCATTGAAAAGACATCTCCATAATCTTTTCAGTACTTTGAAAAGCCCTACTTAGAGGTAAGTGAAGCAAAAAACTATAGAGAGACATAGGTCTGTCTGGTATCAGTATGTCAGAATAAATAATGATCACAGTCCTACAAAGCTTAGAATATCCTTGATTAAAATCCAAGGAACCACTAGAATTTACAGAAAGATTGCTTTTTTGTTTTCTTTTCCTTTTATATTTTTTGTCTACTATTGTATATTATTTAAAATCTGCTTGCTACAACTTCATTTTTAAGCCTGTTAGAGGCAGATATTTCTCAGCACAAATTTGGTTCTGTTTCTTATGAAGAAACAACAAAACCCATGCCCTCCAAAGGCAATTCTGGGATAAAGCTTTTGATTCAAGAGCTACAGAGCAGAAGTTCAGGTATATATGCACAGCAGCCTGTGTGAGAAATTGCTATACCACCTTGCCTGAGGGCATGTTATTTCCCACAGCATTTAACTCCCCCTGGAAAAAAGGGATAGATTTGGGGTAGATGTTTGATGCTCAGTATCAGTTCTTCCAGAGTCTGATTATTTTTAATTCTGTAAATGAAGTGCATCAAGAACGGTTTGTGTTTTTCCACTATTACTTGAAATCTTGTCAAATATGTTTCCCTTTCCCTGTCACTCTCATAATGTTTCTTTGGAAAATGCTACAACTGGATCCTTGCTGCATTTAAAACATCCTCCCAGTAATTACAAGAAAGATAAAAATCTTTAAAGAATTGCATGTGTTCTTAAAATAATTTTCACTTTGATTTCCAAACCAGAATGTCAGAGAGACATGATCTCAACATAAGGCATAGGTAAAAACGTTTACTTATCTAACTGTTCTTTTCATACCATATAATTTCATTTTAAGCATGATGTAATTCTGTACTTGTAATTTTTAAGAATTAGTTTGACAGGAACTACAATATCCCAGCAATAGATGTACAACAGTATTTTGTAAGTAATACTACTTGCTATTGCATAGGAAATTCCATTTTTAAAGCACTGAAACACTTAGAATTCATCCAGTACACAGACCTAAGTGATGACAAGTTCTTTATGGTCTAGTCCTTAAAAACATTTCTAAAATCAGGGATGAGCATGTATTTACTGAGCAAACAGTAGTCACAGGAAAAATGTAAGAGATTCAGGTTGGTAGAAAAGGTATAAAAGACAGGGTGAGTCTGAAAAATTAGAAATGCAGCACTGAAGGCAATAGATCAGGTGTCATTTGTTGGCCAAAATCCCTCTGAAAGCGATGCTATTATTAGGAATAAGTTTGTAGAAACTTGTCAGTGAAGGAGATTGACTTGGCTAAGAACTTGACATCCCCGTTAATCCTCTTGAGTCAAGTTTGGGGATGGGCTGGTCTAAACATTAATAACCCCTTTTCTGTGCACTGCAGCACAGGAACCTTTACAACATTGTTCTTGGTTTCTTCAAGTGAAAAAAAAAAGCAGCCCATTTAACATTTAACTGATACATTTTAGTCAAAATATGTTGTTTTGCTCAACACAGGAGAAATGTAATAGAACTCTAAAATATGTGACACAGGAGGCTATGTCATCCATGGATCCTGTCACCAAGGAGGAAGGTGGAGATGCCATCTGACAGCGACTCTTTCAAACAGGAACAATTTCAGTATCTTTGCCTGTGTTTGTGTGGTTACGTGTACACATGTATACAATGAACAGCACAGCCATAAGGAGGCAGAGATGCCACCTACATTTCTGTTACTGTGACAAAGATGCAGAGGCACCATTCCATAAAAACGCTTTGACTTACCTTGGGAAAAAGGCAAACCATTAAGTGAGAAAGACTGAGGACAAGCTTTACAAGGCTATCCATATATAAAAATACTGTGATTACAAAACACCTTCTAAATCGTTGTTCCAGGCATGTTTTTTGCCACCAGCATTAGTGTGCATTCCCTTTGCTTGTAGCTGGAGCGCTCTGGCTCTCCGTGGGAGGAATGTGAAGCAGGCAGGAAAGGGAGATCCATGTGTCAGGGCCATTGCTGTCAAATGGCCTCCTCACACATTGCAGATGTTGTTCAAGCATGAGCCAGGGAGTGTGTGGAATAAAAAACAGCCTATGGAACTTCAGGTGGGGATAAATGCTGCAGAAAGCTTGCAGCCTCCTTCTACGCCACAGGAAAATTTCACCAGCAGGGAACAGGACCTATACAGGAATCTATGTACGTGCTGTTCTTAGAGGTAATATTGGTACACCAACACTAATTTTACACTATACCAATATTTTTCTTTAGGGAGTTAGCACTAGAACTTCTTGCAAGTTCTAAGCACAATTTGGCCATAAGCATATGGCTTATGCTAAGAAATGAACAAATCCTGTAAAGTACGTATCAGGGATATCTTTTCCTTTAGAAATCAATTTTTATTCACAAAAAAAAGTCAAATATATTATGAGAATAAAACCAAAAAAGGGTAAAGTTTCTAACCACGCCAAAAAAGAAACAGTTGATAATGACAAGGCTGGCATCACAGCCATAAAAATGATGACAGTCTCATGAGAACAGATAATATAGATCTGGGAATATTAATTAAATTAAAACGTTCAGCATCTTTCAGAAAGGAACCACAGAAATTTGAGCTGTGACCATATAATATTGCAGATATTGTATGATGAATATGTGGCTTATTGATTTGACAAGTACTGCTATTTTCCCCCAGGAAAAAAGCGAATTTGTGGCAAATGGCTTAATAGAATGGTACAAGTAATTGATGGAGTTCTGCACAGTCTGTTGGGTGAGGTGACAGATCTGAAAAACCTCTGACTTATTAGTTTTCCTGTCATCATAGTGTAAGGTATGACTATAGTAAAGTAAGTTTAAAAAAATATAATATAAATCAGAAAATGCTGGGAAGAAAACAAAGAATTATTCCAGATTAAATTCTTATGTCAAGAACATTTTAAAACAAAGTTTGAAATAATTCATAGATGAACATAGTTGTTATTGTAAATATTTTACTAAAATTAGGAGTTATAATCCAAATTACTTATATAGAATTAAAAAAATATTTTAAAAAATAATAAAGTGATTGTTAACTATAGAGTTATACATTTTAGGTAATTATAGGTTAACCTATTAGATTTGAATGTGATACAAGATATGCAAAAGCAGTAAACTTTTCGGATTCAAAAGGGTCTCTTAAAAATTGCTTCTTATTATTTACACTTTTCTTTAAGCTAAGAGTTGCTTCTGCTGCCCTACCCACACCACAGCCTACACAAGACTACGCAGTGGAAATTTAAATTGAGAGAGAAATAATTTGTATCTTGCAGGAATAGGAAGCTGTTAATAATTAGGAAAATTGAGGGTTTTTTAAATACCTTCACCTTTAGTGCTGTATGAATACATCAGCTGGTCAGTATAGTTTTTTTAAGCTACTAACCAGGCTTGTTGAACTGGTGCACATTTTTTAATTGCGAAGAAGAATGTTGAAGCTTTTTGTAAAAGCATTTGTATACTTGGAAAAACAATGATAGAACACGGTACAGGAGAGCATTCCTTGCCTTTCAACTTTCCTGACATCCCTTCCCAATAGTTTTTTTAGGAGATGAATGCTGTGTTTGCAAAGAGAAGTATAAAACTGCCTGGCTTGTTTTGGCCACCCAATATAGTTTCAGCACAAGCTAAAAACATTTAAAAAGTGCAATCTAAGTCACTGAAACAGCCAACTGTAAAAGTGTCTATATAGACATATATAAAACTTATTTAATGTAATTATGAAATTTTAAGAAACAGACAACAAACTGTTAATGATAAACAAAGAAAGGATCTGCTATAAGAGTGTGCTTGATTATTGCCACTGCTGCAGTCGTTAGTGTACTAGCTTAAACTACTAAATATTTGTGTCTCCTTCTTTGGCCCAAAAGACCTACAGAACCTTTAATGAGGAGGTTCTTTACCTCTCAGCCAGGTAATACAAATCTTCACCAGCTATGGAATCTCATGGCTCTAGGGAACATTTGCAAACAAAAACATATCCTTCTGTACTTCAATAAAGCATTCTGTTCTTGGAACGCAGGTAAAACAGATCACCAGTTCTGCTTTTTTTTCCCCAATAAACTATGTTTATTATGCCAATTCTAATTACCATGCAATCTAATGGTTTTAAGGCTTATATTTTCCACATCACTGGACATCACAAACATGAAAGCATTTTATACTGTCATTATACATCAATGTTTGCACTTGGTTATACATATATACAGAAATTATTCACACATCTTAACCTTGCTATTTCCTCCTTTCAAACCAACATAATTTTACTGTGAAAGCAGCTTTTTAATAAATGGTATAAGAAATAC
>JAOXJM010000041.1:36889855-36924642 GCA_026413425.1 Tringa solitaria | reverse complement strand
ATAAATGGTATAAGAAATACAGCAAGGCACACATTTTTTAAAAACTTTTTTCTCATTACCACCTCAAGAAGCATAAAAACCCAAAATGTTGTACTTAATTCAGTAGAATGTCAACAGTTCCTAATATACAACACCATGTAGTTGTTTCTTGAAGTGTTGCATAGATTAAATTTTAAAATTAAATAAATAAAATACCATTTATTTTAATTGCTTAATTTTTAGATGTATAGAATCAGGAGGGCTAATGACTTTTTTTTGCTGCAATCCAACAAAATTGTCACTTTAAAAGTAAAATAGTTTCAATAAACTTATGCATTATACACATAAATATTAAATTTGATACATAAAATAGAAGAGTACTGATAGGTACAGTTCTGAAAAGATGAACCCGACTCATCATGAATCCTGTGGATCTTCAAAACTTTAAAGAACAAAACCAGTGATAAGTAGTAGAGGAGCATCCAATTTAGGAAGGGGAGGTCATTAGAGGTAGCTTGGGAGAGGAATCCATATGAAAGCAAATGGCCTTGCTACAATACAAAATGATCACTGAAATAGGACTAGCATATGCAGCCTGATCACAAAGCCAACTTGGACAAATCACATTTGGAAAGAAAATCTATCTTGGGAGTCAGTGTAATGAAAGGCAGTGATACAATGGAATTGGAGGTCATCCCAGGGTTTACAGGATGAACCTGCACCTGAATTGCAGCCAAGTTTCTAAAAGGAAACAAAAAAGTAATAGTAGGTTACAGAAAATGAAGTTTTATTTGCAAAACATAGCTCTTCCAGAACAACCATAGATAGTCATTAAATGATCACATGCCAGAGCATTTAATGCAGAAGCATACAGTAGGCAAACAATGACTTTTAACAGCCTGAGGTACAAGTTAGTGTAAAAAATTGTATTGATGTAGAAAACTCATTGATTTTTGTAAAGACTTTTGTTTCTAAAGAAACAAGGGAAGTCATCAAATCTGACCTTTTCCCTGGATCCTTTTCTCATCCTTACCTGCGAACTTACCTTCAGTACACTCAAAAGTGCACCGATCAATGAAAACACAGGAATTTTCAAAAGCCAAGCAACAAAAAGATCTACCCATCACTTATTTTAATATTTATGTAAACATATAGAACAACATTTTGACGGAGAGGAGGAAAGGATTGTCACAGAAGTGGTCCATGAATAGAATTGTCAGCATCATCACTGTATTTTTAAATTGTAAATAGCTATTTAGACACTTCTAATACCAGCAATGAGTTAATTTTTCATACTATAGAGTTATCCAGCTCAGAGTTTAGGGTTAAACTATTCATCAAAGAGCATAGGCTTATGATGAGGATTATGAAGAAATAACTGTCAGAATACAGCTCAAAGATTAGTGCAAAGTACATCTCATAGGCATTTCCTAGGAGGCACTCCAGACATGCATTATGTGCCTTCCAAATTAAGCAGGAATATCTGGATCTATCCAGTTACCTTCTCCTTTGATCTCATTTGCTGTAACTGACCCCCAACCCCCATTTATAGAAGAAATATACTTACATGAAAATAGTGAAAAGCTCAAGTTTGTTTAGAAATTAATGAAGAACTGATCTGAATGAATGGGCAAATTGTATCAAAAGGTTTCTACAACTCTGGCATGAGTTTCATACTTCTATAGTAAGAAAAATCACACTGGTTGATTATGTCAGGTTTTTTCAAAAATTATGTGATTCACAGACAATACAAGACTATCTGTTTATACTATTATTATTTTTTAAAGTCAGCTACTGTAAAGAGCTAAAAAGTCAGACTGTTTTAAACTCTATAAAGAAACATTATAGTATCTACCTCCCTATAAAAACCTTGAGGAAAAAAAACAGTAAGCAAAGACTTAGATTATTCTTGTAGTTCCAGTCTCTAAAAGAAAAACTATTACATATGAACTAGTGTGTAAACCTGTATATTATTTTTCTCCTGTAATGAATAATTAACTAACAGTCCTTTGCACTTATGTATCATCTTTTATCTGTGGATCTCAAAACACTTTTCAGTGACTAAATCATGCTTCACATTGATCATTATTCTTATCATTTTGTTGCTAAAGAAACTGAGGCAAGAAAGGAATAAGTTATACAAAAAAATCTATTGCTGAGCAGGAAATAACAGTCAGGCCTTCTGAGTACCAGTCCCGGCTATAGTAAGTGGCAGGATATTCTGGCTGACATTGCAGCACTGTCAGGTGAGACCAATTTAGTTTTCTTAAGCCCAACTAATATATTTTTTCCCTAAATTAAGTTAAAACTTAAGTTTAAATTACAAATTCTGTACAAAAGGACAGAAATAGCTTTTGTGACTTACTTATAAGAACTAACATTACACCCAGAAGTCTAATGTATCCTCTAGAAAAGACTTTGGACACAACACATAAACCTCCTTAATGTATTGATCTCTACGCATATTGAAAGTGTGACTAAAACTCCCCATCCCATTGGTGAGTCATGGGTCACAGTGACAGCAGAAGATTGCATGATCTCATATACAGAATGATAGTTGTTTCAAGCTGTCCCCTACTTGAGAAATAAAATCAGCATAGCTTTATGAGCACCTCTGTTGAAGAACTCTGTGTTGGCTCATACGAGAGACTAGTCAGTGCTGACAGAGATATTTTTAAGCCTGCTTATAGAATTATTATTATTTTCCCACAATGGGGTTGGTTGTTTTTTTTTAGCACATTGCTAAATAACAGGATTGCAACATTTGGCAAAAATAATTTCTTCACCATTACTTTTATTCTCCTGTACAGCCAAGGCAAATGCTAAAATCAAACTACATTTGAAATGATGCCTTTTTCAGCTTTGAATTCTCAGTATGCTTTTAAGGTACACATATACTATAGATTATTTTTCTCTAAGTATTGCAGCTACACATGGAATTACACATTTAAATGAGCTTACAGCACAGGTGCTACAGGAAAAATAATGGTGTTTGCCATTTATCTTTCAAATTAAATAATGTGTTTTTAAATAGTAACTTTTTTCATAATACACTTATGGGAACAACATTTATCTGTCACATTTTAAAAGATGTATTAGTAATAAATGTAAATTACCTTTGGAAAATCAGTAATTAGCCTCATCAAAAAATAAACAATCTGCCACCAAAAAGATAATCTTTAGCATAGTTAAGTATAATAACTGTTATTTGAATAAGTTAACAAATTAGGATAGATTGCTTCTGTAATTCATTCCCCATAGCATGAGAGATGAAGTTAAAGCACCAAGCTTGTGAATGGGGGAAGGGAGCTCAGACTTTAGTGAAACCAAATCCAGCAGCTCATATTTTCATTTTTTGATGTACCAGAGATAAACTACATGTATCCTAGGGCTTTAGTACTGGGAATAATACAGTACATAATTTCCATGGAAGCAATGTTGTATGTATCAGTCAAAAACCAGTAATATCTTCCTAAATGTAAAAAGTGGGATGTAGTGTGAAGGACTCTGTTACTTTAAAAATATTTCTCAACCCCTGGGCAAAAATTAAAACTATAACACAACCATATCAAGTTGTTGCCTAGAGACTCTGCGTTACATTTTATTGCATTTTGGGGCATTTAATAATATCTCTATCCTCTATGTCCAATCTTAGTCCTTACGTTTTTCTAACTGCATATTGTCATATCCCTGTCTTATGAAAAACACAGCTGTCTACCATGGAAGTAACTATGAGGTTCTGAAGAGTGAGGGAAATTTTATACAGTATTTTGAGATCCTCAGAGGAAAAGTGCTAATGAATTGAAAAGTCATGTTATTATCTTCATCAGTGAAAGAATAAGAACAGGAATAAAATTGCATTCACTACAGTAGGTATTCTTCCTCAAATTAATATTATAAAAATGTGTGAAAAATAGGAAAATGAACAAAGCAGTAATTGCTTATGTTTACATAATTATCACTTATCAACCTCAGACTTTTTTAATCATCTCATTTTCCAAATAGAGGCTTCCATATACACATAATGTTTTTAATGTAATTCTAGAATATATAGTATCATCTATGAGTTTTGTAATTCCCAGTTGATTTCCATTGCTTCTCCAGTTGTTTGGATGTGTCCAAGTATTAACATAATTGGCAATCAACAGGTCACGACAGGCCATTTCAAAGCCGCCATTTCAAAGCCATTCAAGAAACATCCTCTTTCCTATGATGGTTCCAAGACAAGGCATTATTCAAATAGATAGACATCGAAAGAGATAGTGTCAGGCTGTAGAATATTTCTGTAATAACATAAATACTTTGCTAGACATATTTATACATATGTGAATGTGTGAATGCTGGGTAAACTGTCAATATGTGCCAAAGAAAAGCTCAAAGCATAGTAATATAAGATAGCAAAACCAGGAAATGCAGAAGTTAAATATCTAATAGCAGCAAAGCAATCTATTTTGTATAAACAGGCCCAGTTCCTCTGCTACAGCTAAATAACTTGCAATAGGAGAATACTAGTGGTTTTCATAGGCAGTGATGAATAACAGCCTTTTCTCCTAGCAACATCATGGAATCACAGAATAACTTAGGTTGGAAGGAAACTTGAACGTCATCTGGTCCACACTCCTGCTCAAAGGAAGGCTGTTTTCAAAGGTAGATCAGATTATTCAGAGTCACATCCATTTGAATTCTGAAAATCTCCAAGGTTGGAGATTCCAGAACTTCCCAGGGAAATTCCCTTGCTACAGCTTCTGGCAAGCAGCAGCATTTGGAATTGGAGCGGCATTCAGAGTTGCCATGCTGGCTCTGGTCTACTGGACGAATGTTTCCAAAGACTAATGGCATTCTCATACAGCTGTGCTGGCTTTTGGGTCACCAAACAACTAGTGAGACTCAAAGCAGCACTGCTACACACTAGGATCTGATCCAGAAGTTGCTTTGTAGATCTTCTTTTGTTGTTAACCGTGCAGTTTATTGTTAGACACTTATATGAGGTCAGAAACTCCAGATTTGAAGCACTTTCAAACTTCAGAAGAGATCAGAGCCACTTTTTCATCTTAGATTCCATCATCTTACTTCTGTTTCAAAATGCTTACCACAAAATAGAACTGAAGCTTCCAGTGCTGCTGTGTGGCTATCAGTTTCCATCTGCTTTGGGATTTAGGTCTTTAACCTCACATTCTATGCTTTAATGATGTCGCAAAGATTTCTTATTTTGCTAACCTCAACTTTTGGCCTAACACTGTGTTGTAATAATTGTGTTCTTAATAATGGCTCACTGAACTTGAATCATGGTAAACTGACATCAAAAGATGACTGATTATTCTCAACTTATTCTCTAGTCTGCTTAGCCATTCTTTATGGCTCTTCTGGAAATACTGCAGAACTCCAACTCGCTAATCACTCAAAATTCTTGTAAAACCAGAAGTTCAGCTTCAAGTGCTTTTGAACACCTCATAAGGCCAGATGACTGTGGAGAAGGGGATCAATGAGTACAAGGAAGAGGAGGCTGATATACAAATACTACTTTTGAAGAATTCCCAAGTTCTGCAAGGTGGCAGATTTGTCCCAGAAGAGTTCCAGCCAGAGCACAGCCACAGGGCAAGAAGCAGTTAGTATTCACTGCATTTGTTGACCAGTGGCACATAAATTGGGATTATAGTGTAATCAAACCAAATTATATACTACTTTATAAAACAGAATCCCTGGATGGTGATTCATCTCCCTTCATTGTACAATATGTTAAAAAAAAAGGCAAAAAAAAGGTAAAAAAAAAGAATGTGCAACTTCTAGAGTACATACCTGTTTTTAGGATAATGTACGTGCCTGGAGAGGGTTACATTCTATCTGTGCATATTTATATGTCTTTCCTTATGAAGATTCAGCAGATTTTCTTCACAAGTAAGAGCTTTCCTGTTCTGATGCAAAACATCCTTTTTCTGTGAATGGCCAGGCTTTAACTGAAATTTTACAGCTGAGGCCTCTTCAGAGGCAGCAAAGCATCCTTTGGGCTCTTCAGTTCCAGGTGATTTTCCTGTACTACTCTTTTTAGTGCTAAGCTCTGGAGAATTATTTTCCAAACGTTCAGTTTGCCCATCTGAAATAAGCAAATCAGCAGCAGCATTTTTCAAATTGTTTGATGCAGTTTGTTTGTTAGGATTGAGGATGTTTAGATCATTGTCATCATCACATAAGAAAGCTAAAGCCCTACCTTTAGATGAAGTTTTAACTTCTAGTGACTCTTGAGTCTCTTCACCTAGTGACTCTGGAGATGTTTCATAAATAGCATTAGAAATAGGTTGCTGCTGCTCAACCTGTGCTTCAGGAGTACCATTTGAAATTGACTGCTGCTGCTCAACACGTTCTTCCTCAGGACAGGCTTCAAAAAAGCATTCAATATTTTCTCTGTCTTCTGTGAAGTCCAGTGGCACAGGAGTGCTGCTTTTTTCCTCTATGTATTTGATTACCTCTCCACAGTCACTATCATGAGAAGAAAGTGAAAGATAAGAATAGAAGTCCCCTTTTCTTAGCTGAATGGGTCTATGGGAGTGTTCTAACACTTTTTCCTTGATCTGTGCTAATGACGCTGGGGCAGATGACTCACATTCAGGTTGCGTCTTACTTTTCAAAGCTGTTGATGCCATGTCTATTATCTCCCTCACAAAATTGTGTACCGAGCCATCTTCCACATTTCTTTTATCAAAAGCAGCAGATTCACAGTTACAGCACAAATCAGCACCACTGGCTGAGGAGTCACATTCTGCTTCATTGGATTTCAAGGCTGTACAGCAATCAGTAGATTTTTCAGTAGTGCTCATTCTATATTGTTGAATATTAGGTAAAGGTGTTTGTAAAGCTGTACCATGTATGTCTACACAATTCATTTCTGAGGAAGATTCAAGACAAGGTTTTTTAGCAGGAGAGGAAACAACAGAGTGATGATCAGGCTGAAGATGACTTTGACATTCTTTTGGAGGGTTTCTGGATCCATCTGACAACAGAACAGCTTCCCTGCCATCCATATGTGAATCATCTGAACTGTCTGTAAATGCTTCACAGACACAACACTCATTTTCAGCTTCTCTGACACCAAGTGATGCATGAGTTTTGGGAGTTGCTGATGTTCTAACAAGACCTTCCTTTTCACTGCCAAGAGTATTTTCAACATTGCCATTCTCCATATCATCCACAAGCTGATCCTTCACAACCTGAGAGATATCTTTCATCAGGTGACTCTTTGTCCCTTTTTCACGGTCACGTACATTCTTACTATTCCCATTATTTTCTGATATTTTCTGTACTGAACCATTCAATAGTGTTTCAATGCTTAATGTATCTGTAGCTTTTGATGTCTCATTACTAACTTCTTTACTGCGCTGAATTTCATCACTGAGGTTACTTTTTCTCTTTTCCCTTGTCAAAGAAAATTTTGGTCTAATCCAAGTTTGCAGTTCATTTTTTATATAATCAAGTCCTGAAATTAAATTGCATTCTTCATAAATATCCTCATCAGTTGCTATACTGGAGTCATCATCTTCATCTTTGATACCTAGCTCTTCCTCAGTTAAGGTAAGGGTGGAACTTGAAAGCAAATCACTGTCATCTTCATCATCAGTACAAGCAGAAGTGCAGGAAACATTAACAATCATGCTGACATTGACATCACTCTCATCAGCTACAGATCTATTAAGATGTTTTCTAAATGATGCATTTGAATCTGGTATTTTATTTCTGTGCAGCACAATGTCTTCAGAGCAGAGAGAAAGATCCTCACTGCTGCTGAGTTCAGTGAGAGAAGCTGCTGAGTCTTCATTGATTGAGGATGCAATATCTAGAGATAGCTGTCCATTAAAAGACATTTTTTGAGAGCTACTTTGGAGTGTTATATCAGAGATGCTGCGCTTTATCTTTTGATCTAAAGGACTCTGGATATTCTCTAAGCGGTTCAAAAGATCTAATGTCCTTTTGCTGAGTTCTCCAACAGAATCACTGCTTGCACTTATGTCTCCTGAGCCATGATGACTAAAAAGATCTTCGTTGCTTTTGTAGGAAGTCAGCCAGCTCTCCAAAGAAGTACTTCGCTGAAGACCATCCCCACTTTTAAAAATACCTGAGCTGAACAAATCACCTACTACAGACAGAGATTCTAATGAAGAACTACAAGATAAAGTTGAAACCTGCCTTGTATTCTCTGGAACAGTTAATTTTCTTACAGTTTCTGCAGATTTACAGGAATTGGGATCTGAGTCTCCGGGGATACTTGCCAGAGTATGGTCATGAATAAACCCATCCGGCTGTGAATCTCCAGGCTTATGTTCAGATGTACCAGGTATTTTATCAAAACTGAAGCCATTAAACAAACTGCCCTCTGTATGTGTTTTTTCAGTTTGTGATTGTTTCATTATCATTGGTAATTTGAATCTGGAGCCTTGAAGATATGAGTAATCATAAAACGTAAAGATGTCATGTTTTCCTTGCAATTCTTCTAGACAAACAGGGTTACACATAGTAATGCTGTCCAAATCCTCATCATTTTCACTTCCACAACATGCAGAAGGTGCCAACTGGAAATCATCTGAGAGACTAGCATGGTCTTCTTCAACTTGCTTTATTTTTTGTTTTATTACATCGACTATATCATCCACTTGAGTTTCTGCATGCCCAATTTCAGGATTACTCTGAGTGCTTTCTACATCATTTAGCAAAAAAATTTCTGAATTATTCGTAGTTTCTGTATCACATTCACTCACTATCCCACTCTCACTCTCAGAATGCCTGCTTATGTTTCCACTCTGATACGTATAGTTATATGGTTTTGCCAGTGTGGCCCCCCCTATTAGGTCTGGCAGGGATTTGGTAGACGAAAATGACGAGTCTTTACTAAGACTTTTGTTTAAAATATTAGACTGTGTTACACTGGAGAGTTTGGATGTTTTTTTTAAAAAAGGCATGTGGTTTTTTTCTGATAATTCAATATTATGAAGACTATAGACCTGATAGATTTGAGGATTTGGAGGGGAAGTAATGCTCGGACAATAAAGAGGACTTCCATGATCACTGATACTTTCATCTTCATTCACGTTGTTATCACCGCATTCTCCTGAAGCAGGTTTCTGGCTTGGACCATCCTTCTTGAGTTCCTGATCAGGATCACTTAACTCTTCATGAATACTGATCAGCTTATTACCTATGTCAGTTTCATCCCATTCTAGTGCATCTTCACTTGGACCATTTAGATCCATCAAACTGGGATCAATAACGTTTAGAGGCTCCTGTAAAAAAAAGATTAAAAATATTTACAGCTGCACTTTAAATATGCTTCCACTGAAATCATGTAAGTAAATTAATGGGAGTAAAGTGCATTCTTGGAACAATGATCACTAATAGACATTTAATTTTGTTACATTTTGTCTACCATTAAAATGATCAATTAAAATGAAACTTAATAAATTTTCCATGATTTCTTAGCCTTCTTAGGGCTTTTTTCTTATTTGCTGTGAAAATATAATACAGAAATCGGACTTTTCTTTAATATAGATCAATTGTGATTAGTCATTTTAAATGCAACAAGATTTAACCATACTGCAGAATTACATAGGAGTGTGTTAGTCAGTCTGTTAGTAAAAAACTTGCAATTAGCACTTTATTATGTTGCATATGCAAGAATCTTTCTTAGCCTGCTTAAGTTTGAAAGAGTTAAGGTCTAAAGGATTGATTAAAGGACTTTTGAAATGTTTATAACAAACGTTTGTGTTGTCAGCCTTAACACAACAGATTTAATTCACTGGAAACCACAAGACTTGATGAATTTTTATTAGCATTTCTATTTATTCTTTACTTGATATTAAAGGCAGTACTAATGACCAGTAAGTAAGACTAATGAATGTTAATATCCTCAGCTGTAGGGTAGGGTACAATCAATCAGTCTAATCAAATACGATGTGAATCTCAAATATTGTCTGTACTGACACCTTTCTCTGGGAAAGGGATAATAAATAATTGAGCTAAACTTAGTTTGCTTTTTTTAAGACTTTTGTAACTTTCTAGTAGTATTTGCTATTATGGGCTCAGAACATGTAGTATCAAGAATTTTTCCTTTTAGAAATACCTCTGGGAGAGAAAGAACACCTTGACAAATTTTCTCACTTAAATGTGATATGTCAAATGGCCAACAGTATGGACTTACCTTAAAGCTCTCAAAATAAGGTAGAAGTGGTCCCTGATTTAGGGGCTGGTTCTCTAAGCACAAATTAATTTCATTTTATTTATCTATTTATTGAGAGGCATCCACTTTAGGGAAGACTTTTCTTATACAATAAGTATTGCAATAGAACTGTTAACTCATGTAGAATTATTAAGTTTAAATCATCTTATCAGCTGAACAATGATCACTGTAGCCAGACAAACAAGAATTTCTCCCAAAAAATCTTTCAACTATGATCTCTTGTTCTCTTGAGCTTTCTTGGAGCAAGTCTTGTTTTTCAAATACAACACTGATCACATGCCAAACAGCAATCTAAATCACAACAAACTTATAAAGCTACAGAAACACAAGCAGATAAAATGAGGCTGTAGTCCAATAAAGTGCAGTTACAGACAACTTAGTTACTGACTTAGATTCATCAAGACTCGGCCAAGGTTAATTGTGCAGGGCAAGGCATGTATCTCTGACTTCAATTCTCAGCTGGGAACTCTGTTTTTGAAGTAGGAACTAAAGCTGCTCAGTCCTTTTATGAGAAATCATGGGATGTTCTCCAACAGCTCAATACTCAGGGCACCGATTTTGGGTGTGGGACACTTTGTCAGACTGAGCATAGGAGACGTGAACCAGGTTCCCATTCTCTCAGGAAAAGCCCTACCTACATGCTGTTCTGAAAAGAATCCTGCTTCTCCTGTTTCATCTTGCATAAAACAATTAAATATTAATTGGGTCATAGATAGATGAGGAGAATTTTATCCTGCAGTGCACATTTGGCTGCCAAGAGGCACAGATAGATCCAAATCCCTGCTCCAGTGTCTATTTAATTACAGATATAGGTGGCACTGTTTCTGCGCAAGACACAAGGCTATCCCACCCCAGTATGTCCAGTAGACCAATGGCTAAAATACTCTACCGACAAAAGGAAGAATTATTCTCTTCAAATTGGGCTGAGTAGCTACCCACCATTCAGCAGGTGATATCAAATATATTTGATAAACCGAGACATTCTCCATGTAAGATAAATCTGTGTCCTCATGCTTCATTGGGCTTAGTTCTAAGGTACTGCACTATGCTAAGATACCTCAAACAATCATTGGCAGAAATGTAAGTGCCAAAGAATTTTTTGATCCTTGGCAGGTTAGAAGGCTTTTGGTATTCTGAAAATCTGTCATGCCCATTGAAGGGTAAAGTCTCTTTGTGGATCTACCTACCCTAAAGCTTTTATGGAGTAAATTTTTTAGAGACCTTTTTTGTTTTTCCTCTGTGACATATCGGGTTGTGATAGCTTAAATGTTAAATTACCATTAAAACATCAATTTTCTAGACAACTAAGGCTATCAGAGCAGTTCTGTACATTGTGGAGTTCAGAAATCCATATATGGATTTTCCAGTTTGGCATGTTTTCATAATGGCTTCTGGTTGGTACTTAGTTGGACCCAGTTTCCCACCTGTAGCTGACCTTAACCAACATGCAAGTAAAAACTTGTGCAAGAGAATGACAATAATTAAATTAAGTTAGTTTGAAAACCTGTTAGATTAAACAAGGAATCAACTACAATTACTCATTTTCTCTGTGGCATGTTTTGCGACTCTGTCATACTTAGTATTAGGAAGACATTGCTGTGAAAAGCTTCCTTAACTGCACAATCTTACTGCTTTAAGCTTCTGCCAGCTGCAAAAAGAAATTCCCGAAAGCAGGAAATAAGCAGCAGGTTCCAAGGATTTTATGTTCCATAGAATCTGGTTTTGTTTCTCAAAAACAAAACATTTGGTCCTTATTGGTCAGAGAGATAACCTTCCCCCTGTAAATCAGCACTTGGCTGCATCGTTTGTTCTGCAAGTCAGATGGACTAAAACAATAAAACATGTAGAGTTGTGACCTCAGCCTGTTCATCTTCACTGAGTGCTCCTAATTTCAAAGTCTATTTTTTATTTTTCAAATGTACATGCTTTTCTGAGGCCTGATATATACTCAGAAGTTGTGCAGGCATAGCACAACCAGTGATGGTAAGGGACTTGATTGTGTTTTTTACCTTCTGATTGTCACAGCTATGCTTCCAAAGGCTCTTAAGTAGATATGGCCATTTTGCCAGCATAGCTTTCTCTGTCCAAGGAACTGACTGAATTGATATTTGTAAATTACTAGTTTTCTTATAAGCACCATCTCCCTTGAAGAAACTTAACGGTACAACTTCAGTGGTTATCAGCTACCTTGGCAGCCCTTGCCAAGTACAGACCAAGTTTTAACCTTGAAATAAATCACTCTGCTTAAGCCACAAACATTTTACATTTGGCATTTTTAGAAGGGGTATGCATTTTCCCTTTCTTTTTTTTAACAAAATTTAGCAAGTTGCTCAAACAAGAAAGAAAGAGACTTTAGATATTAAGTAGTTGTTTGAGACAGCAGTACCATACAGACTGTTGAACAAAGCCCTGGTGTGAAGAATGGAAGGTGGTGTCACTCCAGCCTATGTTTGCACTGACAGCAGTAGCAACGTAAATACCAGGAATCCTTGAGGACTATTTTTATTGCGTCTCCTTAGGCTGCTCACTGAATAGGTAGATAGTGCTGGAGGATTAGAATTATTGTGTTAGTAATAGATTATTAGGTCTTGCCAACAGAACATTTAAAATTCCCCAAATGGATCCTTTACTTAGTGTTACAGAAAGGATGAGCAATACAACACCATAAGTATCAGCTGGTGTCAGAGCTAAATTCTGATTGCCTACTTTACTGGGAAAAAATGCTGGTGTTTCTTCTCCCATCTGTCTTGATTTTCATTCCAAAGAACTGTATAGTATCGCACAATCTATCTTTTGCACAAAGCAGGCAAATCTTCTATTGTCATTTCCAATTGGGAAAGCTTAATGAGTGTGAGAGCTGCACTGCTTTTTATCCCATTTCAGCTAATGATGAATGTGGCTTTCCTACAGAGCTTGCATGCACTCACACACTCCAAAGGATGTTCTACCCAGCCTGGTTCAAGGTATCACTCCTTGAACCACAATACGCAACAAGAGGTCTGCCACAGACAGACAGGCTGGTCTCCACATGTAAGGCAGACTACAATTAAAGGGAAGCTTTGAGTGTGCTACAGAGCTTCAGACTCCAGTGGGTTGAGCCCTCTACGGTCACTCTTAAGCCATGGCCTTGCTGAAGTCTGCGACAAAACATGCTGCAAAGGTACCATTCTCTCTGGCAAAAATCCTTTGGATACCAGCTGATATAACTGATTGCACTACATTTCCTGCAATTTGGAAACTTGTTTTCTATATGTGCAAGTGCGTGTGCATATAAATATACACACATCTATTTACGAGTGTGTGTGTGTATATGTCATCTTTCTAAAAATGGGAATTTTTGAATTAGGTCAGAGTGACTTTATCGTTTTAAGGCCACTAAATGCAACTACTTCTAGAGTAGATCTCAATGGTCACATGGTTCACAATAAAAGAAGGTAAATAGTTTTGACCAAGCAAGTAAAAATAGAACAAACAACAACAAAAAGATGCACAATACTATGCATATTCCTATTTTTAAAATATTACCACTAGATAAGCAACACTTAGGAAGCATTTACTGTTGCATGAAAAATTTCTAATATAATTTAGTCAAGAATTAATTAAATTACAGACCCAGAAGAGTGAAAGTTTGAATTCATTCTCATGTATTTGAAAGTGCTGCTTTAAGGACTTGAACTATTCCTAATTTGAACCCTGAACTATTTTTCTCAGGACAGTATTCCCATTCCAGTGGGATAACTCATGTGATCAAAGTTAAGGGTGCCCTTAAATGCTTGTAGGGTAGGTGTTTACTGGTTAAACAGTAAATCTGCTGAAAATGTTAGTAGGAAGAAATAAGATTATTAAGCTAAATAAAGACATTTCCCCAAGCCCAGTGCTTTTCAAGGAAGAGTCTCAAAAATGTATTTTTTCATTTGTTTCCTTTACTAAAACACAGATAGTTTTGCTTTTTCTGCAGCAAATTTTATTAAACAATGATTCTCTGTTCCGGCTTCATTTGCATGTGCTACTCCAGTACAGATACTTTGTGTTGGTGAAACAGGCCTGTAATGTAACCCCTACGTACCATTATATTTTTTTAAAGGAATTAACATGAAAAAAAGAGCTTTTACAATAATAAATACAAACTCTGTTCCTCCCTCCCCTGCAACATATCCTTCAGTTGCTGTGGACAAATTATCCAAATTCAACTGCACTTAGGGGCCAGGGGAAAAAGAAAGAGAAAGAAAGAAAACCATCCCCCATCTCCAGGAATGTGTGCACATTCAAGACAGACAAACATGATTTTGTCTTTTGAAAAATGCAAGCACGCCAAGTACTTCTGCTGAGGGAAATAGTCATGTGTACAGTACCCACTTCACCTCTCCTTCACTTAAGTTCATTTTCTAAATGAGGTTCCCTATACCAAAGCCAACAAGAAAACTGTCCTGATTTCCCAACACTGTTTTAATATGCGTAAGCATATGCATAATATTCCATGTGCATAATACCGAAGTGACCTGCACATTAAAATATCATCTCAAAATATATAGAAATAGTATTTTTTATCACAGATCACTAGAGAAATTGATCATTAACATACATAGTTGTTATAATTGCAGTTAAAAGAAGAAAGTACATGTTCATTTCCTGAGAAAATAAGATCCCAACCTATGGTTCATACTTTCTCTTGCTTTATTTTACAATTATTATTGCCTCTCTCAATGAAACAATATGTTCAGTCCCGCACATGCAGAACTTGTGGTTTTCTGTTATGTACTATGGATGCTTACAGGTATTGCCAAGGTCCTACATGGGTGGCTGTATGTAGAGATTCCCGTACTACCACAAGGACACTGACTTAACTTCTGCTCTGTGCAGTCACAGATGTCATCTGCAAGGGTCTCCGCGCAGGCTGGGTCTTAGGGGAACAACTGAGGTTCCACCCTTGCTCAGGTACCTGTCTTTAGAACAACGTTTGACGTTCTCTGATAAGGCTCAGAAATAAAAGTCTAGAGGATAGGATTGCCATATCCAGGTTTTAAAACTGAGAATTTTCCTTACCACGATAGCAGTTTTCTGGGCACACCTTCTAAACAACAGATGAAATAATTGAAGTAACACTTTAAGAGGATGCCTACCTGAAAACTGTTACTGCCTATTAGTAGTAGAAGTGTTTTAAAAAGTCAGAGAAATTGGCCATCCTCTAACCATTCTTTTGCTATTTAAGTGTCACTTGATGATGCCAGGTAACACTCTGGGGTCAGTTATGCCAGCACATGAGTCCTGTGACAGTCTTCTAACTTTTGTGGTAAGCTGCCCACAGTGCCAGATGACCAAAAGAAAGAGGGAAAGGCTCCAGCCCCTCTGCCACACACCAGTTAGTGCAGCCAAGCCAGGCTGGAACAGAAGGTGAGTCGTGTCACCAGAAGGCCTGCAGGAACTTAGTTCTATCAAAAACCAAGGCAAAAGCAGGGACTCAACATCTTTAGTCCCTGCACTGTGCCCAGAGCATCACTGCTAACATGCTACCCATTATTTGTTTTCCAGCCTCTATGGAAGCAGTGGCCTCCTCATTCGCCACCATATCCTCATATGGCTTTCTAATGTCTCTGGTTCTCATTTGCTGGACAAGCCCTTTAAATGTTACTAGAGAGCAGAAGAACATTTATAACATTTTTATATCGAATGATATTGTCATCCAAATAGGTTTACAATCCCGGACCTATATTCCAAGTTGTGTATTTGGGCTTTTTTTCCTCTTTTTTTGTGATCAGAAAACGTGGATACATGGCATATTTTACTGACTTGTTTTTGCTGCTTTGTAGTTTTCTTTTCATCTGTCAAGAGGTTACATGACAGGATTTTTTGCCCTTGAATGTCATTTCGGTCTCACCTTTACTTCAGAGGAATATATGATTTTCTTTGTGCAAGAATCCAACACAAGCCCTTTATGAGACTCTTAGAAAAACATTCCTTGCTTTATCCAAACCCAAAATGTTGCCATGCACACTTAGTTCAGAAAAGAGCAAATCCTGGTACTCTACCTCAGATACATGCCCATACAAGTTGGTGGAAGTTCATCCATGCAAGTCTCAGAATTTGACCCAATCAAAGATTAATCTTTATGGTAAAGACAAAAAAATCCATCAAAACCAGGAAATCTGTGGAACCAACGGCACTTAAACAGGTTTAACTATTGCTTGTTCACACTGCAGAACTTTGGCATAATTTTAAACTGGTATGCCCATTTTGACAGCAAACTAGTTGCATTCTGCATTCAGATGCCCATGAACAATGTTGAACGGGAAAGTTACAGTGGCAGAATAAAATCACTATTGTTTTGTCTTTGTACTAGTTCAGAGGTCTGCATACTGGTTAAGAATGCTTTCAGTTTAGTATAATTTACAAGGCAACCGGTACTCCTTACACCGTATATTCTCAGTTAAACTCACTGGACACTAGGAATGGACTCAGTAGACACAATAGCCATCTCCAAACTACAGCAGGCACATCAGGACACCTGGAATCATAGAGTTTTTAAGAGTTTTGTTTCAGCAGAAACAAATGTGAGAAGCACCAAATAGTGAGAATTGCCATAGAAAAAGATAGATACAAGGTACAAAAGAATAGGACATAAGCCCTTGGGAGCCTGACCTTCAGAGAAACCTAGAAAGAAAGTTTTCTCACTGAGAGCTGGAAGGGAGGCTTGAATTTCTAAATAAAAATTCTTCCTGTATACTGGAAAGGAAGACTTTATCTATTATTTATGAATAACAGGACTGCATGAAGAATATCTGGCTCTATCATCAGTTTCTCCTCCTCATGAAGTAGTTGAGAGACTACCAAATTTAGCCTAATTCGTGTGTTCAAAGAGAACGGACTCTTTTTCCTCCCTATTTAAAATTTTCAACAAAATTTCTTTGTAATCTCAGATCACGCACTTCCTGAAGTCATTGATTCACCATCTGTGAATTCAGGATATTGACTAGAGAGGAGTCAATAAGCAAGTATTGTGAAGTCAAAAGCCAGAAGAATGCTGCATATTGTAAGCACTTGCACAGTCTTCCTACCAATGGATTTCCAAGCATTGAGTTAAACACCACAGTTGTCAATAAATGGCAGAGAGTCGTTCTGGCGATGAATCAAAATTACAATAGTAAGCACCTGGAGGCTACAATAATACAACTGCTCTTTGCCATTACACAGCCTATATCTAAGAAGAGCTGCTTTTCAAATGTAGCAACATAGAAATACTGGCCTTATCTCCAAGTATAAGTGGGCCCCAGGCAGAGCTCTTTTACTAAGATCATCCCATCCTTGAACTTCCAGACTTTTTTTCTTGTCTCCATCACTAGTAAGTGATGAAGTTTATAGTTTTCTCTGTACATACTGGATGCCAACACACCCCTGGAGCTGGCTGGAAAAAAAAAGGATTGGAATTTTCATTCTAATCTAGTAGGTTGACTGGATCCTGTGTAACGTCTCAAGTAGCAGTGTTATATGCACATTGTGGTTTGGTCACTTGAGAAATGATTTAATAGAAGCATACTTGGTAGAAGTTCACTTAGAAGAGACAAAGTAATGGACAACTATGTCTTGTTATAGTGAGAGGTTTGTATTTGCTTGCCTTAGTTTGGCTGAATACAAAATTACAATGGGGAGAACCTCGTTACAACAAAACTACTATTGCCATTGTTCAACTTTCTTCTATTACAGGAGAGTTTATTTGAAATGTTACACAGTTTAAACTCGGCCTCAAATTGGAACATAAACTGAAGATTTAAGTCTATCCACAAGGGCTATTTTCACTGCTGGTGAGGCACAAAAATTCCAATGAGTACTAAGAGTTTACAAAGTGTTGTAATAACTGAGGGGCACAGGGCTATTAGTATTAACATTATTAGTGTGTTTTTAATATACAATTTAAAATTATAGAGCTCAAAGTCTTCCATGCAGCAGCTCAGGTTTGTACTGAAATTGAATGTTTAAAGTACCTTCTTGAGTAATACCTAGAGATTTTGGAACAGTTTATGGTATTTGGTTTCACACTGAAGAAATATTCCTCCCCCCTTTTAAAAACAGAAAAGGATTTTAAAAATAAAGCATCTTTCTGCATTGTTCACTAAACCTGCTGGATGAGCTGTGACTCCATAAAGTTTAGGAACTCATTTATTATGTTGCTAGATCAGACACTGCATTTATTCACACAGTGCATCTCTAAAACCTAGCTTTCATTAGAGCTGTGGGGAGGCCCGGTCTTTCTCCCTTCTCTGGAGAAGGTGAAGCTCAAGAAGATAATTAACCATGAAACAATGAGGAGGCTTGCTGGGTAAGCACTAGTGTGAAAACAGTTACTCCTCACAAAAGAGGGGAAATTAGCTGGCTGGATAAAAAAGGAAGTGTCAGACTGGAAGACTGAAAGGACTGCCAGCATAAGTAGATAGCTCTATGCATCATTAATGCAATTTTTTTAACACTTAAACTTCACTGCTTTCTAAATTTAAATGCATTTAAATGCTATGTGTTAGGGGAGATTAATACACCATTTTAAAATAATTTCTCTTAAACTTTCCATTTTCTCGTTTCACCAGCTTTATTCACCCGTATTCACTCAATGCCTCTTAGTATTGTATTCTTGTTTACAAAGCCAATGTAAACAGAGCGTTCTAAAAAGATTCAGTTAGCTTATTGTATTTTACAAGCCCATTATTTTACATTAATACAGATATTTTTATGAACAGAAAGTTTGTTTTGATTTTACTGTTTCACAGAGTAGAGACTTATGATGTGCGTTTCCTTTCAAAACTTCCTTCTACTCGAACAGTGTTCCCTGAAGCAGCCACATTTTTGGCAGAAATTCAGTTATATGCTATGCCAAAAGAAATAGAATAAACAAACACTGCTTAATGCAGCTGGCTAGGTAATTTACATATTACTGCACACCAAACACGAAGACCTGAATATGGATTAGAGCTACGATGATGACACAAACGTCTTATATGTAAAGAGAAATTAAATCCAGATCATCATTGCTAACAATTTACATTTTATTATTTAATGTATATTATAGTACCTCTGACAGATAAAGGCATTTACATATTTAAATATTAAGTAGATGTATGTATTATATTTTCTGTACCTTTTACAGGAAAATGTACTAGAAACTTCTTGAAAAAATGTTAAGTGGGTACATTTTTCAAAGTTTTCTTCTGGGGAAAGTAGACTACCTAAATGACCACATCCCAGCCTTTGGAAATAGCAAAAAAAATCCCCAAATACAATGAAAACCCTCTAGGCATTCCTTAAAACTTCTTTGCTATACATAAAAATATAGTACAGGTAGGCCTTCAAATCTGCAAGTTCATGCGCTTTCAAAAAGCATCTGTCATTTTGGGTGAGATCAACAGTCCATTCAGCTGAGTCCATCTCCTGCAACGGCCAGTAGTGAATGTTTATGGAAAAGTTAAAAAATCCTCAAACACACAGAATGCTATAGAAGCTGCCATCCCAAATTTGAGAAGCCAGTCTGTGGGAACTTTCAGACTTGGAATTTAATAAGCATTAATTGATGTCTCCTCCATCAATTTGTTTAATTACTTATTGAACTCATTTATTTTTGCTATCCACAACATCCTGTAGGAAAAAGTTTCAGATCTATCATGCACTGCATGAAAATAGTACTCCCTTTTGATTGTTTTAAATTTCCTGCCTGATAATCTCATCAGTTACCTTTTAATTTGTGGGCTAAGAAAGAGCAATTAATTGTACCTTATTTATTGTGATGCATTTTTAAAATAGATTTTTATTGTATTCCTGTATGCTTACAGCTGATGCAGTTCCTAGAACATCCTATAGTATTGAAAAATGAAACACTGATTATGCATATACTTACTGAAGATCCTGCAAATATATTTTCATAATGGCTGGAGGATTGGGACCCAGTCATGCAACATGAAAGACCCCTGTAAATAACTGCTGTACAACCTATTAGAAAATAAGGTTTCTTCCTCTGTTTGTGGAAATTATTGTTTGAGAACTCTTGAAAGAAAATATCAGAAAATTAGCTTCAATTACACTCACATACAGTCCTTTGCAGAACTTGGGTCACTAGAGATGCATTGCAACAATTCATTAAATTAATTAAAAAATCACAAGTTTGTGACTTTTGTATTTCCTTTAACTATAATTTTTTTAACAATGCTGGCCCGAGTCATGATCTTATGATTAGCGAATATTAGGCATCTGAGTAAAACACTGACTTCATCCTGTAACCTGAACACCATGCACTGTTATGAGAGTCACTATCTGCTAAGGACTTTTAAATATCTGGCCCTATAGTTAAGTGCCTAAATAGGGAGTTTTTTTGAAAGAAGACCCCTCTCCTTGAAAAGAAAAACCTAGCCATTTTTTTCTTTCTTTTTTAATGAGTTATTTTTGCCGTTTAAATGGTGTTGGACACTTATTTTAGCATCTGAACACATTGGAAACATCAGATTTCCAATTTCTGTATATTACATATTTTTCTACTAAAATTGATCATTCTTGAGAATTCACTTGAAGATTTTACACATCTTACAGTTCTAATGAACATTTCAGGAGCAGGGAATGTCTTTTATTCAAAGCTGTGGAAAGTGCTTTACTCCCACTGTTTCAACCATTATTTAATTTGTAGCACAGAAAAAAAGATGAACAGATAGACAGATGGTTGGTAGAATATATGTCATCATGCTATAAAGACCTAAACCTGCTACTGTGATGTTGACTTTTCCTATTATAAAGCTCACGTTTCAGATTTATAGGATTGCCCTAAAACCTGAATTTTTGTAATTACTTCTTGAATACTAATTTTAAAGAATTGTGGCAAGTCGATTTACTAATATTATAGTTATCTATAAATTCAAAGGAATTAAGAATGTTAGATACACCACCAATGCTGGTCAATGCTGTTATCCATGAGAGACTGGACAATGTTTTCATGATCATATGTTGAATTAGAGAGCTGAGTGATAAAATGGCCCTTTTGAGGGCCTCACTGGCATTCTAAATCTCTTGAGGGTTTCTAAACACCAACTATATAAAAAAATCAGATCAGCAGAGAATTATTACCAACTTTTTACCAGCTATGAAATTCCCTCACCCAACTCCAAAACAGCACCAGTCTGAAACATAGACTTCCCAGTAGATAGCTGAGAAACAGAGGTATCTGCCGTCTGCATGGTTGAACACAGAAACTTTGTTTAGCCCCAGAATAAAAGATTTCCAGCATCTCACTGGGTAACACAGCAAGTTTATGTAATTCTTTCCCTGATATAACAGAGCATAGTAGAGAAAAAAATCCAAAGTATTTGTGACTGAAAGAGACTTGTCAGTCACTAAAACAGACTGCTCACAGGATACAACTGAAAAACATACACCCACTCAGACACTATGTTTTGAGCTAATTATAACATCAGGAACCTAGTCCTGTAACACTGCAATCACGATATTTTCTGCTTTGAATACTTAAAATCAATTTTTCACTGTAGTATGACCTGTGGACAGTAGCTATACATGATCAAGCAAACATGTTTGGTTTAAAAGTAAAACTAGGAAATACGTGCTTTATTTATTTCGCTTTTGTAGCCTTTTTGTTTAAAACTATGATCAGCTATTATGAAGCATTCCCAGTCTCATAAAGAAACCTGTCTTCTAAAAAGGCAAGTAAATTTCAAATACTGCAGAGAAATGTTGCGTGCTTTGTCAAGAAAAAAAAAAATCAAAGGGGGCTTGGGGTAATTAAGTATTGGAGCAATTTATTTTCTTATTAAAATAACTCTTTGCTTTTAATGTAATTTCATTTATCTTCCTGTGCTCATGCCAGCAACAAAAAAGTAACTCTCACGTCTCATGTTACAAAGTTTGCTGGGTACGCTGGAGAGGGCAGAGAAACTAAACGTGTCTGCAGAATTAGCAGGGAGTCACAAAGGAAAAACACACATCTCAAAGAAGTATATTCACTCAATTGAGGTCGATGGTGATTGAAACCTGCTACTGTAGGACTGTAGTTGAAAAAGCTACAAGAAATGTTCTTGTAGGTTTCATGATACTGAACACGACAAATTCATATGTAATCATCACCATCAACATTAGCAGGAAATGTTATGTCTGGAAATATCCGTGCAGAGAAAATGATTGAAAGAGCAAGAATGCTGAACCACTCTTTCTGCTCCAGGCGGTCCACTTTATGGAGCACTGGAAGAGGCTCCACAGGAAAGTCTATTTCCAGCATTGTCCATACCAGAACTGTGCTACACATGAAGACTTTCTATGCAGTGCTCCCTTTTCATTAACAGAAAAGAATAAAGGTCACACAACCAGCAAGGTACAATTGGTGAGTACATTTGCTCTCAACCTTAACTATTATCTTATCTATCTTAACTATCTTAACCTTAACTATTCAGCCTGCTCCCAAATCATCTTCTGGGGTTCCAGAGAAAGTTAGGAGTATGTACCTTTACTTTCTGTCCTCTCCAGGGAGACAGCTCAGGTTTACTATGGTTTAACAGAGGTTGTGAAATAGTGAAACAGGGCTGCTTTAGTCTCTGGAGTCTGGATTAACCAGTGGCTTCTTCTTGCCTAATTCAACCAACACTAAAGAGTGCCATAAAGTGATTAAAATCAGACCAACATCTGAAAGTATGGCTTGATGGCAGTGAGCTCAGAGATCACCTCTGAGAGATCACCTCTCTCAGAGGATTGTCGTTTGTTCTGGTTTGGCTGGGATTATGACTTCGAATATACCCTTTGAGCTTCCTATCATTTTACAAAGCCATGGCAAAACATGACAACATCTGCCAGAGGTGAGGGAAACAGTAGAATAATTTTGTGGATTGTTAATGTCACATGTGTATTTCACCTCTGGATTGTTGCCCTAAACTGTTAGTTAGTTGTGACAGAAAGTTTTGCAGTCTCTGAGGATGGAGAAAAGACTTCTATGGAAAGATTTAAATGTATTCTTTTTTCTTTTTATTCACTCTAAAACGTTACCACTGCAGGTGACCACTCAGGAGATTTTCTCAACAATATAACACAGCATTTTTCTGAATTTTTAATTAAGTTTGACTAAACTCCACTGAGTTTGCAATTTTTTACCAAGATCTGCTCAAGAAGGACTTTACCAGCTTTAGTTTTGCCAGATCATCCAGACTATGCATACTGCCGTGATAGCTGCCATCATAACTATGGCTGGCCCTCAAGAAAATGATGAGAAATACAGAGTTTCTGGTAAGAATGTGGGCCATATCACCTATGTTAAGCTAAATTCCAAGAAAAATTTAGACCAATGTTCACCATTTATGTAACTTTCTTTTAGATCCTACAGATAATTATTAGAAGTCACAAATAAGGCATGCAGTGCAACCCAGAAGCTCCAAACCACACACACCTCAAGAATAAGGGTGGTCACAGACTCTACAATCAAGTATCCATTAACTTAAAAAATACATATTTCAAGGAAGCGCCAAAGAGAGCAGTCTTCAGTGTTGAAATATGAGTAAAAGATGACTGACAGAAACAAATACAAGCAATCAAGACTGTACTGTCATGTACCACACTATGAAGAGGTCCAATATCAAAACAAGGATGACTTGTGAATGAAAAAAAATGATTTGTAAAATTTCAAACATGAGTCATGAAACAATTACTTTGTGAGGGCTAGATCATGTGATTGGTGTTCAGCACTTTACAATATGCCCTCCTCAGCCAATTAAGTTAATCTTCCCTCAGAACTTTGCTGCATTAGGCACTTCTGACAAACTTCTAAATTTTATACAAGATTTTTAAGACAGATATCACTTTATAAATAATGGCTTGTGATAAAATAAGAATATTATAGAAAGCAAGCTTTGGTTTAGTGAAGCTATCTAACAACTAAGTAAACAATGACAAATTCATTTTTTACCTCTGAAGGCAGGGGTTTTGTTGTTGTGTTTTTTTAAGCTTAGAACAAATGTCAGTCCATGGCTTGAAAAAATATTGCAGGAGTGAATTAAATATAGAGAAGTGAAGGGGACATACCATGCCTAGCATTATTAAAAACTGTTCTCTTTTCCAGAAAGCATCACAGAAACAAATAAATACAGAAAAGGGATAAAGATACCAGATCAGAAGCAATATAATATTTCAAAACAACTTTTTTTTCCAAAATGCATGATAAAGAATGAAACCAAGAGGAAGTTTGGAAAAGATCCTAAACAGAGCTTTAAGCAGGCTCTTAACCTCCTAAGAAAGAAGCTCGTGGAAAAGAGATACCCTTTTTTTTTTTTTTAAAGTGAGCTGTCTCACCATTGCAGATTTTCCCAAGTCCTTACAACTCTAATTAAAATGTGGTAATTGGTTATGTTACCTCAATTACCATGATGCATGGACATTGATGCAAAGCGACACCAATTGAATCCCTTGGGTGTTATACCCCAAGGCCATCCCATTTATTGTGGCCTTATTATTTTCAATTATGTGGCTGGATGTACAGCATACTTTCAAGCCAATACAGATGGGGGTTTTGCTGGACATATAGTGTAGTGTACACACGGGATGACTCAGGAGAACAAGAGAAATAAAAATAACATCTTTTTTTTTGTGAAGCATAGTAGTGAATTTAGCGATCAGACAATGAATTCTTCATACATTTTCAGGACAATGTGAGAATTACAGCACCTTAACCCAAATTGCCTTAGCTCAAACTCCGTTTTAAAAGCATGATTAATACTGTCCCTTCAACAATTAGCCCTCTCTGTTGAATAAGAAAAGAGACTGTCTACTCCATAAAACAGATATGCTTCTCATTCAATGAATGAGCAATCTGGAGAAAAAGCAGTTTCTCCAGTCACCAAAAAGGCAGGAATATCAAATTGCAACTTAGAATTAGAAACTGCAGTTCTGTCTCTCTCTCAGCAACAGAAGTGTAACACTTTTATGTACTCCAGTATTGGTAAAACAGTCCCAGAAAAGTGAATTTCCATGGTCACCTCATTGTAGCTTTCTATAGAGACATATCTGACCTGGTAAGGACACCCCCAAACTGTGAACATCTGTAGCTGCTGGAATAACCCACTGAGGCTAAACACATAACTTAGATGGGAATATCACTGGCTGAGCAAAGGATCAAAACAATTTGCATAAAACCACCTACATATCCCCCCTTTGACTTAACAGTTGTAAACTTGCATGCATGACCATGACTGAGTCTGTCCCAAATCCTTTTTTAACTGTTCATTCTTTCAAGTAGACTAGACCCTCTAAAGGAAAGTGCATAGTGAGTTAAAGCTTCTCCAGCTGTTGAGCAGGAATTTTAGATGGCAATTTTGGGTTTAGTTGACTAAAGATTGTTGCTATCACTGTTGCAATTGCCAGACAGACTCCTTTTTCTTTTAAGATGATTGCCAGCAGGGTCTTGTTAGGCAAACTATAAGGCATCTGTGTAGTTCTGAAGCTAAAATTTAGGTGACATATAACATTATATCAGCAAACTATGGAATGATAAATCTGGGGGAAAAGAATTTACCACAAAAAAGCAGATGGGGGAAATAAAAACCTCTTTTGCTAAAACAGATTAGGACTGCTTCCAGTAACAGACAAGTGTCCTACTGTTTTTTAAAAGTAATCTTTGTTTTTTTCATTGTATGAATACTTCATTCTTTATAGCTAGATTAACCTACTAAATCTAACGACACTTCATTCTTCTGGAGTGATTCTTATTGATAATTTCACATTCCAGACATAACTTTTGGTTTAGGAGAAGGACAACTTTTACCAGATTTCAGGTGCTTTTAGTACATTTTAATATCTTGTTATTTGGAAACTTATGGTGCCCACTGTGGCAAAAGTTGAGCAAAATTAAACACTGCTCAAAATCATCAATGAAGGCAAACAATTCAAAGGAAACCTAAAAGCCTTTTGTGGTTAACTCCAGCATACTTTTGTAATGCTATAAGAGGCCCAGATAAGTGACAGAATGTAAAAAGGGGCAGAAACAGGACAAAGGAAGAGCCTAGTACACAAATTAAGAAGACAGTAGAAAATGCAACTGACTCTTAGACTTATATGAGGCAATATAATAATTTGGGCTATCTTATTTACTGTCAGCAAGTCAGATGCCATGTATGAGTCAGATGCCATCAGGATATAAAACCATCTCATTTGTTTTCATAAATTACAGTATTTTGTGGGCAACCACAAATAAAGACTTGTTACCAAGGGATACTGTTTGTGTGCCAAGACTGGCACACCATCAAATACAAAGAGATAGGGAAGCAGAAGAAACACTCCTGGTACCAACCCAAGAAATGACTGCACAGGAACTGAGTGAAAAGGAAGGCTAGAACATGCCAACTCAGGCCACGGAAGACAAAGAAACCTGAATCCCGCAGTGGCTGGGGCACCTTTAAATATTGAGAATACAGGTAGTTTTATCAACATGAGAAACTTGTAGATACTGATATACTTCAAAGAATCATATTATTATAAACAAGCTTAGGATGAGAGGTTCCAAAACAAAACACCCCACAGTGAAAATTAGATGAGCATCATGATGGCTCTAAATGGCTGCCATTTCTCAGAAGAAAGAATGATACACCCCCTGCCCGGTGAAAGTCAACTCAGCCAAGCAAATAACTCCAGACTACCTCAGGCAAAGCGGGAACAAAGCAGCATGCACCTTGTGAAGTTCCAAGTGTCCAGATATCAAGTAAGGTGCAGTATTCGAAGATCTGAAAGGTCCCTTCCAGCCTAGATAATTCTATGATTCACACCCCACCATGCCTCAACTCCTGATTGATTGCAATCCCTTACAGAAACACAAGACTTACTTTGCTCCTGCTGCAAGAGCAGCACCAAGCTCTAATTAGCTCATAACAGTTTATTTAGAGTAACTGCAGCTACAGTGGACTGCTTCCACACAGCAGCCACCCACATGCAAAAGGAGATAATACGCTTTCACTACAATAACTTGGACCTCTGTTCAACACTCTCTAAGCTGTCTCACAAATGCAACTTGTTTCTGGACCAAGTTCAGTGGAATATACGTATTTACTACATCAAAATTATAAGTTTTGTAGATGAAAAAGTTAGTTCATAATTTTTGTGGTACTTTTCCTTTTAGAGAAGCACAGTAGAAACCTAGTCCAATCTCTTAGGCTGTTATAGACCCAACAGATCCTCAGCCTCTAGCAACTAAAATTCAGGATTCTGAGAACTATTTTTTGATTTGGCTGTTTCACTGTACAGACTTGGTTTTGAAGCTCCAAAATTAAATTGTTTTTTCTACTGCTGGTCAGCTCATTAAACATTTTGTGTAACATGTCCATGTCCTTCTTATGTTGGGGAACCCAGAGCTGGATGCACTATTCCAGGTGGGGGTCTCACCAGATTGAAGTAGAGGGGCAGAATCATCTCCCTTGACCTGCTGGCCACACTTCTTTTGAGGCAGTCCAGGATATGGTTGGCCTTCTTGACTGGCAGCATGCATTGCCATCTCATGTTTAGATTCTCATCCACCAATACCCCCAAGTCCTTCTTCTCAGGGCTGCTCTCAAGCCATCCTCCGCCCAGCCTGTTTTTGTGCTTGGGCTTGCCCTGACCCATGTGCAGGACTTTGCACTTGGCCTGGTTGAACTTCGTGAGGTTTGCCCAGTCCCACCTCTCAAACCTGTCAAGGTCCCTCTAGATGGCATCCCTTCCCTGGATGTGTTGAGCACTCCACACAGCTTGTTGTCATCATCAAACTTGCTGAGAGTGCACTCAATCCTGCTGTCTGTGTCTCCAACAAAGTTGTTAAACAGTACCAGTCCCAGTACCAACCCTTGAGGAACACTACTCAGCACAGTTCACTACTTGGACACTGCATTGTTGACCGCAACTGTTTGAGCACGACCAGCCAGCCAGTTCCTTATCCACCAAGTGGTCTATCCATCAAATCAATGTCTCTCCAATTTAGAGACAAGGATGTTGTGTGGTACAGGGTCAAAAGTTCTGCACAAGTCCAGGTAGATGACACCAGTTACTCTTCCCTTATAAATATCCCCTCCTAAATGGCCATTAACATAAACTAAACACAGACAAAACAAAACTCTTGCTCTGTCCTCCCCAAATCTCCTCTTGTCTTCAAGCTCTATCAGGATGACTGTTCTCTTGCTCGTAATTTGCATCAGCTGTGACATCTACAGCTCTTGCTAGCTCAGTGAGAGGAATCTTAGCATCATTAAGATGGTCATATAGTGAAATCTCTTCATTGACCTTGTTGGTTGTTTCCCATAGTCTTTCCCTTCAGTCAATACTTCCCTCTCTCCACATAGAAGTACAAGGAAAGCCCCCCAAAAAATATTTTGCATTCTTTATACCCTTGTACAATCACAGATAGCTTCATCATTTTTACAGTTCTAACCAGATCAAATTTTGGGGAGCTTAACTGACGACTCAGTTATCTACGCTTCTTACATTATCTGTTGACTACTCCCATGCTTATAAAATCAATGCTGACACTCCATCTGTCTTTCAATGACATCTTCCTTCCTTGCTGCCTCATACAGAGACACGCCCTGTTTGACTCATCCTGAAAGTCTATTCAAACCTTGTTGCTTCCTCAAGTCTCATTTCTATCTCGATACTTATAGCAAAGCAGCCAATAAACCAAACAGGCAGAGGAACACTCCTACTTTATAAATTTGATAAAGGCAGGCAGACAGGCAACAGATTGATACTACCTTCATCAGTTCACTCGTCCCAAGCATCCTCCTCACTAAATCACCTTTTCTTGGCCTATTTAGACTAATAGTATTTTCACTCAGGAACTGCTAGTGTTTCTGAGCAATGTCTTGTATATCTTCATACTACACTACCATAACTGAACAAGAGAATTACAGCTTCTGTTATTTTTGTAAAGGAACTTTAACAAAAAGAAGACAAAAGTAGTATTTCACTGTTAGCCTGATGATTGTTAGGACACATGTAAGTGTCAAGCATTTTTTCCTTTTATTTGCTTGATATAAACCTCAAAAATTACATAAGCTAAATATATGTCATTTGTTCCCAAGGCTCTTCAGGGTATGCACTACATAGGGTTATCACCGCTGTCAATGTAGCTGCAGTACACAGACTTCAGCATTATGATAGTAGCACAAAGCATGCTGAGCCAATTCATCCATTACAGTC
This sequence comes from Tringa solitaria, assembly GCA_026413425.1. Lineage (NCBI taxonomy): Eukaryota > Metazoa > Chordata > Aves > Charadriiformes > Scolopacidae > Tringa > Tringa solitaria. The sequence goes on along the minus strand of JAOXJM010000041.1, from coordinate 36,895,277 downwards.
AATGGTGTTACAGTAGGGATTATTTTGTTCCCCCTATGGTTTATTGTTTAAATGTAGATAGTGCATTGTAATATAGTTTTATGCTGTAGAAAACCTGTCTAATTTATGCCACTTAATGGATGGTTTAAGCAGAGTACTATTTTGCCTCTTAGGAATCATTTCCCTGAGATAAAAGCAAATTAATGCGTTTTACTTATATTCAAATAACACAGAATTGTATATTAATCACATACCCATGGCATTCTATGTGAAATACACATCTACTGCTTGGATGCTAATTAAAACCAGTCTTACTTACACAGAAAATACTTTTTCTGAAATATATTTACAATCAGTGAAATATGTCTCTGGGCCCAGTTCTGTTAGGTACTGAGCAACATGGCAACAACACAAGATAGTTTTTATTACTTGACAGGATCAGATGCGATGAGATTAAATATCCAGCAAACCCAACATGTATACTGCGACTTTAGCTTAGTTTTGTCCACAGAATACAATACTTTGCAAAAAACTAAAGCTCCGCTCAGTAGTAAATACTAGGAATGGCATCTTCAATCAGAAGAAAACACTCTAAGATGAATGTGTTTGTCTTGCACTGAGAAAGTGTCTCTCGTGAAGAATGAAACCACATGAGATCTTTTTAAAGCAATCATCACTCACCGAGTCTTTTTCCAATCTCATCTGTAGCCTTGTTTGCCACTGGACAGCTTGCATGACAATGGCTTCCCACCGCCTCTCAAGGTTTACGATTATCAGCTGCATGGGCTGGTGATCTGCATTTAGGTTGCAGGTCTCCTGGTCATCCAGGAGGTGCTGGCATAGTCGCAGCACAGAGGCTACCCCACGACGTCTCTGTTTGATCTCACAGCATAGAGACTGCAGGACAGACAAACAACAGATGTCAGTGTGGAACACTTCGCAAATTAAAACATTAACTATTATCTGATATTTAATGGTGCCCAATGTCTGTCTTACAGTATTTTTTTCAGCTCTTCCATATACTTATACTTAGTGTCAAAGCTTAATGTTTTATTTTCAGATAAACATAGTCTTAATCTTAAGAGTACAGAAGGAGTAAAGCTACTTTCAGTCTCCTTCAAACAAATGCCACACATAGCTAACTGTCTCAATAATGTTGAAAGTTTTATGGTGTAGACTGGTTTATTCTTCCTTTTCTTTTCGTTCAACTGGGACACATCTGAAATGAGTTACCCTGACAGTAATCAGCTTCAGAAATTCTTCAGGAAAAAATGGGGAAAAAAACTGTATCCATGCAATGAGAATATATATATATATTTAGCAAAAACAACAGAAATTATGGGTCATATGTAACCTGTCAGAGGAGAAACCTTAAGGAAGGAGAAAAATCAGTATAAAACCCTTTACAGATGTTTTTTTCCACTATAAAATATTTCCAGAGTAGTTCCATATTTAAATACATGTAGGAATACTATGATAACTGTATCCTTCTTAAAGATGAGGTATTCACTGCATTTACTTCATCATACCAATTCCAGTGCTACCAAGAATGCAGTCTGATGCGAACTGCATGATGGGAGACAATCACTAAGCCCTAATATTGCTGAATATTGATGGGAGTCAGGATATGTTGGTTCTACGCCAGAAACCTAAGTAACTACACTGAGAATCTCATTGAATAGCAGTATTAATAATGCATCCTACATGCCAAAACTAAAGAGAGATGTAACACCCGGAAGCAGTTAATGGCATGGGGTGCTGTCAAGCGTGGTTTTATCCACAATCACACACTACCATCATTCAACATCAAATGAAGATTTTATTAAATCATAATGTGTTTTGATAATAACATCTATGAAGCTGGGGCACAGGGTACACAAAGCACAAAGGCATCTGAGGATGGCTGCTTCAGCCCCGCTTCTGAGTTCCTATGCTTTTATAGCATTGCATAGTTCAAGTATTCAACTCCTGAATTTAACAGGACTGTGGTCCACACGTGGGAGCTTTCCAGATAATTTAAACTGTAACTTGCCAACATCTGTTTCCCTCTGTGGGATGCCACAGATGAAAGTGCATGACCCCATGAGAAAATCTGAACTATCATCTTTTTTTGAAGACAAGGTATTTGCCTTTAAACTTCCATTTAATCATAATAAGCAAACAAAAAAAGCCACTGCATCTCTCAAAGCTGTTCACAAGCATTAACTTATAAAAAATCAGGACCTGCCCTCTTGAATTTTATTACCAAAGCAATAACATTCTATAGAAAGTGAATTCAAGTTCTAGATTTTCATATCACTTTTTTTTTAAAAAATTGGAACTTATACTTAGAAATGCACCTCACAGGAGTATTTTGCTGCTGGAAGTATGTGTTTAATCAATAATACTAAGCTGAAAGTCTGAAGCAAAACATTGGTATGCACATCTAAAAATATATATCTTTTCTTTGCCTATGGATAGTGTGCAAGCCTTTTTTTTATTCCAAGGCTTCAAGAGAAATGATGATTAAACCCACAACCATAGCTGAATTACTAATCTACTTTCACTGGCACAATTGGGCTGTTCTAACAGTTAACAGATTGCTTATTAATCAACAAGGGTAAACAAGACAACGCAATCTCATTTAAAGTGGAAGTTTTAATGCCTAAAAGTATTTGTGTTCAAAATGTTAATCCCGATAAAGCTTCATTAGAAGACGTCTTAAAATGATTAAGTACATTTCATTGTAAAGTACACTGAGTAGTATATCAGCAGGTGGACATTTCATACAGATGTTCCACTTATTGATATAATGCATTCTATAGCTATTTAAATTACCCTAACTCTGTAATAGCTACAATTCTATTACTTCTATAATGAGAGAACCCTGTACCTTTAATATTTCTGAATTTTAAATAAGGTGAATGACAAATTCCCAAACCCCTATTTATGGCAAAATATGACCAGGAATTTTATTATTCAATTTATACCAGAGCTGCATTTCCACTTACGTTTCCTGAACTCACCCTTATTTATTTTCCTACAGTTCATTACTAGTTTTCTACACAGTTCTTGATGTAACCACCATGTCCAGCACATTTCCTTTCTGATGTTGTTCGTCAGCCTAACATCACATCAGGAAAAAAACAAACAAAAAAATCTACCCAAAGACAAAGTCTGGATTCTTATTTTACATTGTATAACAGCTAAGCAATTCAGTTTTATGGAAGTGATAGTACGTTATATACTGATGGCAGCCAAATCTACATAGATCTGCAGCAACTTCATGGAAGTCAATCCAGCTCAGAAGCTGGCCCCATAACATTAACTTACCTTGATCTACCTGATTATGTCATCCCTTATAAATATTGTTCATTTTTGATACAATACCATATAATATGATGAGGTAAGGAGTATTTAATTCATAAGCCATTATATGGGAGTTTAAGTGAGGCCTTTACATTGTGCTATCTGCAAGCAGAGCTACAGCATCCAAGTCATTTCTAATTTACATCAATTTTACACCAGCATAATAACAGTAGCTTTGCTGAAGCTATTTCTGATTTACATGGCTGTGACAGTACAATTAGGCCTATGGCACTTTTGTTTCAATTTTATTACATGATATTACCGTTAATATTAAACAAGAAAAGAATGAAGTGCTTGTATCTAACACTGTGTTGAAAGAGTTGGCTGTAGCAAAAATACTTTAAAAGCCAGCGAACTTAATCATGTAAAGACATCTTTAAACCCTATATAATAGCATTAGAAATAAAGAGTTTAAGCAGTATTAAGGTCTGGTATACAGTGTCCTACAGGGACACAATAATTGCCTGTATCCTATGACATGACATCTCACAGTGTCGTATATCCATCCATGTTCTGTTGTTGTTAAATTGGCATGCTTCTATAAAAACCTGTCAATATAGCAATTGTACATGCAAAGTACGCTTCCAGTACCATGGTTACTTTAACTATTTGCAAGATACATTCTACATGGTGAATGAACAGCTATAATTAATGATTAATTAAAAAAAAGGAAAAGAAAAATGATGAGTTTGTCTACTGAGGTTTGGGCCTGTTGGTCTACAGCTGCTACAGTAAGCTGCTGAGTACCTGACAGTTCAGAAAATTGGGAAATGACCTAACAGTAGACTGAGGTGCATCAGTGAGGCTCACTTAGCATCCTGTGTGTGCTGATTTGCTGAAGTATAGATTAAGAGATCAGACACTTTCGATTGTGGCTCCTCACACTATCATGTGCCCGTTGAGCTGTGGTAACTGTAAATACAAACCAAACCTTTGCAAACGTGGGAGAAACACATTCACTTAAATCATTTGCAGCAAGAGTTAAATTAATGCATTTGACTTTTTTGCTGCAGGCTAAGACTATACACAGTAACTACAGCTGCTGTGTATGAACTTGACTTTGTATCCGAGTCCTTTGCTTCACAACAGATACCCTGATAACATTGAGGTGTTATTCATTATAACATTATTACGAGTCATATTTTCTCATACTGAGGATTCCCGTCTGTGCTTTTAGAATCTTGGAAGATTTTTCTTCCCTCTGCCTACTCCTATTTTCAGTGCTTTGAAGTTATCACCCGCATAGCTAAAAAGGGCTAGCTGAAACTACTTTCACAGCTTGTTAATACCATGCCTTAAATCATCTGGAAAAGCCCCTGCCGAGTCGAATGACATCAAACACTCTTTCCAAGCCACGGGCTAATGGCACTATCTATGGGGATGGAAGTAGCCATGATCTGAACAGAAGGTGCTCTGCATAGCTGCATGACTCCTAAGTGAATGGCATATGACCAGAAACACGTGTGCAGCTTTAGGCAGTGCCAAAGAGTGTGGGAGGCATAGAAAGGTGGGAAGCTAAGAAATATTTGAACCCCTCAAGCCTCAATCCCTCTCCATCCCTCAGCCTTCCTGCAACGTATCAGTGCCTGAGCTGTGCCACACCACCTGCTCTGCTCGACTGAAGGACATGGAAGTTGGCTTTCTCACAAAGACGATGGAAGAGTTGGCCACTGAAGCAATGTTACATCAAGGTTCTTGAGCAAGTGTTTAATATGAATCGTTTAAATATACTAAGATTCCCAGTGAATTCAGTGGGACGGCTTAAAAATAGTTTAAAAGTCAGTTTAGGATTAGTTCACTTAAATCCACATAATCCACATATAAAAATCACTACATAAAATGTTGTGGTATGATTTTTTTAGCATCATTTATTACATATTGTTCGGGGAATTCTTTTTCATGTGATTTGAAGTTCTTTCAACCATTTCTATCTTTCTTGTTTTCACTCTACAATTAGAAATAATAAAGGTCCATGTAGAGGTGCCCAGAGATCTGAAAATAGTTCGAAGATGACAAATGGTAACTTTCACAGATGGATTTTTTCTTTACTGAAAGGGTTATCAGGCATTGGAATGGGCTGCCCAGGGAGGTGGTG
>JAOXJM010000041.1:36842338-36889755 GCA_026413425.1 Tringa solitaria | reverse complement strand
CTCGATGATCTCAGAGGTCCCTTCCAACCACCACAATTCTGTGATTCTGTGATTTTCTTTGTGCTTTCAGGTTCAGAGGAAATGACAAGCTATACTGAAACAAATGCTATTTCTAGGCATATGTTGTGTTTCTGTGTATGGGCAATACTCAGTGTTTTTAGAAAAATGAAAGAAGATCAGCTGCAGATAAATCCGGAATGACAAGATCCAAGAGGAAGTTTCTGTCTAGCCTTGGTCTGTGAAAGGCTTACTCTTCCTCCTTGTTACAGGATGTGGGTATGTGAGGGAGGGAGGGAATAATACCCTTCCTATTGCATCACTTGTTGCCTGATGGAAGACAAAATGAAGATGGAACTGTTGTTATTTAGAACAACCGCCATATGCAGAAATTAAAGCAGAATACAAGAATGGAAGCTACAACACCCAAACTGCAACTCTTAAAAAAATGTAAAATGCCTTTTTATATCTGATTTTTGGCTAGTGAAACACTTCATTTTTCAAAAGTGCAAATGTGAAACTTTAAGAATCATGACTAACATGACTAATATACAAATAAGGGGAAAACAGGAAACAAAATGGTTGCAAATGCTGGGTAAAGTTTAATTTTCAGTGTTTTTTGTGCAATGGCAATGACAGCTGGAACTTGTCTTGTCCGGGTCGATGCATCTCTGTATTCCAAATTCCATCTTTACGACACCCATGGCAAAAATAAGAGTTTCTGTTTCTGAATTAAAAAGAAACCAAATAATTCCTAAAAAAATTAGTAAGAAAGAAATTCCTCAAAACAAAAAAGCTAAATTACAAAGATGGGAAATGAATGATGACTTGTCATCTTTTAGAAAAATACTGCCAAACCTGTGTGCTTTTGTTGATTTCAAGGTTAAAAGAAAATGTCACGTAATGTGGGAACTCTACTCAGTTGCATACTGTGGGACTTAATCTATACTGAAGCTAAATATTCTATAAGTATGCAGTGAAGTGCAAAAAACAGCAATTGAAAAATGACATGATTAAATGGCACAACATGCAATCATTTGCTCTCAATTATATCAATGTATCTTCTTCATTTCAAGGAGTCAGGCAGAAATATTGTTTTTTAAATGCCTCTATTAAATTGGGCACCAATAATAAAATAGATGAGAGTCCTAATAAGCTCATTTACGTAACATACATCACACACCACAAAACTATTCTCTCCAAACGGATTTGTTCATAGATTTGTCTCCTAGTTGTCACCAGTCTTGGCTATATTAAAAGATTTTAAAGGCACAAGGCTTGCAGACCATTCAGTGTAAAACCTTTGTACTTAACCCTTGAGAGATCTTTAATGCTAATTATGGAAAAAGTATTGATATAATATCTTTGCTGTCACATTTTATTACTATGACGGTCACAACAGAATCTGGGACTGACATTTTAGAAATATCATTTAATTGCAAGTCAGAAATACAGAATGACAGTTTAAAATAGAATATGACTTCTTTCCAAACAGTGCACCGGTTCTCTTTATTTAAAAGCCATACTTTTAATAGCATTACAACCACTGAAGTGCTACGCTGATCATATCTTTCTGTAATTCACTGCTTAGCAAAGTGTTACGATATCTCTCTTACACGTCTAAGCACAGTTCACTATATTCCTTGTGAACTGTGTTTGTTTCTATATATATTAAAACTGTCAATGAACTAATGGAAAAAATATTGCACTGGTTTCAAGAATCTACATAGGCGCTTACATTCTACATATAATCAAGGGCTTTTATTGATTCATTCTTTCACTAGCCTGAAATTCACTAGCCTAAATTACCTGGGAGTTTGTGTTTATTTGCAATCAATAATGGAAATAAATTTATTAATTAGGTACATATATTTATTTTAAAGAAAATATTTATTTTTAAATAGTATTCTAAAAGCACCCACATTCTTTCCCATTTTTCTCTTCTGTACAATATATGCATTAAAACAGTAACAATCCAGAATAGATGCTCTGGGCTCATTCCATAAAAGCTGCTATTATATCTGTATGACTTTCTTTAATTTCTTTGTTCTATTGCTTAAGCTCGCTTAAGTACTTCAAAATATTTGTTTGTAAGAATATAGTTCAATGGTCTGATATTTAGCTCATATTCCCATGTAACTAGTAATATGTAATATACTTCTCTTCATAAATTAAAAACACTATTAAAATTCCAGACATATAAAACAATATGAAGATTAAGTTACTATAAAAGAAACTATAATAGCTTACAGATTGCTTGTATCATTACTAAAGCGCTTGTATCTATTACAGTGTCTCCCTGGAATAAAGAATGCACTTTTGGCAATAATCTGTTAAAAAAGTGCCCATTATTGTTAAGATGCTCCTATCTTAGCTCTAAACTAGTGTGCAATTACAGGAAGGTAACTTTTAAAAATAAAAGAAAAACAGTGTTTGATGTAAATGCATCTTCCCTACTGAAATACAGCATAGCTTTTCCAAGCTTTATTTTTCTCATGTTTTGTACAGGGGATTAATTAGATCCATTTTCACACTGAAATATTTTAGAGCTATTTACTACACACTGCAAAGTTGGGGTTAAGTTGGTTCCAGGGGATAAGCCAAGTCATCCAGATAGAGAAGCTAGACATGATGGTAGGAGGATCCATTTTTCTAGTCTGGCACTGTTTAGGTTTATAAATGCCTTCAGTTCATGCCCTCTTTTCATTCAATTTGAGAAGTTTTCTTTCCAGAGAAACAGATCCAACAAAAAGATATTGAAAGAAGTGGCATGATTTGCCATTTTTGGGGGGGCAGTGTGGTGTTCATTTTTTGCCCCCCGAAAATGGTAACATAAAAGTAAGGAAAGCATCAGACAGGATAAATATCATTGCTATGTTCTGCTTTTGTAATGAATCCTGAACTACACTACGCCAAAATTCATATGCCTTTAGCGGACATTATAAACTTGAAATTTTTGCTAGATCGCCACACTGTGCAGAGTTTCAAATGAAGGTGTGCAGAAATTCAAGGGATTAAATGACTTAAGGTACAGGTGGAAACTTCACAAAATCAAGCACGGTATAAGTTAGGCTAGTTTATTTCCAGTAGTTGGAATTCCCTTAGAATTACACCTTAAAAGAAATCAACCTGTTTCTCAACATACATCACACATTAGATGCCAAGAAGCACCCTCCAATTACCTAAAAACTGTTAGTTATCAGAATTTCATCCATCTTCAGTGAACAGGTGAAACTTAAAACTTGCCTCAGAGCTATATAAGAGGCTTAAAAGAATAAACTTCCTTGCATGGATGTACATCAATATCTGTAACCCTCAGGCTGAGGTTCAGATGTTAATACTGTATTTAGTACCTTTCTTAATCTAGTTCCTCCACAGATGGTGGACATGCATTTTTGCTGTCCTGGTGCAACGGACCTGGTATATTCCGAAATGTAGTAAGTATCTACCCTATTCTGAATTACAGGAAAAAACATCCTGCAATACATTGGTATTACCTTTTTATGGGTAAACAATAAACATAAAATAAATTAGACTAATCTTTGGAGACTCCAGGTCAGTCAGGATGATAGGAAAAGGAAAATACATCTAATGAGTAAGGAAAAAGTGATTTCTTTTGGCTTTTTTCTTGTGTCAGTGAAGTAAATTTAGCTTGGATTCAAAAATGTACAGCTTGAGCTGCTCCGGGGTAAACAGAAGAAAATATATTATGGTGCTTTCATGTGTATCAGTATATGCACAAGGACAGCAAACAGGCTTTTCAAGAAATGGTGTTCCTTGTCTTATTTCAAAAAAGCAGTGCATCCCCAGAATGGATATATCATTAAAAGACAAAAATATTATTTTCATTCTTTTGCCATATCTTAATCATAAATATGCACACATTTGGAGGCTTCAGCTCAAGACAAAATTTTAAGTTCCCAACACAAGAAGTTACTTGCAGCAGAATCAATCCGAGCCAGGCAACACTACGATGAGGTAGGTTCACTCATACCTGAAGAAGTCTAACCTACCTCAGTATCTTACTTGTACAAATAAGTTTTAGGCACATGTTTGCATTAGTATGTTAAATTTTAAATTAACATCCCTCTTGGACAAATTAGGCAGACATGACTTTGACAATGCACAGTTTAGCCCAAGGGCTAGGAGAAGGCTACAAATAGAAGTGAGGACAGAAGCAGGTGATGTGGTCAAGATGAGCTGTGAACAGCAGTCAAAAAACTAAGGGTTGTCAAAAGCCAAATGTCTGGATGAGGTGACTGCTTGTGTATGATAGTCTTAAAAGCTCAGATTTACTCATATTATTGCACCTTCAACTGCCATTCTTCCATTGCCTGGACAACAGGATTGGGGTAAAATGACTAGATAGGATGAAATCAAAGAGGGCACAACACAGGCCTTCTTTCCTTCACTAAATCTTAGACTAGAGACCATAACCATAACTAGGTTCCTCTTATTGTGCCCAAACATGAAAATAAGCATCACTATGATAAAAGGAAAGGTGGTTCACTACAAATGACATTGCATCATCAGCTGATGGTGACATGCACAGGAAATCCATCAGATTAGAAGCCAGGCCTTCAGTTTTATTTTCAGGTGAGGAAATACAGCACTTTCCTAACAGATCAGTAAGGGAATCATCCTGCAAAGGGCAGGAATCCATATACTTTTTTTTTTTTTGGCTTTAACTTCATGCAGGAAGCATAATCTAAGTTGCTCTTCCGTCTCTAGCAATATGTTGCCAGTCTGAAAATCCCATTCCTGACTGATGTCTCATACTTGTGATACATACAATACCTGATAAGGATTGCAATAACACTTCAGGATGCTACTGAAGGCCTGTTCTTTTTACACTTGTATTGTTACTCATACTGAATTACACTTTACCCTGAAAACAATTCTACTAAAATCAATGGGTTTCTTAGAAGTATGAAATTATTTTTAGCATGAGTAAAGGTACTAATACAGTCTATAATAATATTCCCTATTGCAACTATGATCTGTTAACTCGTGCATAGATGAAACTTGGGAAACCTGTCCAGTGCTGAAACCAAAATTAGGCAATGGTCTACTAGGTCAATGATTCACCAATTAAAGAAAAACCTCATTAGTAGGATTTAATGGCTCCAGAGAACACTATTCAATCAATAATCCACTAATATTGGAGAGATTTGCACCTGAAAATGCAATGCTGTGGCTCCAAAGGGGAAGTTATAGACAATCAAATAAATCGTATAATCACGTGCAGTAGCACAAAGTGGATCTTAATGGACAGAGTACAGTGTATTTTTGTTAACTCTCTTATATTTCTGATCCACATTGTACTTGTTTTTCTATAAGTTATCACTAACAAAGGAAATAAAGCTTAGAAGCTGACCAAAGTACCAACCCTTATTAGTGCAAGTCAATCTTGGTTTACTTTTAGGGGAAAGATTTCTTTGTCTTTTGTCATCTTTTGCTTTTTTCTCATTTTCCCTTTCCAGGTTGATAGTAACACAAGAGAAAGGTTCTGTTTTTGCAGCAAATAGATCTTCAAGGCAACAGCAGGACAACAAGCAGCCACATTTTCAAGGAGTCATTTGGGTGGGTCAAAATAAGAAAATCAATTATATCTTCAATGATAACGAAAATAATAAGTGATGGAACTGAGAATTCTCTCAAAAGAAGCCAAGTCAACTATTTTCACTTCTACACATCTGACTCTTCAAGAGGGCATGACTGAGAGGAGAAACATAGCCCTAAGTCTGTCATTGATGCAAAAGGTTTGGGAAAGGAACTGTAAGCCGTTTGTCACTATGAAATTGCAAATTTTACTTTGTATTGGCCAGTTTGGGACAGCTTTCTCTGTAAGCCAGGGTGTCTTCTGTGTTAGTCAGCTTGAGTCATACCTCAAGTTGTACAAGCCTACTCTTGAGAATTAAACACAGACCATCCCAGTAGAATAAGAAAGTCAGGGACAAGAGCCCCATTGCATCCTTCTCAATTGCTCTAGGAGGCACAGGTTCAAACAAGCACCCTATTGCACATTCAGGAGGGCTGAGAGAGAAATTCAGCCTCAACTTCTCTGGAAAAGAAATAAGCCTGCAGTTAGTCTGAGAGAACCTCACAGATATTAGCAGTAAATCTTTCTGAGCTGGGATTGCAGTTGCTTCAACATCTTCAAGTCCCTCAAGTCTTAAAGGCATTCCTGATGATTCCTCGAGCTGGATTCCTCTGAGCTAATGGAGAACTTGGCATCTGAGCTAGTTGTCTAGGTACACTACCTCTTCTCTGTTGTCAGATGCCTAAAACAGGACAGATTAATTGCATCCCAAAAGTGCCTTTTCCCCCTCAATTACTATATAAGAAGCCCACACAAGATCTCTGCATTTTAGGGTATTTAAAGCCAGCCTGTTTTAACATACCTCTATCATATGGCTATGCTGTCTACAGGGTAATCATCTTGGTATACCAGAAATAAGGAGACAGTACACAAAAAAAAAGAGCTAGGAAGGAAGAAAATATGAATTAGTAGTCTAAAAATAGCCACTATACTCTCCTCCATCAAAGGATTCAGTGTATTGCTGTATCTGAGGTCTGCAGAACCCACGGTTCTTCTTGCTACTACAGTTACCTCCATCCCACACCCCAATCTTAGTCCGGAAGCCCGTTGCCACTGCTGAACTAGAACTGCCTGAAGGGACTTTACAATACCTCCGTGAAACCCTGCAACATGTCAGATCTAACCATCCCCGGGAGCTAGATCTTCTGAGTCCATTTCTTTCTCTCAGCAAAGCAGGTGCTAGCAGAAGAAAATGGTTTTAGACAACCAGATGCTGTTTATGATTAATTTTGATATTTTTATTAATTAAAAGCCAAGTAACTGGTCTTTATCTCAGTCCATGAGGTTGTTTTTCTTCTACCTAACCCCTCGTTTTTTATCTCTTCTCCCTGCATTTCTGTACAGGGGTGTGTGTGTGAGCGAGCGGCTGTGTGGTCCTAGTTGCCAGCTGGGGTTAAATCATGACACAATGTAAAAAAACTCAGAGAATTCACAGTTCAACCTTCACAGTCCGAATGGGATGATGGAATGAAAGCTGCTATCTCAGGTGGGATACTTAGTCCTAAAGGGGAACTGTAAATTGTATTAGTGTTGCCTTAAATAGGGAGATCTTATTGAAATTACTGAACTTTCTTTCAGTAAGTAATACATATATTAAATCAAAATTGAGATACATTTGAGTATATTAAGTATTTGAGCACTGAGTCTGTGTGTGCATATAGCATTAAGCATTGATATTTGAGTATAATAAAATTAAAATAGAGCTATAAAACCATGGATTGTATTAGGGACAAAATACCATATTTTAGGCAAAAAATATGTAGACCTGCTCTACTGTAAGAGGTGGCTTGTCATTTAAGTGGCCTACAGTAGTGCTGCTTTGGGGTGGTGAGTTATGTAAATTCAGTCCGAGTTCGCTTCAAATCATTGTAAGTGTCATCAGGCTACATTTGACTTTGGAATCCCACCTGTTTTTCATAAGATTTAATACTGTATGCCTTCCTGTTTAAGATTTAATCCAAACAAAATTTGGGTAAACATTTCTTCGTATGTGAAAAGATGTAGGGCTCTGCAGTCACATTCTTTTTGAGAATTTTATTAAAATTATTACTTTTTTTTTTGTCATCTTAGAGGTATAAAAAGGATTAAACCCTGCTTGACTTCATTTGGACCTTCTATTGGAAACTACTTTGCATACTTTTGTTACGTGCACGTTGAATTTCTGTAATTCTTTGATTGCAGCTCTGCCAGGAACATCCTTCCAAAAACTGTAAAGGATCCAAAATGCAGTAGCAAAAGTGATTCCTGGCACGTGCAGGAACAGCCAGCACTTTTCTCCAATCTCTGAGTCCCCAAACCCTTACTCAAAGTTAATACTTTTCTTTTATTCCAGTTTGGCCATAATCTTATATGCTCCCAAACTGCCTTGTGTTATATTTGCTAGAGTTATGTTTAACTGAATTGTTTGTAAGACATGCAGTGCTGACACTTGTGCAAACTTAGTTAGAATTAAAAGCATTATAAGAAGTACTAACTGATTGATTATTAATCACCAATGGAACCTATATTGCTTAATCAGAAAGTTCAGTTGCTTTAGGCATTACAGAAATGAGAGACGGTGCTGAGAAATACTTCTTTTTTTTTTTAAGTGATATTGCATCATCTGGTATGCTCAGTCACAAATTTCGTCACAAGACAAAAACACACTTCCAAGTGCGTCTACTCGTTAGAAATAGTGACAAGCATCAGATAAGTCACACTGTCTACAAGTCAAACATAAATGCCTACAAATACTACTAGCTGTGGAATTCAATAGACCATTGACTTCTAGAAATTTTAAATGAGAAAACGTTTCCGACAATTTCTTGGTACAAATAAGCAGTCTGATTTCTTTAATGAATCCACTGACTAAAGTCAATGAGAACCACAGGCTTTCAGTATTGCTGAAAATCTGGCCTCTCTTTTTAAAGGCCCAAATACCGATTTAGGAGACAGGTATGACAATATATATATCCCGTTACTTATTGCTTCAAATAAAACCAGATCAGAATACTACACAAAATGCAACTTTGTTGTTGCCAAAGAACACTATTTAGCAGTGTTTTGCTAAAATCCTGCTCTGGACTGGAAAATCCTGTTCCCTGAAGGAGAACAGGATCTTTTATAAATCTTGCTACCGAAAGCAGTAGAAGCTTTGCTAGTTGTATGTGATTGAGATCAGATTCCGAGATGGACAGATACTTGCAAGTCTAAGCTCGTTCTTGAGAAGCTGGTCTGTAAGCCAAAGCCGTAACAATGACCTTTTTGATGCTGATGGGTCATTTCTCTATATTGAACACTTAAAGTCGTAAGTTTTATTGCAAGTGACAGAAATATATGATTGATTATATAAGCTCCCTTGCTGTCTTTTGGAGGGCATTTTGCAGAGAAAACAGCATGGTTTTGAAGTCCCAGACACATAAAAGCAAATGTGGCAGAACAATTCCACTTACAAGCCAACAAGCACACAAATTTCTGGCTAGACCTTACTCAAATGAAATTTACTAAAACTTTCATGAAAGAATGTGAATTCTTATTATTGCTCCTCATTCTTTCCTGCTCCAAATCTCTCCTGACCCACAAAATTGCCATACATCATTAGGTTAGGAAATCAGTTGTGCCAATTATTAGTCTCATGACATTAGGTCTTTCAGCTGCTAGAATTATGTGTTTACCTGAGAATCTTGCATTTAATTTAAAAAGTATGTTTCTGGTTCTAGTCCTCATTGTTTCATTGAAAAGCTAGAAAACATGAACTCAAGGGACTCAAAAGGCAGAATGGAAATAAAAAGGATGAATAAATAAAATAAATATATGTTCATAGTTATGACAATCTCATGAATTTTAACTCAATCTCTTGATTTTTTTAGTCCAGATTCATGGCTTTTTCATATTGCAACAGAAGAAAACAAACCAGAAATAAGACAACCACGCTTCCTCCTTTGTACCTGTGCAACTTATGGTCACTCTTTCCACCTTTTCAACAGCAGCCCACCTTTGGCTACACTTGGAAGCTGACTTAATACTGCTGTGGAATGGCCAGCAAGTGTCACTATAGACTGAAGCAAAGTTCATGCTTCTCCTTCCTAACTAAGTATGAAAATATTTGAGGCAGCCAGGAGCACTGAAAGCTGGTGGAATGAGTAACAATATGGCTCTGCAGACTAACTGCACACTGCGTTGCACAGAGATTGCTGGACTGACTAAAGTATACAATATAGTTTCCACAAAACTAAGAAATACAGGAACTTACATAAACTGGGTAATGACCTTAACTAATAAAATTGCAATAATTCTAATATCTAAATATGCTAATAATAATAGAAAAAAATCAGCTAAATATACTTAGCGGTATTTGAATTTTGAATATAAACAAGAAACATTAGTAGATGCAAGAAAGCACTCTCTTTTCATCACATACGAAAATGGAATATACCGAAAAGTCACCTAGAGGAAGAAAGGAAGGGCTGCCTTGTGGTTAGTGCCCAAGATGAGGGTCACCGTGGCTGCATTCTACCCTAACACAGCCATTGACTTTCTGTGAAAACCTGGAAAAGTCACTTAATCGCCTTGCATTTTATTTCCTTCATTTCTAAAAATGGGATAGTAATACCTACCTTAAAGGGTTAGTGAAGCTTAGTTCATTAATGTTTGTACAGCATGTACAGGTCCCTGGCTGGGTAGTACTATAGAAATGTTAAGTATTATTATTGCACTGTACTATCCCAAAAGAAAAGCAATGCAGTAGTACATTCTTTAATAAGAAGAATACTTAAATAAATATGGCATGGCTTTTTAGAGGAGAAAACAAAAAAGTCAAAATAATTTCCTACTAGTGAATTTAACAACCCCTCCTCCCACCACATTGTTCTCATTTTGGGTCTCAACTGCATGTGAACTATACATTCAATTCGTTCTCCAATTGCAAAATGAAAGGAAAACACCTGAAAAATGAAATAACTGTTTTTCCTAAGGCATAAGTGTAATTTAAAACGTAACATTATGGAATGAAAATCAACAGCATTGTTGAGTTTATTAAAAATGTTTCTCTGTGTACAGTGGCTATGTGTATAATCGGGATGGTGCAGCACAATAAATTTCCATTAAGAAACAATGATTCACTAACTGCAGTGAAAGCAGTAATAAGGTTAAACTCTTAAGTTAAGTGGAAAGTAAGTCAAACTAAACCCCAGCAGGTTTTCTACTAGTGGCATAGCTAATGTTTTTGAAAATGTTAAAAATGTTCTTTCTCAAATATATGTATTATACATTGCAGTATTGTTAATTATATCCATTTTCTCTTTTATACACTTCCCCAGGAGATCAGTGAAGAATGGAAAACTTACTTATACTGGATTTCAGATTTAATGAGACAAAGATAGTTTAATCTATATGACAAAGTGATGTGCTCTCACCATATTTGATAGGTAATTATTTTTTATACTCTAATGGCTACCATTTTGAAAATAATTAATGTATTATTTATGTAATTAATAGATAATCAACCAAGTAATGAAATACTCTGGTTACATCATGGTGGGTGGTACTATCCTGTTTAACATCTCTAGAGCTCTTGGCATGACATCATGTCATATATATCAAAAGATTTCTCTTGAGAGATTTATGTGCGTTCCAAATATATAAGTAACATTGCTATGGTATTTCTGCTCATATATATATATATAAGTCTTAGCCATATATAAAAACATACATATTTAAAACCAAGTTTGTCTGAAATTATATTTTCAAATTCATAGTTATATACTTAAATAAATGGTATGATTTTCCACAGAAATAAGAAACATCCAGCATTTCCTGTGGAAAACATGGATCTACTGCTGTGAAGTTCTGCAGGTCTATCAACAGTCCTTCATAGTCACTAGCTTTGAAGTTTGCTGATAGAACAAACAGAATCAGCATGATTTATTCTCCCATTTGCAGAAGACCACAAATCACTAAAACCCCCAAATAATATGGATGTCAAAAGAGAACTTAAAATTTCATTCACATGGACATGCTCAGGAACCTGAAAAAAACCCAACCAACTTTATCTACATTGAGTAGATGCTCAGGTGAGGGTTCATTTAGAAGTGATGGCTACGAACAGAATAAAATCACATGGTTTCACAAGATTTGTTTGCTAATTTAATAGCCCTCTTTCCTAAATGGTCCCACTACTTTTGGGGAATGGAACAAAACATATGAACTCCACTAAGTCAGTTGCAAAGCTGAATGCTGGCCTTCAATTGAAGGAGCTTATCCATCTGAATATATCATTATGACTACAATTCTTTGCCCTCCGTTCCATAAATCTTCAGGCTTAGGTTTAAGATGTGGCCTATATTGATGCAAATCTGATAGTGTATATGTCTTTTTCCATATATCTATTCACCACAAATGTGAATATTTTCTCATGTATGCTAAATTTGTATCCCTATAAATGTGACTTCAAATAGGCTATTCTTGACTCCTATGTGCAGAAAAATAAATTAAACTGATGGTCACTCTACAGTGAAGTAGAATGAAAGAATACTGTTGCTTTTCCAATTGCGGTGTGATTAGCCTCTTTTTCAATAAGTCTTCAATAAAATCAACATAAATGAACAAATAGTACAGACATGAAGATGAAAATATGAATATATGATTACGATTACATATGTACATGCATTGCATTATGTTATGTATAAGATAAATATTTTATCCTACCATAAAGAGGCATCTCTCTATGAAAACTATGATTATTTTTTTTTATTACCTTAAAATATTGCAGTTGTTTCTCAGCATTCATTGTTCCTTCATTTTCTTGTCTCAGACAGGAATTGAAGATGAAAAGCTCTGTATCTCTCAGCCACCCTTTCAGCTCTTTGATCCTGACCTCCAGCTGCCTTACCAGGCTGCCGCTTTCAGGCGAGAGCAGGTCACGTGGACCTAACCCACTGTGCCCTACCATTGTGTCTTGGATCTTCTCTCCTAGGGTTTTCTAATGCATCAGATAAAGAAAACATAGATTAGTCTCATGTACCAAAACATATACAGGTTAATGTGCAACAAGAAGCATCTGTTAGATGACGTTAGAGACGTGGGGGTTTTTGATAATTACTACTAATATCAATCAATTTCATTCTTTGCTTCCTTGTTTCAATCAATTTCATTTTTTGTATCCTTGTTTCTCACTTATGCTGTTCTCTCTGGGTCACTGACTTTGTTGGAAGTGTGATAAATCAATGTTTATTAAGAGCAACTATGGACAGAGGAGACAAAATGGTACATAACTTTTAAAAGTAGTTACTCTACAGAATTTGTCTGTGTCTTTAGACATTTATGATCATGACAGTTACTGGTTTCTAGGCAGCAACAGAAAATATGACAGCACTGAGTTACTAAACTCTCATCCAAAGTACCATCTAAGTTTTTGGGGAAACACTGCAATAATGGAATATTTTTTGAGGTCATAGTTTCCAAACTTGTAGCCCTGAGGTTGTATAGAGGAGCAGTTAAGTCACAAAACAGCTGATTTGCTTTTAAAAGTGGAGGAACTCACTCAGACGCCAATAAGCTAGAAATTGCAAAGCCTCAATGTTCCTGAACATCAGGCTAATTATTTAGGCAACTAAATTCGGATTTAAGTTCTCCATGTTAAGCATCCACTTTAAAAATAATGGACCAGAATAAACATTCACCTCTGATCGCTAATGAAACTAATTTACTACAGCTTTTCAAAGTAGTATTTCTAATAAAAGAGCCACTGAATAACATTTTGATAGTGGACGCTGTGAGCATAATGAATATTCTGAAGAGGCTAGGGATAGAAAGTTGTTACCTTCCTTTTCAGTATTTTGAAAGGCAATCCTTTAACCTCACAAGGGAGATATGCTGTTGCCTGCTGCTTCTATGCCAGGCAGTATTTTATCTGACCTATAAGAAGCTGTCAGTCTGACACTTATTATAAGCACTAGATCTGTGTTACTGATTGTAGAATATTGAATATACACTGACAATCACATCCAATAACCTTTAAACTGATAATTAGCAGTGGTTAATTGTTGTAACATGAAGATACAGTTTTAGGTGACCCAGTATGGCTGTCTGTTGAAAATACATGCCTTAGAAAGTTACTGGAATATCATTTATAACGATGAAGTTAGCTTCCAAAAATAAGCATTAGACACAAATAAAATTAGATCAACAAGCATTAATCTGCTATGTGGCATTCTGTAAATAACGTCTTTAGGAGATCATAACAGAAAAACATGCTTTCTTGGCAACACCCTTCTATTTTCATGGTGCAAATATTGATAATTTGAAGACCCTCAGTGGAATCCAGCACTAGCTATTGTTTTTATGCTGTAACAAAAGTAGCAGCAGGAGGTGAAATCAATGCCCTTGGAGGGTAGGGTCACAAAAAAGAATTTATTGCCACTTTTTTGTTCTGGAACAGTTTGCAATCATAAATTCTTCATAAACAGAATACTTCAGAGAATGGTCCGTCTTCATAAATATACGACAGAGGACATCAATTTCATTTAATTCACAATTTGTGTCAGCACAGCAGATGCCAATGCCTGCCTTGATAGGGTTGTTTAATATGCAATTGAGACAGAGTAATATTCAGCACAGGGGACAAAATTTCACAGATTAAACTGTACGCACCACTGACATTTCATTCTAATGTATTTCCATTCCACACTGTTCACCTTAGATGAAAGTAATATTAAAAACCATATCCCTCTATTTTACCATTGTTAGAAGTTAAAATCCTTGTCTTTAATTTTTTTCATGCCAATTAAAACGTAATCATGCCAATTAAAACAGTATGCCTAGTGCCGTTAGGTTCTGCAGAGGTTTTTATTAAATTAAACAAACCTCTATCAAACTCTGCTTATTATTCATGAAATTGCATTTAGCAGGAAAACTGTAATAGTTATATTTTATTTTTCTGTAAATGCTAAAATTAATGGCAAAACTTAATCCAGAGGCATATTTTGATTTTAACATACTGAGAAATGGAGGGCTTCCATTTTTTTTAAGAAAGAGTTTTTCTAGATTTTTAGAATTATGATCAGTTAATTAACCCATAGTTTTACATCCTACCAGCTCTAAATAGTGCCACTGAATTAACTTGATTAAATACATTGAAAGTCACAAAAGTAAGGCTCCAAAGTAAAATTATTTAAAAAATATAAGTTGTCATGTAAAAGAACAGGTTAATAATTCCCATTTTTATCAGTAAATTTATTAATACGCAAATATTTTTAAATGCTTGTGGTGATGCTGCAGACTAATATTAAAAAATAATAAGCTCACTGTTTATGAGGCAACTTTCAACATTTTCTGGCAATCTGCACATTTAGAGAATCAAGCAATTACAAACTACT
Source organism: Tringa solitaria (assembly GCA_026413425.1). Classification (NCBI taxonomy): domain Eukaryota; kingdom Metazoa; phylum Chordata; class Aves; order Charadriiformes; family Scolopacidae; genus Tringa; species Tringa solitaria. Next base: position 36,874,803 of record JAOXJM010000041.1, on the reverse strand, counting down.
GTGCTGAACTAAAAAAGCCCCACCCTCTGTAAAATGGTTATTGCATTACCAAACATGCTGAAGTGACACAAGTCAGTATTTAAAATGCTGTTGGCAGGTTGTATGTATAGCTTACTCGTAATATATTAGAAATGTTTTTTAAACTAAGATAATAGCATGCAAAATTATGCAATGTAACTGTATTGCTAATATCACACATCTATAATTAATCATTTAAAGTAATTTATAAATTTATCTTACCCTTGATTTGAAGTGAAGGCAATTAACGAGAGAAGTGGATGGAAAAATATATAGTTTGACCTCTCTCTCTCTCAGCTGTTTTACAACAATAGGACAATAGTGTCTCCTGCACGGTGCCATCACTGGTCTCTGGGTAACAGAATCACTATATTGCTTTTTTTGCCAGATTCCTGTATCTGACTCTTTGGCTGAGACCCAGCCCATCATAGCGTGAAATGAATTACATGAAACTTTTTTGGCTTTTGTCAAAAGTGAGCTGAATACAGCCGCGTGAAACATATCCTGGCTGTATTCTTAGCTTCAGGTATTCAGATTTGTACTGAATCTGCATATTTGTTTTTGAGCCATCAGTGTGACCTGAAATATGCAGTGACAACCCCACTTTTCATCTTAAGGGTATAGTAAATAGTTAAACAGTAGATGTCTCTAACATGTACCTTCAGAATAAATTCTATTAACATTCACTCAAGCATGACAGTCAGTGTATATCAGATATACTGCATTATAGTTGACTTGGTGCATACCCGTAATACATGGCATATTTTACTTACATTTTTTATGTATTAAAGAACTAAAATTATTAAAGTCAGACAGGAGACAAGCACGGAATAAAGAAAATCAACAGAAGAGGAAAATACTATGGAGTTTTTATAATAGCATGAGTAGCTTGTTTGAAATGTATGTGGTGAATTGAAAGGGAGAGATATTTGTGCCTCAAATTAGAAATCAGACAGACAGCGTACTTCAACACACAAAAATGTACACATAACCCACAAACAGTAATAAAAATGCAAATACCCCAAGCAGTTCCCATTTTTCATTAATTGAATCCACTTTTTCAAGAAGATCATTTGGTAGTAAAACACCACTTTTCTTCAGAGCTTCAACCTTACTAAGCAGTTCCATCTTTTTCGGGTGCCTGATTGACATTTCTACATTGTATCTCTAAAATGAAAAGAAATAGATAGTATTAGCTACTGTGAAGAGTATCTATAAAAATTAAACTTTAATTCTGTGTGCATAGTTATGATCACGCTCACTATACTGTTTTTTAAATTATTTTTTTTAAGCAGCACCCAACCTTCTCATCACACATCATAACAGATTCAGGTATCGAGCATGTAGCCTTCTGGGTGACGTATCTATGCAGGCAGTTAGCAATTGATTACGTATAGTAATATTCACTCACAATATTCACTTGTATAATAATATTCAGCAACTTTCTCGTGACGCTTGATCTGCCTTTGTCTCATTCAAGTCAGTGGTATCTTATTTTTCAAATATGCTACTTCAACAAGTAACACTGAGGATCTCCATTGAAAAAAAAAAACAAAACCACCAAGGAAATAATTTCATAATTGTTTTTCCTGTACAGTTTATTTCTTCTCTCTCTCAATGTGGATTCTCTCTCATATATGGGCCTGAAATTCTATTATATGTGAAAACGGGAGAGTTTCACTTTAGAAAAACAATTAGGCATAACTCCCTTACAACACAATACCCGTAACTTGATTTTTACTGCATCAACCAACAGAAGCAGTGAAATAGCACAAACAAGAACAGCCACAATGCTCATACAGTCCAATACTTTCTTCAAGCTGAAACTACCTTTTATTTCCTGAAAAAAAAAAAAAAAGGACAGAGAAAACAGGAATCAAACCAGAAGCTTTCTTCAAATTGACTTTAATGTAACTTTCCAAATATTTTAGCTATATATTGCTCAGATACTTTATAAGAATGTATTCTTATCTACAGACACATTAGCAAGTAAATCTCTTAAAAACCTGTATTCTCTGAAAACCTGAATACACTATTAAATGTAATAGTTACTACAGTGATTAATTATGTTTTTGTAGCTGGTGTAGTAAATAAAAAAATAAAATTTAACACACAGGCACCCACTCAGATATATATACCCTACCTATAGCTAAGCCCATTCCCTCTTAGGTAGAAAACACTCATAGAAATAGAACTTCTGATAGAGCCAAAAATGCACCTTTTACTGAAGGAGAAGACTTCAGCACATATTCTTACAAAGGTGTTTACAAGACATACCTAAATTATGCATAGCTATTAGCAAATTGCATCCTAAACATTGAGCTTTCTTTGCTTTATATTCAGCAAAGAAAACTGCTATAGCAGCTCATACTGAAAATGTTAATAACAGGGCTAAGTATAAAAAATTAATCTAGAATAAGGAATGTTTAAAACATGGGTGCTTTTGCCAGATCCAAGAACATGCTCTGTAGGAAAACAAAGCAAAAATACAATTGGAGACAGCTTAAAGAAAATAATAAAGGTGTGAAATCACTGTTTCAGCTAACAGGTCCTCAGCATTTCCATGCATATGTTTGCATATTGTTAGTTTCATATTTTAATCTCTCATTTACACAACACATGCACATCATTTGTATTATGTAAACTTCAGCAAATATTAGTCATTTGTGGATCATAGAGCAAATGTTTTAAATGAGGTGATTTAAACCATTTCTCATTATTAATGAACACTGATCAGGTGTCTGCGTATCCAAAATTACATGAATATGCATAGTAAAAACCAAGGAATTGTTTACAAAGAACTTGCCTTTTGATACTGCGGCTAAGGTTTAGAAATGTACAACAGCAGGTATCAACCAGGTTTGGCACCAGGGAACTGGATCCGCCAAGAGGCAACACCATTTTATTGGACTAAAATGTTCAACAAGTACGCTTCTTGGTCCTGTATTATTGCCTTTTCAGCTAGAACGCTTACTGGAGGAGATTACAATCTTCTTTATGTAATCTGATTTCTATTTAAAGATGATATAGCTGAAAAGGATTTGCATAATTATTTCCATAAGTACATGTAATATCAAGGGGAATCCAGAGTCCAATTTGCTAGGCACTGAAATCGAGTTCGTGCGACTCCTTTTCTTTTGTCAAGTGAATTAATAGACTGAGGGAGTCCTCTAGCTGTGTGACACTGGTGCAGGCACAGCTAGTTAATACCCATCACCTGTTCCAGGCTGGCATCCCTGCTGCCCGGACTGGGGCTGGATGTGTTCCTGGACATGTTCCTGGACAGTGCGGGACTGATGAAGAAATAAAATACATTGCATGTTTCATAACTACAATCCCCTTGTTAACACAGAAACAGAAGACGTTTCATTTAATTTTGGACTAGATAAAATAATTCAGTGCAGCATAATCCAAATAGTGTGACAGATGTTATAAAAGGTTATTACATTAAAAAATAAATAAGCTAGATTTTATGTACGTGCTCTGTCTTTGTCACCGTGTAACCTACTGTATAAACAAGCATGATGAAAATGCTGATTGATAGGAAATGCATTATACTGTAACTCTAAAAGATGAAAGAATTCAGCTTATCACTAGATGTATTGGTATGTGAGAGTCAGTATTGTTTCACTCCTGGATATTTAACATGCAGTGTGTATTTTAAGTAAAGGGAAAAGCTTAATGTACAGGAGGTACAGTTTGAGAGCTGATAGCACGAGATGCTATTGCTAATGCTATTTTTTAATCCATTAAACACCTACACTCTAAGCAGTTGCATGGAAAAATTAGCTACCAGCTCTATCAGTGCTGCACAACCCTAGTCTGGTAGGACTACTTAATCCTGTGGTGAGAAGATAATTTAATCTTCAGATTCATTCTTTCCTCAGCTTTAAGTGAGCAAAGGCTGCTCCATTGTGACAGTCTGTGGATGCTATGATATAGATTACTGTTTAATAGCCAAAAATGAGATTAAGAAAGTTAAAGTCACAGGTTTCTCACAACAGCCACAATAATAAATAAATGAGTAATATTTCATTTCCCACAACACCCGTCATATTAAAAAACTGGGGGAAAAAAAAAACCAACAACAGCATACTGGAAAACTACAAAATATTTATGGCATGATTAGCTGTGTGCATGCATGGCTGGTTTTGTGTTCCTGAAGTCACTCCAAAGAAACCCAAAACATTGTTATGTAAGGTAAAGAATTTTGGCTTTTTATTCCTTCTCACTCAATACGATCAATATTTCTCAAAGGACAAATAGTGGAATTTTTAAAAAGGCAGTAGCATTTGTCTGTGAATAAGTCTGGCAAAAAAAATTAAACCAGGAGAAGTTGAATTCCAAAACAAAGCAAGTTAAAACCTTACTTCTCCTGATAAAAATATTCTAACAAATCCAGGCAGGCTTGATTGAGACACATTTTTGGACGCTTTATACTAAACTGCGCCTTTTTTTTTTTCCTTTAAAAAATTATATAAAACATTTTTTGTGTGAAAAATCACACCCGAAAATTCTGCCCAAATGGAGACTGGAACAATGCCTTGTAACAGTGTTAATTGTCACCATGGAAACCAGAAGAATAAGCCATTTTGAAACTGGTATAGAAGGCACACATTGAGCAACTCAAGCATTTTTCAGCCTCCCTCAGTGTTAAGGAACAAGATGCCTAGTCACTGAGAGGTCAGAGAAAGAAATCATCATGAAAGGTTCGTAGATGTGCACTGTCTGGTAAACAATAAAAAAATCTGTACACAGTTAACAACTCGGTAAGACTGCGCACTGCATCTTTCAGAAAGAGAAATGCCACAAAAAGATGATCAGGACTGGGGTGCAGATTCCACCCCTCGAGCAAAACTTTAGGGCAATATTATGCGAACCTTGCCCCTAAAGCTCCCTGGGAATTCTGTTGTTGTAATAAAACTTCAGAAGAGGAAAGGGAAAAAAAAAAGCCTGCATGATGGAATTCAAAATAATGCTCTAAAAGCACACAGAGAGATTAAGACATCCATTGTAAGACTTTTGTATGGTGCTTCTGTTGGTTATAGTGAAAAGAGACTAGACATACTGAACACACAGTGGAGCTATGGCTACGAAGTACAGAAGAATTAAGCCAGTGAACTTTCTCCATTATTGGAATAAGGGTGTGCTATTTGTAGATGTTCTGCATTCCATCATTCACATACTAACAAAGTATCTTCAGTCAAATGGCACTGTATGATACACAGCTGAGATCAGGACTGAGTGACCTGCAATTTTAGTTTTACCTTGATTGGTTCTTTAAATTTTAAAAACTTGCTCTTTGGGGTGTTTCGACTGCTGCAGACACAAATGCGTGCATACACATGCTCAGCGTCTGTATGTGCATGCGTAGCCAGTGTTGGCACACATTTGCAAAACATACTGCATACACAAAATTGAGTAAAGAATACTTTGCAAGCAAATTCACCAAATATGCAATATAAAGATATATAAACTTATAGCAATGCACTTATAGCAATATTTCTCCAACTTCACACACATTCTCACTTTGCTTTCTGGATAATGTTTGCACTCTTCATGCTAGGCTTCATGGTGGCCCCTTAGGAAGCCCATGCCTAATGCCATTCAGTGATGAACAAAGAGTCTTTTTATTCCAAAGTCCAGGGTCCAAAGCTCAGCTGTATACAAGCAAAGTGAAGGAATCTGCTAGAGGCCAGCCTGCCCCTCACAATAGCTCTTAATGCTTCTACCTTTTTGGTACTATCAGTGTGAAACATTTTCGAAACCGTCCAGAAGCTTGGTTATATTTCTAACGCTGTCGATAGCACTAGAACCTCTGGACAACGTTCAAGATCTGGGCTGAGTGATCTGTCTAGATAAATAGCAGTTGCTGTTTCTTGCAAACTTCATGTATTTCACTATTAGCAATTTATGGCAAATAATTGCACAGGGAAATTATAAAGACTCCTACAATTGTCCTTGTAAATTAATAATAGGCTTTCTTGATTGGGATAAATTTGCTGCTGAGCCTTTGGAAAAATTAAAAAGTGCAATGTCATTTAAAATTGCCAGAACTCACACGGCAAATTACATCTGAGGTTAAGAATCAGTTTTTCCTCCTCTAGTTTATTCCATTTGCATGATCTGGAAATCATATTACATTGGCTATGTATTGTTAATTGGACATAGATTGCATTATCTTTAATATAAATCAAACTACAAATATTAAAATGAATTGCAAATTCTCTAATAGAAGATCATAAAACAATCTTTTTTAAGTATCTCCCATTAATAATTTAATTCCAATTATATCACTCAGAAAACTCAAGAAGGAGAGTGCTAACTTATTTCCATTTGCTTTTTTCCCCTACAAATAAGCACAATAGTACAGTATGTATTTGTGTGAGAGTGTATGTGCATATGGGTGCATACCTGCAAAACAAAACAAATCTCAGCACTTTTGTCTTAAACCCCTGCAGACACCTTGCTTTTTTCTTTCAGAAAGTAGCAAATGCGGATTACGCTTCTGCTATGCGTTCCTTTCTGTGGCAGCTAGAGAAATAAACACATTGGAAGCAATATTAAGTAACTTCATGGACTAAATTTTGCCTGCATTAAAAAATTATGCAGTCGGTACCCATTGTTCTGCCTTTTTTTTTAAGGAAGGTGATCCCAACCCTTTAAATTTTGCTATAAATGTAATATCTTTTTGAAGACTTTGTATGCCCTTTAATGAATTTATATTAAATATTTAATACTGTTTAGGGCATATCCACTACTACCAAAAACAGTTATATTCCCAGCAGTCCCACTGTTTCAGGCAGAGGGCTTGATTGATCCTCCTAGCCTGAATTGAGTAGAATGAAAAGAAGCAGTTGGAAAATAGCTGCAATCATTTAATGCAGATGACCTCTGACAGGCTCACAGCTCTTCTATCTGAACAGAAATTTGCATGGGGTCTCTGTGCAGAGGAACAATGTAACCTAAATGGTAGACAATCTTTATTCTAATGAAGTGGGTGTCAAGGTCAATGTAAAACTGCAATGATAAATGGTGCACCACTAGGCAAGAGAAGTTGCATAGGCATTGTAGTGCTTTCACATTAATTGAAGGCTGAAATGCACTGAGTGAAAGCACAAGACTCTCTTTTCACCATAATGTGTTAATGCACAAATGTTTAAATGTTTTATTCAAGCCTGTTGGCACAAATCTTATTGCAAACAAAAATACAATAGTTGGCCAATAACCAGAAAAATAGAACTTTTTATTAGCTTGCCTTATTTCTTGAATCCCTAACAACTTCCACAATCTACTCAGAGTACCAAAAGAATAACAAGTCTCCAGACACCTAATGTAATTCCCATGATCCTTTTTCTATTTAGGATATCTGTCTTTAATTAGTTCCAAACAAGCAAGCCTTTAGTCAACTCTTCATTAGATACCATTCCCAATGAACAAACTGCGAGAAGAAAAGTCATGCTTCAATATTATTATTTCCTAGATTCCAAGTTTTCTTTTAGTATATAGTTAACATCTCCAGGTGCCTTTTGTTCTCAGTAAGAATTAGACCAGTAAAACTGGGTTTTGTGATGCAAAGAGTTGTGTGCCTAGAGTGGGGACTAAACTACAATCTGTTATTGTGGCTTTGTCAAAACTGCAATACAACTATAATTATAGTACTTCATCAGTCGATCAAGCAATTTGTAGAAGGCAGTACATTTTGTCTTATAAAAATGAGGAGGACAGTAAGCTGCTTTTTAAAATCCCAAGCTGCTTAAGCTTGTTAAGGGTATATTGTTTGCTAATACACTCATTAGCAGCCAAGCATTTTAACTTCATCAATTAAACGGGAAATGGTGTTCCACCATTAGGTTCACAAAATGCTAAAATACAGATAGCAGTCTACAGCTAAGAATTTTAGAAAAATTATTTTCACCTGCAAGCTGCATTATACACTTCAAACTGGTTTGTGTGCAGCGACGTATACATGGGGGGGGGGGGGCAGTTGTGTGTCTGTGCATGAATGTAGGTGGTGAAAGCCCTGCATATAGTTGTGAAGCTAATTATATATATACACATATACACCCACTTAAAATTTCCCAAGTCCCATAAGGATTGCTGCTAAAGCACAGCGTCATTTCTTGACACCGATGAACGTTTACTCATCTGAGTAATCCCAAGGATGACAGAAGTTTATTCCTGTGAACAAGTAACAGCTCTCCTGGATAACTAACGGGTTCACAATATGGACGATAAATTCTGAATATTTATCAGCCTTTATAGTTTTAGGCTCTTCTGTGCGAATAGATGTTAACAATACGATTGCAGTTATTAGACAAGTAGCTATAGCTTGTTACTAATTAAGAGGATCTGCAGTACTTTCAGTTTCTGGAAGGCTGTGAGTGGCATGTACTGTATAACGCCATTTCTATTTTACAACTCGCCTGTGCAAGGGAATTTTCCATACGGAAATCAGTCTTCAGGATATTGCAATTCAGAGAATAAACTGTAGTGGGGGAAAAAAAAAAAAAAAAGAAAGTATAGTGTAAAGGGAAGGAAAAAAAAAAAAACCACGTTACTGATGAAACTGTTTAAAAAACTGTACAGCTTCATCTGTGTGTGATTTGTCAGGTCTGAAGCTTTGACGTGCCCAAGGGGCAGACCCCAGCGGGGAGTAGGCTGCAGAGCTAAATAGCTGTGAAAGAAGTCTTAATGTAGGATGGAATTCAAACTAACCTTGACATGACCTCGGGAAAAATATGCAAAAAGTAAAATGAATGCACTCTGCAAGATACATCCTAATTTTGTGGCCGAGCTGGTTAGTTTCACAAACATAACTGGGACTTAAAAAGCAAAATAAAATGCAAGGAAAAAGGGGAAACTTCAGAATTCGGAGTAAAAACTTAAGCGGGCATGGGGTGTTGCTGTGGAGGCATATGAACCATTTGGAAACATTCCAAATAAAAACCAACACTGAACAATATTGTTGTCAGCCTGTCTATTCAGGAAAATTGTTTTTTTAGGTTGAATATAAATGACACAAAGCCAAGATTACATCATTGCATTACAAAGTCTGTTGTGGCTTTTAGCCGAACAAGCCCCATGGATCTACTGGTTGATGGCAGTAATTCAGTAAGAAGTTTTAAGGACTTCTCTTTTTTTTTTTTAAACTTTATTACTCTAAATATAGAGGAATTTTGTTTAAATACTGATTATTTAAATTTTTTTAATCCACATCCCTGAGTTTGTTCTGCAAGCTTACTACTTGATACAAACAATAAAAATTTGAGTGGGTATATTAAGTCTTGATTTGGCTTTATTATGCATTTTGTCTGTCTTGCTCAGTGTTCAGTTAAGCAGGAAGACATCCACCTTAATATAGCAGCCAAGAACTGGCTAATTCACTAGATATATGGAAATTTTAATTGAGTGTCAACTTGTGTTGAAATTCAATCCCATTACCTTCAGAATGCAATTTTGTAGCAATACCAGTTATTTACTACACTATTAACCAGATTTTAAATATAATTAGATTGCTAGGAACATATAGCCAAAATACAACAGTTTGAATTCATATAGCAAGGGTAATCAAGTATCAGGTGCATAAGATTCCAACAGATCTACAAACTGCCACCCATCTACAAATAAGGACAAACCCTGGCAGATGGTGGTAGAACAAGGTCCCACAAGACAGGTTAAAGAGCAGTTCAGGTAAGGCCACAGAGTTGGTGTATTTCATGTTATAACAATCTATCGATCTCATAAACTTTGCGCTTTACTGGGATCTCTGGCTGGTATACGCAGGAATTTCTGAGATTTGCCTTGCATTGCTCCCAGCAATGCTGTTAGAGCTTTGTAGAGCTTTGAGGGTTTTTTCACACCTTGCACCAGAGGTGTGGCTTTTGGCACAGACTAATAAAGATGCAATCAACAGACATGCTTAAAATATAAAATGTGGATTTAACTTAATTTACATTTACTTAGTTGCCTGCAGAATAATAGATATTAAACAAATAAAAAATAGTGCTCTTTAGTAATTAATAACTACTGTACTTTTTAGCTTGAGCTCAGGTATATTTGTTGAGGAAAAAACCACAGAGTACACGAGATACCAAAATATTGGTGTAGGCTGCACTTAGTCCGTTACTGAGCAGAAAATGTATTTGATGGCAGGAATTGTCTGGCCTGCAAACAAAAAGGTGGAGTTGCAGCTCCATCCTTGGCTGGATATTCTGAAACGCTGACCCTACCTGTATCAAATCTCATATAGCTACATATTTACACTTACATTTTTACAAAATAAAATGCAACGGTGTAAGATTATGGAGATTTTCTGAAGAAGATAATCAAAGAAAGTAATTTATAACCTTATGCTAAGCTGTGCCTGCTTCTGCAGTATGCATGAAACATAAAATTGGAACTCCTCTACAAAAAGATTTAATTCCAAATGCACTGACTATTGTCAGGCTGTGTGTTACAGGCATCATTCTATTTTGAAATGGATGTTCCTGCACATTTATCTTTCACAGACTGGCTCTTCTGAAGTCCTTACTCCATTGTTACTCAGACAGAATGCTAATGGTGGTCAGTAATAGCCTCCCGTGAGTGAAGTCTGACTGAAAATCGACAAATAAATTATCCTCTCTTCTAGCAATACCTACCGGGATATGTCTGAGAGTAGAATATCTCTGGATCTTTCTTCTTACCTATTTGCTCTACTATTTAATGGGAGAAGAGGTTCCCCACTGCAAAAAGAGCCAAATGGAAAACTAAGTTCCTCAGACCAACAGAGGCAGAACTCAAAATCTCCACCAAAGGACAGGAGAATCTACAAATATCAGTACACCCACCATTTAAGGCACAGGGGCTTTTGTAATCCACATTGGTAGACCCTGTCAACTGTGAGAAAAGAAAATGATCTTTGGCCTGTGGTGATTGCCCTGCAATCTCTGCTGCTGGTGAGCAACCTCAAGTCAAGACCAGACAGGCTCTGCAGCTGGCTTGCTCAGTCTCTAGCCTCAGAACACACGAATGAGAGTTCCCATGACCTGCAGTATCCAGGGTAACAACATGATCCTTAAAGTATTTGGACTTTTTTCTACACAAAAGTTACACCTGTTTGAGGGCCTGTCTAGGTACTGATCAGAAGGGGTGTTGACAGCAGATTTCTTCATTTTCCCCAAAGTTATAACGAAAAATGTCATTTTTAGTTTAAGTACACCCTGTACTGTATTAAGTATAGTGAAAGTTAATAGTTTTTATAATGTGCTATTTGATTGGTTCCTTATAATTTCCCTTGAGTTATGTCAAAGTTGGCATACAGAGCAGGTCCACTAGGAGTGCTAAAACATCTCCACTGACTATCTAAAACACCGGCAACCACTGTAATTCCTCTTATAGCAATAGCATTGCAACATTCCGCATCAAAACTGTTGTTACAACATGTCAAAAAGAGAGTTATAAAAAAGAAATGACTTATTACCATCTCCAGACAGACATATCCTGAACCCTTCAAGGGCAGATAATAACCATTCACTTTTCCAGTATACATTTAATGTTATTAAAACAAAAGGAGAAAGTTAGCATCCCAATGCCATTACCTGTGTTAACAGTGGGCTAATCTCATTTTATACGGAATTTTATAAATTCTTAAGAACTCAGTATTTCATTTTTAATATTATTCTAGGAAAAACATAGTACTTTTATAATAAAAGAAAAAAGACTCAAATTGAAAAGTTATTTTTATGATCAACTACAAACCGCTTTCAAGAGCAAATTTATAATGGAACTGCTGACACAGCCTAAACTATGGCTGTGTAAATGCTGCAGAAACAGCTATTTCAGAAAACATATTTAGCGTTAGGAAAAGTCCAACTTTGTTTAAACCTGAACTTATTTTTTTACAATAGCAAGTAATGTTAACAGCATGCTGAAAATGTTAAGGCTAAGTGTACAGTGTCAAAATAGATTGAATCTCTCTGAAAACTGGAAATTCAAGCTTTTAAAACATAATCCAGATGTTTGGCTTTTAATCACATTTCAAGAAAGAGGAAACTTATGCAATACAAAATTCATACATGCATATTTCATTAGTGCCTTTCCTATCACTGAATTAAGAATTTCTAACATATGTTTTCCTCAAACAGATAATGTTTTAAATTAGAAGAGTTGGCAAGAAGTTGTACACCTCACAAATGTCATTGAATTATTTTAACATGGAAGAAAATATTTCCCTTTTTACAGTATTAACAGCTTTGATAGCAAATGCTCCAGCAGTGATCATTTTTTGCCTTATTGATAGGAAGTTCAATAGTCCCTGAAACAAACTCAGTGTATAAAGATGACAGAATAGCCAGAACTAACAACTAGCCTTCTTCAGAATTTCTGAGACTGATAACACCCTGACGGACCTGTGGGTATTTAACACTCATGATTTCTCTCTTCCTCACTGATAACTGAAACAGCATAATGCTATGCCCAGGCAGCTTCTTCAGCAAACGCCAGACTACCTTGAAGGTGGAAAAACTTCCAAGATGTAAATTCTAGAACATTTAACACCACCACTATATTTGCTGAATAACATTTAAGACTATATCAGTGTGGCTGTTGTTTCTAAAAGCTAACATACAGGATAAATGATACAGTATTTTTTTTAACCTCTGGAGTCTTAGAATATTAGACTCTGAGTTCATTTCTAAAAATGGACTTTCTGAATGTAATAATAATTTAATATTTTAAATAATTTTAGACAGAAAAAACCTAAGCAATAAAAATGAGAGGAACTACCACATATCACATATATAATGGAAAAAGAAAAGGGGAAAAGACCAAAAAATCCTGCTGCTGGCCACCTGCGTGTGGCATGGGGCTTGCTCTTTAAGACCCTTGTAATTTCCAAGGAATACGTGAAGTGTGATTGAGAACCACCAGGAACAGAAATATGCACTGTTATTCTGTGATGTGATGTGATGGGGGGAGATGTTACTATGAGCTTCAGTTCTGTCCAGAAATGTTGGAAACAAAACAATTCAGGACATGCTGAAAGCCAGTCTCTCTGTATCTCCAACAGCTGTCATGCCCAGGAGAGATACTTAGCCTCTTTCCAAATGGCCACCAGCAAGGGGACGCCTAATGCAGTCTTTTACAGGCAGGCTCAAGCTTGCCATTCCTACTCTCCAAATAGTTGCAGACTAGTGACAGTCCTGTGAAGGGGAGAAATATTATTCTCAATTTAAAATGGGAAACTGAGATACAGACAGACACCATGTGCGGTGTCAGTGAAGATCTCTGATGTGGGAACACAAGTCTTTTGTGATCCACTCCAGCGTTCTGTCTAACAGAATATATTATTTGAGCTCAGAAGTACTTAACAATGTTTTTTTCACACTAGACTGAAAAAAAAAAGAATTATTGTACTTATGATACATTTTAGTCACCGTAGAAAATACCTCAGCTCTAAACTCAATAAATATTTTTTCAAGGCATTTAGGAACCAACACTAATAGTTTCCTTTAAAAGAATACATGAATGCAGCGACACTGAGCTCATTTTGTCTACTGAACAACTAGCAAGATAGAAAAAAACCACCTTTTCCTCTGTTTCTTTCTATTTCCCTGATTTCAGGTGTCTGTTTCCAAGGATTTATGCTGCTGCTAAATGTGAACTCTGTTATTTGCTGGCATGATGAAAGCTGAATGCTTCTTCTCATCTTCAATGGCATTCTGCCACAATATTCTCTGACAAAACTTGGGCTGATTCACAGATCAGAAGTTCAAGAAATTGTCATAATCTAACCTCACCACTTGTATAAAATGTGCCATAGTCTTACCTTCTCTTCCTGTATTAAGGTCTCAACTTTCTGGCAATCTTTTGATACTGCATCCAGCCCTGATTTAAAGATGCAGACGATAGAAAATTCATAGCGTTCCTTCATAAGACGATAAATAACTAGCTTCCTCCACTGTTAGAAACCTCATGGCTTGTTTCTAGTTTGAATTTGTTTAATTTTAACTTCCAGCTGTTTTATCTTCTTATACCTTTGCCAATAACTTGAATGTCTGTGAAAATATGACATTACTACAACAATTAAACATGAAACCAGATGACTTGTACTGATCTCAGGTTAACTCTGGTGTTTCTGGTATTACAAGTTGTAGGACCAAAACACAGAGAAGCAGAACATTTTTTGCAGAGGCTGATGAACTCAAAAATACACACACTTCAGATATTCCCAAGGTGTGATTCTTCCTAGGACTGTCAGAAAGATGATTTTCAATAACTTGGCCTTGATAAATGAAAAAAAAAAAAAAAAGGTTTGGATTTAAGTTATCCTTATGGACGATATTTGCTATACTCACATTTTGGCTTTTACTTATTAGGCTCTCCTTGTTCACTTAAAGAATTTTTTTCTGCTTCTATTCAGGCTGGAAAGGAGGATGGGGAGCAGGAGAAAAAGACCACAGCAACAGGATGATATCAAGGAGAATTTCACCCACAAGGAGAGTTTATGGATTTTAGAAAAAAAAATAAACACAAGCATGTGTTGACTTATATTGCCTCACTGAAATGCTAATCTCTGTGATCTAAGCAGACTGATAAACTGGTGACTATAGCATCCATATTTAAATCTAAGTAACACTTGCAATGTCAGTGGCTTAGAGACTAAGTTATTGCTATTTTAATGTCTGAATTCTACGTAAAGAAGATGAAAAAGGCATGTCTTGAAAATTGGAAAAGATATTCGTATATCTGAGAAGGAAAGAACTGCTTCAAAGGACCGCAGCGGCAGGAAATATCAGGACACAAAGCCAGTAGCGAAGTAATACGAAGCAAACTCAGGATATTTTGAATCTACTTCAGCTACAGTGAACACTAGGAAAGACGTGAACTTTTGTATTTCTGGCATTCTCTCAAGACATGCCGGTCCTGCTTTATGGAAAGCCTATTCTGGTAGCCATGCATGCCATGATAGCTGTCTGGCTGTTCAAATACAAATTGGAAAGATCTGTGCCCATTTAGAAAAGATATATGCTCAAAGTAATGTGTACCGATGTTTTCAACTTTAACTGTTGTCTGCCTGTTAATGAATGTTTGTTATACTATGCTGTATATGTAGGGAATTTAGTAATTCCAAATGGAGATGGAAAAACATAAGAAAAAAACTTAGAAAAGGATGACAGGTGAAAAACAAGACCCCATTGCTTTTTCTGCGGTTTCCAGATTTTTTTAAGGAATACATTCTATTGAGAATATCAGGAACAATAAGTAACTCCAATTTTTATGGTGACGGAACTTTAATGAATGGCATCTGCACTTCAGTGACACAAAGAAAGAGGCTTCACTTCGTAGTTTTAATGCCTGTACTTCCTAGCTTAACAATCTGTTTATAATTAGTGACAATTTTAAAAATAAAAAAGTATACCTTGTTGAATACTCCATGTTCCTAACAGTACTACGTTACATTTTTCAAATCTACATCTGAGGCAACTATTTTAGGTCATTTCATTAGCTATTATGCTAGAGGTATAATATGTTGTTATAGAACTGAAGTTTAAAGAAATTAAAGTAATGAATACATATTTTAGAACAGACCATAGAGCTTTTGTACATTAAGCTACTACACTAGCACTACATTAACCCTATTACAGGTAATTTTTCCAGCTCATTGGTGATTGGCATTTAGTACCGATGTTTGAAGAATTGCCATTGCATTGATTTTATTCTTTGCCTCTTCAATAAAGTGTGGAAGAAATGGCAGAGGTAGAAGTTAACTGTCCTTCGGTAAAGCCATTAAGCACTTAAGGAGAAGGTTTGAATATTTAAACCATCCAAAAATCTTTAAGGGCATTATATATGTTTTTAATTTTGCCACATTTCATAGGCCTGACAAAGTCCCACTAATACGTTTACATTTGGTTGGTACAACAAAAAAAGAGCAAGTTAAGATCACAAATACCACATTTGCACTGATGGAATAACGCCATCTAACAACAGAAGTTTTAATAAATATTATTGTACACCCTTCCCAAGACGTGAGTTAGGGTACGTGCTAACAACAGAGTGGAGTAGGCCACCTGGTGGTCAAATCAGCTAATTATCCATTTTAAACCAATGCAAAATTAGAGGACCATACAAAGAAAAGATAATCATGAAAGAAACGCACAAACCCAACAACTAAAGTCTATTGTAAGTAATGTAAGTATATATAATACAGAGGTTTTCTTCATTTTATCTTAGGTTTTCCAGGAGCGGTCACTTCTTGAGGTAGAATACCAAGGTTGATTGAGCAATATTTTCTTGTGCTAAAAATGAACAGCAGTTAAGTTTCTAGGCTTTTTCGTGCCACTATAAATTAAAGTTCCATAACAGATCACTCTATCACACTATACCTCTCATCTTCTAGGCAAGAACAGACTAGGATCTGGATCAAAAAAAAACGTAACTGTTTTCCAGGAGCTTGCCTGGGAAGCTCCTTGGGTGCACAAGAATAAGTTGATCAGCACCACTACTTAAAACGATGTAGGAACTAAGACTACTACACCCACAGATCTGGATCCAAATATCTTATAGCCATACAAAGCAATGACAACAGGCATCAGTGCAAGCTACTGTTGACACTGTACATTCAGACTCACAAAAGAAGAGAAAAGGAATTTTAAGGTCACTGCTGACTAGTGAAAAGTAGCTGAGATGCCTGAACAGATGAGTTAAGTCAAAACTTCAGAAAGATCCTCAATTGTTGGATGACCTGATAACTAGGGATCAGAACATGGGAGACTGCCTGGTTTTGAGATTTAGTCAATCAGAACCTGCTGGTGTTAATATCTATAGCACTAGGATAGCAAATTCTGTCCTGGCAGATTAACTCAGCAAGCTAAAAGATATAGCTACAAAAAGAATTCAAAAATGCAGCAGTCCTGGAAGAACCTGGAAAAAGGACCATATGCTTCAGGAGGGAAGATTTTAGTAAGCACTAGAGAGCAAATGAGAATGCATGTGACTGGAAATGGTGGGCGTTCTGTGCTATTTTCAGTCTTATAAAACCATAAATATAAACGCCTTTTCTCATAAGACCTCTACAGCAAATTTACAAACAAATCATATGCATCATCCAAATGGTCTGTGATGATTTTAATCAAATCAAATGCCTAAACCATCAGTTCTCCCATCACTGTAGGTGTCCGTGTTTGGAGGTTATCCAGACAGTGAAGAGATGTTCAGAACATATATAGGCACCCATGAGCATAACAGCTTTTAAATGATGTGCAAGTTATTATAGTAGTATATTTCTAGTGACTGGTTTGAAGGGAAGGAAATGGGGGAAACTGGTAGAAAATTCATTTTCTGGCATGAAATCCCTTGTCAAAAGTGCAGAAAATATATTTCCTCAATGTTTAAACATGCAGGGACAAACCAGAAAATTTGAGCTGTCATATGAGCGTGCCTCAGCACCAAGGTCAGGATTTCCTACCTGCTGGTTTACCATGGCAATGAAGAGCACCGTTATAGTTAGTCCACAGAGAGAGAATACCCTTGCCGTTCGGCCAAGAAATTGCTTGTGGGACACATGGCTTTTAACAGAGATGCAAAAAGCTCCTCACATACATCTCACCTATCCCCTCAATAAGCAATTCTTCTTGCTGTTGCCTGTTGCAGTTGGCCAGCAATATTCTATCTCCCTTTTAATCTAGCTTCTAACAGGACGTGTTGAATTTTAATTAATGTGAGCCAAACAGAAACATTTTCCATAAAATACACATTTTATTGCTTAATATTTTACTACTCTGAGTAACTTTGAAATGTGCCAGGAATAGCAAACCTCACTTATTTAGCATTTGTGCTGTTAGACAAAATACATGTATATAGATACGTATCTTACAGACAACTGAACTAAATGAAGATACGTGTCTTTAAATAACAACATTCTCTTTGATTTCATCTATACTAAATTTCTAACTTTGTTAATCTGCTTTTACAGAGGACTGAGTACTGTTCATTATTTTGTAAAGATACATCCAGCACTTGAATTGAGTTTAAAAAAAGATGTGGTGTGTGAATCTGTCTGCAACTGGAGACAGCAGGTGGTGTCTTAAAGGTGAGATATTGCCCATCAGATAACGCGTGGTACATTACCTCTCCTGGAAGACAAGTGCATTGGGCATGTGCATGTGAAGGGTGCAAGATGTGCTGTTGCTTCCGGGCAAGATAGAATTTCCTAATTTCACTGATTTCAGAAACCAGGATCTCTGTTGGAAGGAACACTACTTTCATACTTAGTTACCCCTACGCTTATTCACTACTTCTACCATGAGGGGAAAAATGATAGAGGAGCTGTACAGGAACTCTGTATCACCAGGAGAAGCTCCTAAAGCTCTGCAATTCTGTAATGGGGATACCCCACTTCTTTAAAGTGGAAGACCATAGCTCAGTCCCTTGAAATCATCTTACTATTTAAGCAGTGATATCTTCCCCCCACCTTTTATTTGCCATTGGTCCACAGGCTTTTGCCAAGCGTGCAAAAATTTTGTAAAAGGAGTTGTTAGTTTGTGAAAGCCTGGACAGTCCTTCCGACTAGGGTTCTGCTGTTTCCTGAGGGGCTCCTTGTTTCTCACGGCCATAAAGTCCTTCAAAAATCAACAGATGCCACCCACTGGTGACTCCAGTTTCTTTCAAGTTTTCTGCATTTAGATTAATACTCCTGTCCAGGTTTCCCTTTAGGAGTTGCTTATGGATTACCTCTTCTTTGACGTGTGCTTCCTGTGTTTAGGTTGCCATCAGCTACTCACTAGAGGAAGGGTGCCTAGTCCATATTACATTGGAATACCTCTAGAAGCTCAGACTGATGAGTATAAAAGCCTACAGACACCTGACAAAATATGCAGCAAAACAGGGGCTGCGTTGTCCATTCAGATCAATATGCCAAAACATGGTTTTGACATCACAGTGAACGCTGTTGCCCTGTAAAAAATTTGCAACATATTTTCAATGCTTTGCAATGCTGGGTTTCAGCATTTTGTTCAACAATTTTGGAATCAGTTTACTCAAAGGTTTTCTGACCACTAGCAGACTGTTTATTCGCTCTGCATTACTTTCTGTGGGTGCACAGCCGTTCTGCTTTGCCAGACTGCCTTTTCCAACAGTTTTACTACAGTAACAGAATTCTGTTTTGGTGGACTCTAGGGTGATTTGTGGGGTTTTGTGCTAACTTCAATTTAACATCTAAGTGCTCATCTTCTTCAAGTATGTTATAGTCAGCTAAAATGCTAGACAGCAATCACAGAGACTTTCCCCTTTCTTTCAGATACTCCTTTGAATATTGCCTTCCAGAGCTTGTACAGACCTGTGGCCATGGGTGTGTAGAATTCTCATAAAACAACTATAGTAAACTTTAAGTGATGACATCTCTTATTTCAGGGGTTCCTTGTTGACTGACTGCACTTATCCACTGGTCTCATAATGATTTCATTGCACATCTGCAGTGCTTGGTTGCATCTCTCCAGTCTAATTTTGCTCCTTATCAGTGTTGCACTGCAGCTGGTTCCACAATCCAGCTGGTATCAAATTAGTCATTGATCTAATAGCATAGTTGCAAATATAGCAATTGAATGCCTGGCAGCCTTCTGCATTGCCAGAACACTGAGAATCTTTAGATCTGCTTAAGTCACATTACAGATATCTCCTTCTTCATTAAAACCTTAAATTCTCAATGGTTTCAGACACTATATTTTAATTTCAAAGGTAACTGCAATATCCAATCTGTCTGCCTGGCTCTTTTTCTCAAGAACATTTTTCCTTCTACTTTTCATGTTGCCTGTTACACTACATATGTTGCACTAAAATGCCTACATTTTCAGCCAGTCTGCATCTGCCCTGCTTCATGGGTTCTTTTGACTTACATCTATGTGTGTGTTCTGCTGTTTCTGTTTTGGCAGTTCTCTGGGTAGTTTGGCCACTGTTTGGAGGCATATATTAGATTGGCTTTACTGTAATGTCTTCCCTGTGAATGGGAACTGTATTTCACAAGTGATCCTGGGGAAGAGATACAATTAAGAAATGTTTTATGGCTGTTACACATGGGTGCTCTAGTCTTGGCACCATTCCATAGTCCCTTTTCTGTTTCTGGTTTTAGTTAAGAAAAACTTTTCATAACTTTAAAATTACTTAGAATTATTTGTATCATTCTGATCAATTCTTTTTGGGGACTAAAACATTGTTTCTATTGCCTCAAAGCATAGCCCTTTTTTTATCTGGAGTTCCAGTTTTCCTCATGCTCAGAGTCACTGCTATCTATATCCTACGATTTTTAGGTGATTTTTTACCCAGGTGATCACAGATAATTCCTTCCTCTCTAATGTGGTTACTGTCTCAGATCTCGT
Source organism: Tringa solitaria (assembly GCA_026413425.1). Taxonomy (NCBI): domain Eukaryota; kingdom Metazoa; phylum Chordata; class Aves; order Charadriiformes; family Scolopacidae; genus Tringa; species Tringa solitaria. The sequence goes on along the minus strand of JAOXJM010000041.1, from coordinate 36,854,428 downwards.
ATGCTGTATTTGGAAAAATAAGATGGACAAATTTAATATTTCTAGTCTTAAGCTGGCTCTTTATTCACTCCCTGTACTGATTCTTGAACTTTGGCAGGCCTAGGGAGCCCAGACCAACAGTCTTCATCTGCAGTGAAACTTGTGTCCTTGTGTCTAATCCTCTGAGCTCCGTGAATCAGTAACCAATTATGAGTTGAGAAGGAACTGCTGTTTGGCCATATTTACAAAAAAAAATCTACCCCTTTGTTTATTAAAACTGAATCAAATATGTATCTTCATAACCATTCTAATTTTTAGTAGACATCTTGAATTTTACTCTCTATTTAGCAAGGAAACTAACTGCACAAAGAGACTATAAGCCTCATCCAGCACAACAGCCATAGCATTTAACCATTTCTATGAGAAAGAGGAATGAACAGAAAGGTCCCAAGCTCAGCTCACAGAGGCAAAGGTGGGAAAAGGGGGAGATTTTCATCACCTGCTTTAATATTTATTTATTTAAGCTATTTTAGCCTGCAGTGTAAATATCTTACATATTCTAGTAGATAGCTAACAAAGAAAAGACATCTACAAAACATAACTAAAGATTAAATTATATAGAAGTTCTAAGAGTAGAATTTTTCTTTGACCCAAGCTGAAGCAAAAAGGAAACTAAATATTTTCAGAAAGCAAGCTTTTCCATCTTTTTTTCTTCTGGGACCTGGCAAAAAAAAAAAAAAGCAAAAATCTTCCCTACTCACACTCTGAGGCATTTGACTATTGACTCACTGGAGAAAAATGAAACCTGACTATAAATTACATATGCTTAGTGGGAAACCGAAACAATAGAGATGAACTTTTTGAGACAGCAAAGAAGGATCCCATGACTAACTACTTCTCACCTCTGATGGTGTTTATTTGATCTTTCCACACATGACAACACACTAAAAGATCTTGGGAATTATTGTTCGTCCACCTGCATAGCAGACACATAGTCCCCCTTGAGGAAGGCCAGCAAAAACCATCTATGTCAGTCTCAATACATCATTCAAAAAGGCTAATGTTCATCTTTAGAAAGTTACCACCTGAAAAACTCAGCAATTTTGTATCTATCATCTCCCATTTCTAAGAAAAATCAATTGGTAAAGCAGAGATGATCAAACTCCAGCGTAATGTCTGACAAAATCTGGATGCATCACAGCAGGGTTTCAAACTGGAATATCGCATAGACGTGGCACAATGGTACTAAAAACCCCTCTTTTCATGATAACTGAAAGTCAGTGAGAGGTAACAGTCAAGTGAGACTGATCTTCATAACCTCTTTATACAATCAGTGGAGAAAGAGATAAGAAAGAAAAGGTTTCTTCTGAAACTATTTCAGAGTGCTTAACTTAAGCTTCTGCTCTGAATCACCCGTTAGAAGAATCTTCTCATGACAGAGGCTGGTCTACCTAGCTCCCATAGTAGTCTAAATTAGTCTTTACAGATGACCCCTTCTCCCAGTGTATGGGGAAACTACAACCTCTCCATAGCCTTCCCTGCAGCCTGTGACAACATGTTGCTGGTCAGCTCAGTGACACAGCTGGAGTATGTCCTGCCCATCTGTAACAGCGCCTGTCATTCTGCAACAATCGTATGTGAAGGGTACCTCTGCTGTCTTCCCCCAGAGCATCTCTCCATAGAGCCAACTCTAACATTTACAGTCCACAATCACTGAAATTCTATAGAAACCATGTTTTCTGCAACGCTAAAATATCAGCACCCACAAGAAATCAAGCAGAACCACAGGTGTTTCTCACCGGCCACAGGAGGTGGCTGGAGCCCACACTAGGACCCCATTGAACCTGATGCATCCACAACTGCAACAACAACGAATGAAATTATAGTGATCACTCATTTTACCTTGTTAAAAAGAGCAGTTAGCACAAAATGCTGTAGCTATTTTTAGCACAATGCATTAAAAATGCATACACACAATGCAAAAACATCACCTAACCTTAAGTGTGTAAAAAGATTACAAATATAGACAAATAGATGTTTTATATTGATATTCTACATATCTTAAATACATAAATATAATATATATAAGATAAACATACCAATAAAATACATATACAAATAGAAATTCAGATTATATACTGGTATATTTCACTGCAACTTATTTTTTATAATTTAGATATGTATGCATTGAATGCATTGCCACTGAAAGTTTATTGAGATTTAGTGAATTTGGGTTTCATACAGAAAACCTGCTAAAAAGGTTCTCTGTAGTCATTTGTTTTTTGTTTATTTTTTAAAAAAGAAACATTACAGTATCAATAATTTATGAGGTATACTGATGGGGAGTAATTGGGAAAGAAAATAGTATTTTCTGTATTATGTTTATGAAGAAAAACGTCATGGATAAAGCACATAATTCCTGTGAGTTTAGAAAAATTTATATTTTCTCCTGGAGTATGGAGTGAAAAAATAGGAAAGTGAATTAAAAACTGGCAACTAACATGAGGAATAGGGTACTGCTATTGCCCCAAATATTTTTTGGTCGTGATTTTTTTATCTGCATGCCTCTAAAAAAAGCCTAATCTACCAAGTTGCTAAAAAAACCAGAACATGTTCATATGCAACTTCAAAAAACATGTTATCAATTGTGTTATTAACCCTCCTAACTTTATCTTACTTCAATATATTATTTGGTGAGACCATTGGAAGGCAGCTTTAGAGCAGACATGTGCACAGAGACACCACACAGTAGGTGGCTTGTCACTGTGGGATTCCCCGCGGCAGGATGCCGTGGCTTCTGTAAGGTAATGTGGACTCAGGATTACTGGACAACATCATGGAAGAAAAATATCTGGAGAACTGCAGAGCACACATTATTCTCTGACCTGATGGAGCCATTTTTATGTTTTATAGTCATTGTATAAGATCTTAAAGGTAGTACATGATTTCACAACCCAGAACAAAGGCTATGAAATATTAGACGAAAGGCTCTGAGATGCAGTGTGATAAAGAGAAACCAGTCCTGGCTGCTTTGAATTTCTTTATTTTTATAGAGCGCTGATATCCCTTATTTGGCATTATTGTATATGAGACTTTATGAGTGAATTGTGAGTGCAAATTTACAAATCACTTCATGAGATGTTTTTAGCCAGCTGATTCATATGAACTTTCACAAAATCTGCTGTAATATATTAAATACTAGCCTCAGAGTGGGCAGCTTCTAGGACTCCACGCTGCCTACATGTGGTCTGCATGTGGTCCAGCAGGTCAGGAAACAAGAAAATACAGATTACCTAAACTCCTTTAGACGAATGGATAAAGTTTTGAAAGGACGTGCTAAGAACACTGTAATTCAGAACATGCCCATGTTTTGGAGCCTCCTATGGTCTCTTGACTCGGTTCAGGGTATTAAAGAACGTTGCAGCACTGGTATTGTTGTCCCTGGTGTTTGACTGCATGAGTAACAGCACAAGTATAACACTTTTTCCTAGGGATTCTCGGTCCAGTGATTAGGCCAGAGTGCTGCTATACTTCAGCTATTCTTACTTGTTCTTTAGAGAATGTGAATAATTTAGTATATCTGAAACTAATTTTGAGCCCTTTTTACCTTGTTTGGACACTAGGCAGTCCTAGAATATAGAAAGTAATGAAGGCTGTAATTTTCCTCATCCTTTAGGGTGAATGAAGGTGCGATTTCCATTTTTTAAAAACTAAAAATGCTTGATGAACAGAAAATGGTTTTGGGTAATTTACTGCAGGATGTGTTCATTCAAACCACCAGAGTTGAGTGTGCCACTCCATTGCTTCAGTGCTGAGTATTTGACAAGGCTTGAAGGTCTCAATGCTTGGGACCTTATCCTACCATTTTACACCAGCAAGGGCACAAAGACCGAGCATGTGGAGTTGACTAAGATGCTTGACGTGATGACTGTAAATTGTCCACGTTTTGCAGCTGTAGTAAGGAATGGTGATGACAGCTATGTGGTACACATTTACTTTTGTTTGAAGTCGAATGCCTCTTTCATTCTAGACACACTGCTTTAATCTCCCAAAAGCTGTGCTGGCTTTTGCTACAAGCTCAGTAAATACTGCGTTGCTACAATGTGAAGTTCATGTTCAATGTCATGCTGGGAAGAAATGGGAGAAACCCACTTACTCTTGTGCAATGCATGAAGCCACTTCTTGCGGAAATACAGGGAATCTGCTCCACAGAAATTACAGCCCTGCCTTTAAAAATGCATGTTTACATTTGAAATATATTATGGAAGCAACTAAGAAAATATAAAAATATTTTTCATATTCTTTCTTCATCCATTCTCTAGACCTACTTTGTAATTCCATAGACGTGGTAATCAGTGTTTTCCTGTTGTAATTATATAAGACATTAAACTTAAACTTAACATTTATCTGCTTTAAGTAAGACTTTTTGCCAACAATCATTTTCTTTTCTGCTTTTTAAAATATAAAATTTGCCAGAAGTAGCAAGAAATTAAATCATATTACAAAGTTAAACATATGGACCACTGAAAAATGAGCTGGCTGTTACAGGATGTGTCACAAGGAGTTTTCACTCTGTTCTCCAGCGTAACTGAAGTGAAAATACTTGTTAACTAGAAAAAGTTAACCAATTTCATCACCCCTGCAATGAGAGACTAGGAAACTTTGCTGTGTCAGGTCCTGAACTCATTTAGTTGATGTTCCAATAGCAGATTTTACCGCTGCTTGGGGTATAGTGTATTTTTGAGACCTCTCACACAAAAGTTGATTTCCCTACCTAGTGTGGAAAGACATAGAGGTTCTTAGTCTGCTGGGGGAAAAAAACCACCCCAACCTAGCACATGGAAATTACTGAACCTCATGAAGAACCGTAATCGGTCAGAGCTTTCTGCAAAACTTAGCTGTCAATTTTACTATATATAATGGTTAAAAACCTACTACAATGTCAAAGGCAAAGAATAGCTTCCATTGAGGCATGTATCAATCCATGTATACAGAAATAAGTAAGTGCTGTAATTTACAATTGGCAATGAATATCTCCATCGATGTTATTTAGCAGAGTAATCTTTCTCTTTTTTAAAAAAAGTGTTATATGTGCTTTGTCATATAAAATATGAGCTTTCACTTTGGAACATAATTTGCTAATAGCATTAAAGTCATATTTCAAAAAGGTGGTGATTTTTGCAAGGTAGCCTAAAAGTTTATTAGCAAACTATAATGAGTATTCTAATTGCAATTAAAAAGCCCTCCCAAATGGGTCAACACACCTAAGTGCTATCTGCAATCATTTAGATTTTAACATCATGGTTATTAGTTATTACCAGGCTGCACAATGAGATATTGATTACTTTTAACCTTTAGATTCAAAAATTCAGGAAAAGTCGAGGCAGTAGCACAGCCTACCTTTCCTGTCTGGTAAACTTATGGCCTTCAGTGGAATTCTAATGATTCCTATTGCCAAGGCAAATCTGAAATTAGTTTATTCTCTTGGCTCACACACAAATGATAACATATCTAAAATTACTGCACACGTAGCAGATTTGTAGTTACTACCTACACGGGACACAATCCTGCAGTGTGCTGAGAGCTTCCTCTGAAGTAACCATCATCATCTTCTAACACTGACTGTTTTAGCAGCTCCACACAGGCACTGACGGATTACCGACAGACAGAAGGCATCCCCGAACTGTGCAGAATACATGGTGTAGGAGCAAAAATGTTCACGTTTTCCAGTTTATAACCAATCCCCTAAGCATATTGTCCAAATATATCACTCTACAGGCTGTTAATCTTTTAATAAGTTTCCTTTATATGGAAAATCTGCTTGAAATAAAGACTGAACTACAATGTGGCTTCAGTAGGTATGCAGGACTCATTTTAAATGGAAGAAAGTAATCCAATTAAACTAATCTGTTTTACAAGTTAAAATGATATGAAGCACATTAATTGATCCTTATAGGCTGCTGCTATTTGAGCCCCCTCTCTTTGCGCAGCATTTGGAACCGCTTTGCACATTTGTATCCTCTAAGAGCAGAGAACTCAGTCCCCCAGCTCAGGAGAATTATGGGCAAGAGAAACATATAACTGTTATGTGTTAGATTAATTTGCAGAACACTTGGCATTATTATTGCCAAGTAGTCAAATTGTTCCAAGTTGTTCCGGAAGGTTGTTATTAATAGTATGTTTTCTGAGGAAAGTTCTGTCTACTTTTGGAACTGCATTTCTGTTGCCAAGGAAACTCCTTGAAGCACAGCATTCTAGGAGCACACTGCTGCTTTTGTTTGCCAGTATCCTATTCATATCATCTAAGTAAGCACTTTACATACTTCAGCCTCCAGTTTCAAATGTTTAAGTTTTTATATATTTATATTACTGCTTTAAATAGAGTTTGCCTTCTTTTAAACTTGGGGACTGTTGTAAGATTATTTTAACAGTTGCATTAAAGGACAGGATTTTTTTTTTCACAAGTTTGCAATAAATTAGTTTTAATTTGAATAATAGCTCCATAGGTTATAGCACTAGTCCTTAAGTGTTAATTATCTTTTCACTCTGAAATTAATGTAGTCATTTCCTACTGACTCCTCTACACCATTATTGAAGTGCTGAGGAAAACATGTCATTGAGTTCTGAGCCAGAACTGTTGTTGTGATTAATCCTGGTCACATGGCCAATCTCTGCCAAAAGGAGATCACTGAAAAAAGGTGACAAAGACAGTGATTTCCTGTCAGCAAAGAGTACGACAGGGCTGTCTAGAAGTGATGCAAATGAGGGAAACTTTCACCACGGTTTGTTTGATCCACTCAGGGCCACAGCACACTGAGCCAGAGCGAAAGGCACAATGGAGCAGCAGCACACCCAGAGGAGAAAGGGAACTGCACCTTCCGAGGAGGGAGAGCTTCCAGTAGGGAAACAAAAACTGCTGGGAGACTTTTTCCCCCTCAACTTTTTTGGAAAGGTATCCTTAGCTTTTGATGTGCATTTTCATGTTATTTAATACAGTGAACCGCTTCCCTCAGATGAAATAGTTTAGCACTTAACCTGTTCAAAAGCCATGTCAACTAAATGTTTTCAAAATCCTGGCACTACTACATTGGTCTTTTTCCGTCTCTCACAACCATCGTTGCTGAAGACTTACCACTGCAAGATTTACAGCTTATGCAGTTTGTATTAAAACCACCATACATTACTTATAATCAGACAGAAAAATGTCATTTCTTTTGTTCGATATTTAAAAATGTTTAGTTAATTTTATTCTGAACATAACTAACAATTTTAACAATCATACTGTACTTATTTAAATGGGGTTTTAATCTAACACAATTAAGTTTTGCAATTAATCTTCTGAGGAAAATGAAAAGGAGTATCATTAACTTTTCTGCCTAGTATACTCATTTCTAATCTCCACGGTTCCTGTAAATACTGATTTGCTTCATTTTTGAACATTCAGGGTACAGAATTACTCAAGTTCCCACTAAAGGGCTAATTAGCAGAGTTTAAATTCTTTGGGTTTGATCCTCCGGTAATGGCATATGAATACAGCTGAAGTCAGTGCAAGTTCTGTGTACTTAGAGCTTATGAGATCAGGCTCACATGCAGTAGATTAAAATGAAATAAACATGATACATTTGGCATTAAACTGAGCTATTACCGCAGTAAAAAGAAGCAAGAGTCCAAAAACCATGGAAATGCCCCTTTTAATTTTTTCTTAGTTAATAGATAAAGCATTAGAGGACAAATAAACTGTCAGCAATTCATTCCGTGACTGCCATTTTACCAAACACTAGTTGATTTTCAAAATCATTAGCTAGTTTAAGAATATAAATCTGAAATCATTTAGGGCTCTGGGGGAGCATAGTGCGGAAGAATAGTTTTCTCTTTTTGTAAATCTTTGCACTAAAATCTAGGAAATCTGGAAGTCGTACATACATATTCAGAGAAAAAAAAAAAGAGCTGTGCTTCTCCTATTATATTAACGGCAAAATAAAACCTAGTTAAAGAGAGATAATAAGGATCCTAATAAAAAAACTATGAAGCTCCTGGAATATTACAAAACAAAATTAAGCTAAGAGTTGACTTAAATCTATATTAAATCTGAAAATAGAGTACTGGGAAAATAGTCTAACCGTGCAAATACATTTTATTTCCCCATATGCAATTTTAGCATTTATATATTACGTTATGCTGCTTTAATGTATGCTTTTCCCTTCCGATTTACCTGTTTTATCATTGCTCCTTCCCATTCATAGACTCCTTAGGGGCAATGATTACTGTTGGTAATAGTGATACCACAGCAGGTTCCCTGGCAGAGGCGGCTTGCTGAGCTGGCTCAGAGCTACAATTACTTGTCAGCTCAATAACTGAGAAGAGGGATCTGTGGGTTTAGGAGAATCCACCAAAATGCAGAAAGCGCAATTAGCAGGTTCACATTTGAAGCTGTAACTGATAAAGCAAGACCTGTGTTTTCATAACACCCCCCATCATTGAGGAATTCTGATAATAATAGCTGCCTGAATTTCTCTTTGCAGATTTCTCTCCCTACAGACCAGAATGGCGGTGTTCACTGTGAAGTGTAGGCAGTGCTCCTGCCCCTTAGCTGTGAGCACTAGACCGTCCACGACTCTGTGTAAAAGCCTCCAAATAAAAAGGGTGTCACGATTGATTAGAAGAGAGGTTTACTAGGCTAGTTTTATAGAACTATTAATACTGTTTTGAGGGCATGATTCATTGTTACGCGAATCTCTGAAATTAAGGATGATAAAGACCTAGTGATTTATCAGATCTCTCCTTTGCTAGAGCAGAATTGTTCCCTCAATTACATTTGCTAATGTTTTCTTTTGTCTACTTTTAAATGTCTGAAATTACGGGGCTTTCAACACTTCTTCAGAAGGTGATTGTTTTTTTTTTTTTTAAAGGCTAATAGATCTTAATGGTATGCACTCAAGCTTCTTACGTCACCTGCAAGTACTCCTCCTGCTTTATGGACACTCTTTAGTCATCTCTTAACCAAACTCCACATTTCCAGTTAAGTCTTTCCTTCAGTCCTTAACAATTTCCTTGCTGCTTTGACTAGACAGGTATATGCAGGGAACATTCACTGCAGGAGGGCAGGCAGTCTGTTTCTACCCTTCTTGAAGTGGTTTTGCAGTGACCGTATAGGTACTTTGGAGATGGGGGCTCTATTAATGACCTCGCTGAGGAAACTGCAGAGCAAATAAAGCTGCTTGTGCTTTGGAAGCAGAGCTGGTTTGTCTGTGCTGCACAGACTCTCTCTGGCGCAAACTTTCTGCTTTCAAAAGTGTCATGCCTATCATAGTAGAGAATTTCATAATATTAAGACTATTACTTCCCATTTTAAATATACAATATTCCTCATTTTGCCATCATACTGTACCGTAAACTAATTCTTAAATTATTGCCCTCTTTTATTCTTCTCACCATACATTATTGTACCAGCCTTACCATTTATAATTAATGTTTACATTTGGATATTGGAAAAGGAAGTATCCTAAATAGTACCTAAAATACTCAGGCTGGCTGCTTAAGTTTAGTTCCTTTTCATATTGATAGATGGATTGTTTCCTTAAAATTTGTTTATTGATTTTTTTCGTGTAGGACTAAAATTAGTGGTTAGATGAGGCATGGTACAAACTGGTATTATATGGATAGGCACTACCAAAACATCTTAATTTAGATCCGCAAGAAACTTTTTACCCATTTCTGAAGTTGTTTATTTTTGAGCCTAGCCAGGGCCAGGACTGCTAATATATGATTAAGTCTGATTAAATGTTTAGAAAGGTAGGAAAGAGACATTAGCAAAAATAAGAAATGATTGTCAAAGCAAGAAACGAAGGCCACTGAACTAAATTCAGTTGCAGCTAGGACCTAAACCATATTTCCTTTTATAAACATATTTTAACTCAATTGACAAGCCTTTCATATTGGGTGTTTAAAATAAAAGGACTAAAAGTAGAAAGAATAAAATGCAAGAAGAAATTAGGATGTCAAAGCAAGGAAAAATAAATTATATTTAAGAAATTATCAAATCATGCAATCATAGAAGAAAGAAAACAACTTCTATTTGACCTTGAATGTCCCATTTATTCGATAAGAAATAAAAAAAAAGCTAGAGGGTAGTTGTTTCTTGTCATTATACTGTTGCTGATTCTGTGGTTAGTTATTAATTTTATTTTTTATGATTCACAATCTGCTCTTTGAAATATGCCATATGCTCAAAGCAATTCAAGGATGACAACTGTCAGAATTACTCCAATAAAAATTGCCTAAATGAGGAAGATTTACTGCAGTCTGATATTTCTGTTGAAAGCCCCTCCTTGCTTTCCCCCACTGTCCCTCAGCCCCATAGACTAGAGCTTCTCAGACACACAGTGAAGCCTGAATCAATTTTAGGATCAAATCACACATTTTGGGGAACTTCTTAAAAGTACTGTCTATCTAAAAGAAGTTATAAAGCAGTTATAAAACTGCTTTGACAAATAAGAGAAACCATGCGTGTGTGCATATATATATATATACACACATATACGTATGTTAGATGAAGACCCCCTAATCAATATGCAAGTTCAAAATCATTTTGATGAAATCACAAGCAAGTGTGATGACTTAACATGACAATGTCTGCTTTATGTATAACTAATAAAAATTAAATTGGAAGAGTCCTGTATCCTGGCAGCATCAAACCAAAATCAAGGCAAATTTCTTTCTTCCCAGAAGAGGTCTGAAAGGTGGATAAAAATCCAGCTGAAAGCTCCAATCAAAACACATTTTGTTAAATGCTACCATTTCATTTTTTCCTTCATTTTGTTTCAGTCTATTTATTAATGCAGTTTCATTTATTTCTATTCATCTTGAAGACAAATCTTTGTCCTTCTATAGAATTACACCAAATAGAATGTGATAAAGGGAACTTTCTTGCAATTATGATGTCGGTGCAGCCTGTCAGCGCACAGGGGATGGAAATGAGGTTGGGGACAGGGAAGGGAATTCTAATAGACACCATGATACATACAATGAACGCAGCGATATCCTGTGAGAGAAAGACTTGTCAAGCTAATCAGATCTTCTATAGCTAGGTAAAGGCAGTAACGGTAGCGCTAACCTTGTAAAGATGCTGCTGCTGCTCCTCTGACATCATCAGGTCATGGCTGTCCATCACGATGGATTCCATGTCAATCAGCCAATCCCAGAGCTCCTGGTATTCTGAATCAAAGTCCAAAAGGCTGTAGATAAGGAACAAAATGTATTATGCATAAATACTGTGTAGTTGTTAAAATCTTGTATTAGAATAATATATTCTTGAAAACTCATGATGTTCCTAGTTATATTTCTAAAGAGACATTCTGTATTTATACAGAGTGGATGAAAATGAAAACTGAAATCCAATTTAAGCCAGTGCCATGACCTAAATTCAGCGGCTGATGCCAAATCCTGACAACTGTTGGCATACTGCATTTGCTTCAAAAATTTTGAAATGGAAATCCCCCATAGATATTGTTGTTTAATGGTTTTAAAGTGCTGACTTTATATTGAGCAAACTTTGCAACAATCATCTTGATATAATTCATATAAAAATATTATTTTCATCGAAAAATGACTCAATCCATTCAGCCATCCCTCTGCTGTCTATCTGCCTATCTCTGTAAATATCCTACATTTATTTTCATGGATGAGTAGCTAGCATTTCAACCTAACGCCTTAAGATAGGCTTGAGTGAATATGGTAAGCCAGTGAGAACTAAGGCCAGATACAGTATTAGACAGGTGTTCCCTACAGACATGTAAGAAACAAAGGTAAGGACAGGAAGTCAAAACAATGAATCCTTGAATAGCCAGCAATCATTAAAATTCAAAGGAGGATCACTACGGTTTTCAACAAAATAAATCATTAGAATAAGGAGCTTAAAAGGATTAATGTGATTCTCTATTGAAAGCCTAGTGAATAAGTAAAGCATAGATTCTTCTAAAACACTGTGATACAAGACAGAAGGTACATGCTGAAAAACTGCACATTCGTCAAAAAGATACCCCTTGAAAAGGGGTCTTCAAACTTGCAAAATTGGAACTAACAAAAGCCTTGTCAGTAGTATCAAAAAACCCC
>JAOXJM010000041.1:36831827-36842238 GCA_026413425.1 Tringa solitaria | reverse complement strand
ATCAAAAAACCCCCCATATTGATCAAACAATAGTGCATCTTCCACTAAAGCTAATTTATCCAATTATTAACACCTTTTTTGCAACATCTTAAAAAAATTAGGAGTATTTCAACACAGAAACCATAAACTAAACGTGGTTTTAATGTTATTAATACTATCGCAGTTTCAGCTGTTATTAACTAGAGTACCATATACATGGTAATTTTGAAAGCTTACAGATAAAGTTGTGACAAGTAGAACTGTCTTTCTGCAAGAAAGCAAGCAAGAGAGAAGAAAGCATTTGCCTTCTGTGGTATTATTTTCAATGAGCTGACAACAAAGGAAGTCCTGTATAATGCACAAGTGTTGATTCCTGCTTCTGAAGTAACTCTCTAGTTTAATCCACTGTACTTAGTATACTTTTACTCAATAATTTATGAGGTGCACTTAAAATTGCCTGCTGCCCTGAAAAGGTAAGAAATGATGGTATTATAAAGAAGAGCAAGCATAAAAGGGCAAGTTACTATTGTTGAAATATAATAGTTTCATTTGGGGTTCAGAACTTTTCTCCTGCTTCAGCAGGTATTCAACTCAGATGTCATTTTGAAACCAAAATAAAACTGAACTCCATTTTGAAAGGTATATTTACAGTAATACGGAATCTTTTTCCCTTTCTCAGAAAACTGTAAAATCGTTCTGTATCTCCAGTACCTACGGCTCCTTTTTTCCCTTCCGTCTTATGCAAATATTATCCCAAGTCATAAAACTGACAGACATTATTAAAACATATGTTTTATGATATAAGAGACTAGATTTCCTCTCATATAAAGCAGTACAGGTTCAGTTGGACATGGCCAGTCTGTACCAGTGCAAAATCTAAATCAAGATAGATGATGACAGGAATCAAAGCCTGCATCCAATGTTCATGACCTGCTGCCAGAATGGGATGAGATGCCTGTAGAAACTGCACCAAGAAGCGGACTGGGATTTTACTACAATGGGGAGAACATCTGCTGGATCCAAACACCCGCTTTGCGTCTGTAGAACCACATCTTAGTTACAGTCCAATTTTATCCATGTATTGGTGTAATAGAATGAATCAATCCTTTAAAGACACACAAAAGCATTTTTTCCTGACATTTATAAAACCCAGGTAAGCAGTAGGAAACTGCTAAACATTTTGATTTCCAGCTAAAAATTGCATTTTATCCTAGAGAAAAAGAGGCTGAGGGGAGACCTTATCGCTATCTTCAACTACCTGAAAGAGGGTGTAGCGAGGTGCAGGTTGGTCTCTTTTCCAAGAAGTGATAGGAGAAGAGGAAACGGTGTCAAGTTGTGCCAGGGGAGGTTTAGATTGGGTATTAGGAAAAAAATTCTCACTGAAAGCATTGTTAGGCATTGGAACAGCTGCTCAGGGAAGTGTTTGAGTCACCATCCCTGGAGGAATTTAGAAGACATGTAGATGTGCTGAGGGACATGGTTTAGTGGTAACTTGGCAGTGCTAGGTTAACGGTTGGACTTTATGATCTTAAAGGTCTCTTTCTACCAAAATGATTCTATGATTCTAAAGCTCTAAACAGGAACTCAACCCAAAATGAAGAGTGAAAGAAACAGAAATAATTGGAAAAAGACTGGGAAGTGATGCAAGATGCAATGGGGATTCTCTGCCCCACAGTTTACATACCATGAATATTCTTTTTTTTTTTTTTTTCTGGTTTTCTGCTGTAAAATAAAGTCATCTGGGAGCATTTTTAAGCAACCTATCTATGGCAGTTACTTGCCTAAGCCTTAAGATAGTGAAGCATCATCTATGTTTGTTTAAGTTTTTTAAAATTTGATTACAATATTTTAACATTTCTAAAATAATTTTGATAGTAAAAAAAAAAGAAAGCTTTGTTTTTAAAAGAATGCCTCACATCTAAATGGACAGATCTACTGATTACAATCAAATTACTATTTGGAAGAGGATGTAAGTTACTAAGCCCCTAAAAAGATATTTCAGAAAATCCAGCAATTGTAGGATCAGTGACAAGTTAAGATTAAAATGTACCTGTCAGTATTTCTGTGGTATATTGAATATTTCTTTTTTTTATTCAGAATCTATTTTTTCTGGATTTAGCAGATCTTTTTTTCATATTGCCACAGGCAGAATCAGGGAAAGCATAACTTCTGAAATACTGATGTTACAGATGCAAGAACTATAGAAAAGATTTAATTTTGCTTGATTAGCCAAATCTACGAGTCGCTAAAAAAAGAATAAATTGGGTCATCTGTTTATTGCAAAAAAGTATTGCTCCATTAAAAGTACCACAACATTGCCAACAAGAATGCTACAGCATTAGTTAAAGGGCAGATAACTACAGCTTCCTTAATATAGGTTTGTTCGTTAATAAGCTAAAACCATTAGCTACATAATAAGTGAAATGACATTAAGAAGTATATTTTTATCTTGGTAAACAGGGAATCAGATATGCAGAGTTGCGTGTCTAATCCCTTGAACCCTAAACATATTTCTTAAAATGTGGACATCAATTTATTATTTTGAATGAAAATTCATGAGCACCTTTCTCATGAGAAAACCAGTTCGTCTGTGGCATTAATAAATAAAAAGGAATGTGAAGCTGTTTCCATCAGCTTTTTTTACCCATGTTTAACACACACTTCCAGTTTGTATTATTTCTTTGATGGTATAACTCACATGGTATTGAGAAATACTGTAAACACACTGGTATGTCTACCAAAAAAATTCAGCCAGACAAAAAGTTCTTTCAAGTTTCTGTGTCATCATTTTTTGGAACTCCTTTCCATACACATGTTTTTATTTGGAGTATATAGGAGAAATCAGCGTTGTGACCTTAACAGCTTTTAAATTGCCTTATATTCTGTGCATACTTGAAGCCCCTCTTAATGCATTTATCCCAAAGCCTCATCTGTGAAGGCCCAATACGAGGTGATGACAGGATCCCAGGATCTGTCCTTCCTGTTGTGCACTGGTGTTTTAAATATTGTACCCATATCTCCCAATAGTATCTGTATGAATTCTGCCCTGGTTTTGAGGGGATGCAATACCTCCAGCCAGGTCTGCTGTAACATTTCACAGCTGCCCTCAATTGCCCTTGGTTACCTCTTGCTGCCTGGTATGCTGGTGTTCTCCTGCAGTGGGTATTCAGTCTCTTCTCTTGTCACATTAGCTATTTCCATGTAGATACACAGGAACACTCGCTATTGCTGTTTTAACAGCATCACTGTTCTGCAGGAAATCTGTTCTTTACATACTCACTGGCATCGCCTTTTTCTGCAGGTATTCCCTTACCTATCTCAGTCTGGCTATTTCCTACACAAAGCCACATTCCAAATCTTTCCCCCCGGCTATATAAACAATTCTCCACCCACTATAAATCTTGTTCTCCCTGTAGACACTCTTCTTTCTCCTAAGCCAAACTTCCACAACAGACAACGGACAGATACCCTAATTTTCCCAGTTGTTTAAATGGCCCCTTCTCTGTATAGATCTCAGTCTCTAGCTAGGTCATCCTGCTGTGGAATTTCTGTCCACAGTTTTTATGCAGTAGGGAAATGTTGTATCAACTGTATTTTCCAAGAGCTGAAAGGCACTTCCATTGTGTTCAATACAATACCTCAGACTAGTTCAACTGGAATTTTTCCATCCAAATTCAGCCCACCCCAGCTTCTATAACGGCTGAATACATGGTATTGTATTTGTCTCCCTCCGGTCCTTTGGCCCTCTAAGCCACTCTTTTGTCTCTAAGGGCTGGGATGGACACAAGGACCCAGAAAGGCGGCCACAGCACAGAAAAGGTAGGGAACAGTAGTAATCACCATTTCTAGTAATAAGCATGTAATTACAAGTGCAAACAAGTGCATTTAAGAGCCTATTTGCTTTACAGGTATGCTCTCTAGAGTTACAAACTGGATGTTTCCATGAGACATAAAGCTTTATATCCCCTATCCTCAAAAAAATCAAATGTCTGTTGATGTCTTAATGTCTTATGTCCCACACAGAATTCCAACGTTAACTCTTGCTCACATTCAACTGTGGCTGGGAAATTAGAAGCTGTTTTTGAACATGTAGCCCCCAGTACACATTTTTATACACACCAATTCTGAACAAATTATTTTTATGGTTGGCACTAGCTGCACTGTCGTGTTTGAGAATCTGACAGATTTCTGCATATGTAATCAAGATCTCAGTAATCCTACATAATTAGCCCACATCAACTTTTCTAAAACAGTCATCTTTCCGTATAATAAGAGGGGATGTTTACAAGGCTCATTTATCTTTACAGTTGGTAATTTAATAAAACTGTGTTTCCAAGACCTCAACATTGAGTTAAGAATTAGAAAAGGAAGTTCTAGAGATAAAGAAGTCTTGAACACTTTGGTCAATTACTTTCCTTGGATAGTCAACTGCAGGCAAAAGTTCTACCGTATTTACTGGTTATGAGGAAACTTATATCAGGATGGTGGACCCAAGCAATGAGCACTAGTTGACTCCTTCATATTATGATCTCACAGATATGTTCTTATGTTCATTTAGGGGAGCTAGCAGTTGGAAGATACAGTTTTCAAAAGATCTTCAAGAAAAAGCCTTAAACCAGAACTACAAGTTTTCTTAGTTGTGAAAAGAAGGGGGTGGGGGCAGCAAAACTTCATTTTAGCATAGTCCAGTGATTAATTTGCTCAAACTATTATGAAAGAGTGCTTTTATAGATACACTTACATATATAATATATGTGTGTGTGCAGGTGTGTTTCCATTCATTAAAAACAGACTGAGAAGACCAAGTCAAGGGAAAAGTGTTAAAATCAAAGCTTTCTTGAAGTACAAAACTGGGATGTTCGAACTGGTAAACTATGAATGAATGGCTTCAGGTTTGTATTTCTTAGGCACTAGTAGAATAATAATTATAGAGAATTGTCTTGCAGAGTGATTAATATATTATAAAGATGCTTTCTTGGAAGATGCTAAGAAATCAAATGACATGAAGCCATTGGAGGAGAAAAACTTGAAGCAAAAGGACACATTACATTTTTTTAAAATCAAAATAATGGATTGCTATTAGATAATGTTAGGTAGACCTAAGAAAAACCATGATTTGGATAAATTATCCAGAACCCATTACTTTTTGCATTCATATATGAAAAAATAAATATATATATATAGAGAGAGTCTTCCCCTGCCTCTTGGACTAGGAAGAAAAATCCTGGTTAACTAGAAGTGAGAAAAAAGTATATCATGTAAAAAAAAATACAGATCAGTGAGAATAAAACAACAAAAAGAATAGTTCCCTACCCATTACTTCCCACTGTGTGAACTTTTGACATATCAGCAAACTCTTCCTTTCGCTTGCTACCAGTGTTGTACTGCTCACTGTACAGCTTTAAGGACATCTGTTCAACAGCATCTCTTTGTGCTTCCAGATAGCATAGCTGAACCTCAGCCTAGAGAAAACAAAGAGAAAAGAAAACACAACAGAACTTTTTAAAAAAAAATCAGAATGAATGCATTTAAAACAAATACTTTTGGACTGCAAAAATTTTAACCAAATGACACACCATCATTTTTCTCCTTGCATGATAGACAAAAAGGCTGAAACATTAAGACAGGTAAAAGTACAGTGTATTTACAAACGCTAGAACAGAACTATTTAGGTTTCTTTCAGAGAATGTGTTATATATTCCATGAGATGTACATCCAATCAAATGCTGCATTAAAATTTCTGGACATGAATGGAATTAGAATTATTAGAAATCATGCACTATGACAGAACAGGTAGATACATTAAATTACACTTTTACAGGCTTCAAGACTGATATTGTTAATGCATTGCCTGTGCTTCATAATTAATGAAAGCCATATTGCTATAGGTATTTTTGTTTTAAATAGTAAGTGTAAACAAAAACAAGCAAACTGGCAGTATTCACATTGTGCTTTCCCATTTCTGGTGTCCACTGATTACTCAGCAATTTTGATTGCAATGAAAAAAGCAATAAGTGAGATGTGCTGTTTTCCATCAGACTCTGCCTGGACAGAAGAATGCTGAATAATATTTGGCATCATAACTTATTGAATAGACACTTTATTTATTGCAGCTGTGGTGATCAGTTTGATTCTGGGGCTCAGAGAACCAGATGATAAAAGGATGAAATATGCTGTTTGCCACACTTGCCCCTAGGAACAGGACAAAGAACAGAGGGTACAGTAAGTTCAAAAGCACTTTGGGACCAATATGCTATTGTTTTCTTTTAATATGCTTCACCGAAAGAAAAACGCGTTACCAATTCTGATAGTGCTTCAAAAACTGCTACTTCTGTGTAACTACATGCTCTTATTTCCATTAAGAGGAGAATGCGCACTTAACCGTTTGGTGCTACGGCAAGCAAATGTAACGAAAAAGCAGGGAGGAAATTTTGTATAAGGACTCTCCTGCATTTTCTACTGCGGGAGGCAGGGAAGTGAAGAGTTGGCTTGGCTGCTGACAGCATGACAGAGTTACCAGTCTACGAGCCTTAAAGAGAAAGCAGTGAAAGGGCTAGAGAGAAGGGAAATCTGCAAAATCTAGGAAAAATTCAGGCAAGTGAAGGGAAATAGGCACTAAAGAATGTCAGTAGGGAAAGTCTGAAGGAAGTTTGGAATGTCTTTATAAGCTTGTGGTAATAACAGTTATGCATATTTGTTTATGCCTTGCCTTGGTGCAATTTTTGCTGAGTAATAATGTAGCTGATTTGGAAATTCCATTACCTTTTAAAATTTCTCTTTAAAACATTTACAGATTTCTCTCAGTTACTTCTTACAGCAAGATTTTTTATTTTTGGCAGTAAACCCCAACATGCTTTTGAGAAATTAAAAAAACACCACCACCAACAACAACAACAAATACTAGCAATTTTTCCAAGGAGATAGAAGACAAAAATTCCTAGCAAACCATGCAGGTCTTCTATTGTGTCCATAAATTAAATACAAGACTTTCACACCTAGTCTAAAATAGTGTAAAATTAAACCCATGAAGAAACCTTACCTGGATACAAAACAAACTAGTTGGAACTGTCCAGTTAGAGTAAAACATTAAGGTTTGAGAGAGCTTAAAAACATATTCTTTCAGAAACTATAATTAAAACTGCTGTTTATATAACTCGGAAATGACCAAAACCAGCAAATAAACAAACATCATCACCTTCCTGCTCCCCTTCCACTCTGAAGTACATTTCCCTTTAAGTTGATAAACAATCCCCTTCCACAGTATACAGGGGATCCTGGTCAAATTTCTTTTCTGGGAGGATTCTTCACCACTAAGGATAATCTTCCAAATGAGTCTTCTGTATAGTCCATATCAGGCTAATAATTGGTTCTTTTAATTTATTCTTACCAGAAAGCAGTTATTCACTGGTTGGTTTTATTTTAGTTATGGTTGTCTGACACATTTAGTCTAAAGCCCTATTATATAGTCCAAAGCCATTATCAATTAAAATCTGCGATTGTTTTAAGCCTAGAGGTGAAACCTTGTGGCGAACTTCAAGCAAATAATTTCCTTGATTTTCAGGATGGGTTTGGAAATCAAGATAAGTAATTCTTGCTTTTTTTCCTATGTGTTTTAGGTGGTTGGTTTTTGTTTGGGTTTTTTTGTTTGTTTTGTTTTGGGGTGGGGCTTTTTTGGTTTTCAGGGATTTTTTTTTTTTTTGGCTGTTTTTGAAATTATGTATACAGCTCCCTCTTTCCTCCTCCCTCAATCCCAGTACTCCAAAAGAAGGGAAGTTCACCAACTCTGCAACCTCACACATATGAATTAAATCTTAGCTCTGAACTCTGTGAACACATCCCATTTCTTAAATATCACAGCTATCTCAATACTTGAGATATATATTTTTTGGCATTTTCTAATTCTGCTCCCTATAATTTCCTCTATATTTTAAAATAAAGAAAAGGAAAAATAAAGCAAGCAGCATTTCACAGATCTTTAGTTCTCTGTTCACTTGCAAAAATACTTGTAAATAGGCAAATCATTAACATATATGGAAAAGGAGAGAAGAAAGAGGAGGATGAAATAGAATAGTGGAAGAGAGGAAAAACAGGATGGAAAGGGTAAGTAAATATATGTAGAAGGATGAATAAGAATCCACTATTTCTTCCTCACAGGTCCTCTTGTACTGAGAATTATGAACTCTAGTAACATCATACTCTATGAATCCTGAATACAAGCAATTGTGTCCCAGTTCTTGTACCTCAGAAATATGATCCCTCTATAAATCAACAATTTTTGTTTTTAAATCCAATTTCTGTCTTCAGCTACTGTGAATACTTACAGCAATTCAAACTCAGGCAGAGTAGAGTTTCAGATGGATCTCTCTGATTCCTTTTCTGTATGAATTCATCTATCTCACTGTTGTACTTAAGGATTTTTTTTGACCCTCTTCTACTGATATCAACTGCAAATCCAAAGAGGCTTTGAAGACCTCGAGTAGGTATTGATCAGCTTAAGTCCCAAAAACCTACATTCTGCAGAAGCTGAACTAACAGGCACAAGAAGCAATCTACAAAACAGTACACAGCACAGATATGCAATAAATCTACTGCAGTTTATTTTCAACTTAAAATCTTTAGTGATAATGAAGGACTAGTTTTGCAGTATTCTGGCAGAATAAAGTAGCAACTTTATTAGTTGCTAATCAAATATAGAAAAGCTACTTGCTTTACCTTCTAGCTGATTTTAAGTGCACATTTTTAGATTGCCCTACATATACTTTCTTATTACTTAACACAACTATAAGAACTTAATCTGTATCACAAACACACCCCTATGGACATGGATATCTAGCAAATCCTGAGAAAGTCTACTGAGATATGCATCATCCCAAATCCATGTAATAGAAATTGGGTGGGAGGCAATCATTCATTTACTCTTACTGCCCCATCTTAGAAGTAGAATTAAATTTCTTCTTTTTTTCAGAGGATGTAGTAATTCAGAAAAATTGAACACGGAAAAAAATTGCCAAAGAATGATACTCAGCAGTTGTTTTCTAGTTCATGGTCCTCTTCTAAATGACCATTTTTGCAGTACAAACACAATAAAAATGCTGGAGATGGTCTGGTTACATGCTTGTAACAAATCCTCTAACAGTCACTGTCCTACTAGGATAGAATGGATTTACAATATTCTGTTGTAAATTAAACTGAGATATTTCCAATAATCAAATGACAAAATGCTCCAATTTTCTTGAGCCTGGAGGATCCAATCTCTGAACAAGACTATGAAAAAACAGTAGTCTCTGGGGAAAAGCAGTGAAAAAATTCTATACTAGTGCCAAATATTCAGTCCTAGTGTTCGATTAATAATGGTAAATATTTTCAAGGCTATTGTCAGAAAGCTCATTTTCTAAAAAGCAAGACCTTATAAATAAGCTGAGGGAGCCTGGGGTGTAGAATCTGTTCCTTAAGACTGGCTTTGCATGACAACATAGAATGTCCTTTACTATACAAATCACTGTATAACACGAAGGAGTAATCAGTGACAATACAAATCAATGAAAATACATTGTATTTCTTGTTAGACCTACATGTTAGAATGACCTTACTTTGAAGTGGAGAAAGAAAAGACAAGGGATAATGGCTGTTACCGTGGGAGGAAGGAGACTGAAAGGTTATATTGTATACAGTGTCAAATGAGAGACTGAGAATTTACACCAATATACATTGGAGATGAGAACTCCATACTAGTGTTGTTCTGCTGCAAATTTTTTTTTCTATTGGAATGTACTAGAATGAATATCACTGAATTGGTGTTGAAAGGGAATTATTATCAGACACTGTTTCCTAGGGAGCTCAAGTCTTTTGTTATAAACTATGTTACTGTAAGCAAACTATTCTGTTTTAAATATACAAATTATAATACATTCAGTTGAATTTTGAATTATGAAAGTATTCTATCTTGCATTATCCTTTCTTTACAGTGCTGTAGAAAAGTTATACCACTGCCACACTAGACTTCAAGTGTCTTCTTGGAAGTACTACTTTTACTCTAAGTGTAGGCATTTGGTTTTGTTCTTGAAGCAGGATGGTAACTCTTATCTTCTGTTGTCATTTTTCATTTTCCCTTTTTTCTGCCTCCCTTTGCATGATTAAAATAGGGACCTTGCTGCAGTTAACTGCTTTCTTAATCTGTTGCCCTTCCTGCTTTTGGTTCCCCTGTCTCTTCCATCCTTCATCTTGCACACTCTCTTCAGGACTGAATCAGATTAAAAATAATCCTATATCATAAAATTAGTTTACTGAGAGCTGAACATTTGATAGTCCTATTACAAAGGACACGCTGTGTTTTGATCATGCAGGAAATTAATTCTGTTAATCAGGGTATGCTTGTTACCAGTTAAAATCTTAGCAAAGTGTTTTTATCTTCAGAAATCTCAGAAATGCTTTT
>JAOXJM010000041.1:36807000-36828786 GCA_026413425.1 Tringa solitaria | reverse complement strand
AGGCTAAGTGCTTTTCTCTTTACATTATTTTTCCTATCCATATATATGTGATATATATATGGGTTTTGAGGAAAATTAGAAACAGAAAATTTAAAAAAAAATTTGAGGAAATTTTTAAAAATATTATTAATAAAAATTTGAGTAATTATTGTAGCAACAGAAAAACATGTAGCTAAATACATTGATTTGTACAACTGCCTTGCCATGTATAAAAAGCAGGCACAGACTACTGGTCCTTTATTTATGATCCTCAGATGAGGAGCCTCTTGAAGTACCTGACACCTACTGAGGTAGAAGGAACAGTAAAAAGATAACTGTTTTAAACATAAAATATTTGTATTGCTGAGAGGTCAGCTTTGCCGCTGCTGACTTCATTGCAATTTGCATACTATTAAAGCATTACCCATAATGTTTGTAAAATTTAATTTTAAAGCTATGCTGTTAAAGATGTTTGCTGAATTGTAAGCACCTAGGACATTTGGGAAATTTGTTAACACTTTGATAGTTATAGCATTTCTGCCTCACTTTGCTTTTTATTTAACACCCCCCCTCCCCAAACACACACTTACTATTCTCTTCTTCCATTTTATGACAATGAATCTCATTTTAATGCAAGCTGAGATACTTAAGAAACCTGGAGTACACTGCAACAGTACAGTAATGGAGATAACTTCCCCTTTTACTCTCAATATATTTAAGTTTGTTAAAAATGTCACTAACTTATTTATTTACTTTTTGCTGGGGGCTGAGATCCAATTATACCCCTATAGACTAGAGGTGATGGTTATGATTTTCTACTTCACTCTAATACAGGCTTTCTCATTAAATCTCACAGCTCGGTAATCACAGTCATCACATTTGTGTTTCAGTGCTGCATTCATGCTCACATTCTCTTCCCCTAGATTTCCATCCTCCTTCCCTCACCCCCTCCCCCAAGATCTTTATTTACTCCCTGGCAGAAACTGCAAAACTAAAGATGTATAATGTGCAGATACCATCTTTGCTTCCTTTGCTCTGCCAGACTAGCACTTAACTCTAAAATACGCTTACTTTGGGAAGTACTGATATTAATTCAGTTACTATAGTACGCGAACTACTATTCCCCTTTGAAGTATTATAAAAAAGTTGTCCTTAGATGATAATGGAAAGGATGGAGTAAAGCAGGAACGACAAGAATTACTTTACATATTAATAACAACAATTTAGTTATCAAAACAGTACAGAACAAGCATGCCTTTATACAATTCTTTAAAAAATTTAGCTTCCTAGGGTTCTAATAGTCTTTTCCTATGGTTCAGGAATGCACAGTAGCACTCAGCCCAGTGCCTGTATCCTTATTTCAAAGAGAATCATTCAAACCGACATCCACCCTGTCAAGAATCTTGACTTTGAGCTGCTAATGCAGAATAAAAATCAATATAAATTTTGATCATTTGATGAATATTTACTTCTTTCTTTGGAGCCTGGGGATTTAGAATTGAAAACTGCTGAATCAAGTCATTTTATTTTTTTGTGTTTGTGCCAACACCAATTTACTACCCTCCTGAAAGTTCCTGAACAAGATGTCTCATGTGGCATACATGTTGGTTTTTCCTGTCAATCATAACTGTGTGCCAGTAGGGAACCATAAACATTTTCCTTTCATATTCTTAGTTCTCCAAAAAGGAATATTTTGATTACTTCCCTGGAAAAGGTAAACTTGTCTTATTTAGTCATACTGTAGAATGCCTGTCTGTTTTTCCTAACGACTGCTGTGCCTAAATTCATACTATCTATTAAACATTTTCTTTTCAGTATGAGTTGCTTCATACAAAGAAACAGTTTTCAATCACTGCAAACAAAGCTTAGTAACACAAACCAGATAAAAATCTACTTTGACATTATCACTTCCCCTATACATTTTCTGAAAAATTGTGTGAAAATTCTGACCAGTATAATTTGCACCAAATCTTTGAGGAAATGAAGATAGCAGAAGATAAATAGATCCCACAAGCAAGCAATTAAGATGCAACTCTAGTTTGCATTTCATCTTAAAAAGAAATGTACCTTCAATCTTAATAAAATGAGCTTCTAAAAAATGTATATGTAAAGTTCCTATGTTTCCATAGTGATTGGATGGGGGTGGGGGGCAGAGGGAAAAGGAAAAACGATGCTTCTAAATTTGAAAAAGACCTAGATTAGTTTAACAAGAACTGTAAATGCAAGCAATTTTCATCTTGCAAAATTTTTTTATATATGACTCAGTGGCAGACGGGCTTTATCTTAAGGAGCAATTTTGTTGGTCTCTTATAAATTAAATAAAAGTGGCAGCAGCTGTCTTTCAGAAGGCTGATATAGGCTTGTATAGTCATATGATATTATGTAGACAGATGTTTTAAATAAAATAAAATATTTAGATTGCTAGATACCTTGCTAGATACAAAGGCAATTATAGGATGTCTTTGTTAAATTAAATTTCTCATTCTTCTGAGAAGAAAGAAAGGGAATTGTCCTGGAAACTGTACCAACAGGAAATGATCCTATATCTAAAACAGCTGGAGACTGTAACTAATATAAATTTACTTGAAAATAAAAAAGCTGTATGCCTCTAGAGACATGCATCAACATGCAGTAAAAACAGATGTGATATAAAATTATTTTTAAAAAACTCAGTTTATATATACATATAAAATACTAAGATATGATCCGTTCACATAGAGAGACTGTTCAAGGCTAAGTCAAAGTAACAGAACAATTAAAGCCATAAAATATAATAAAAGTGACATATCTTTTCTAACAATAAAAACTTTTTTTTTCCACAAATGCTGCCTTTTCAGAAACATGTTAGACACCTTACTTTGACAAGGATTCTAATGTGATAACACTTTATTGCATTATCAAGACAAAATTTAGTGGAAGCCTTTTATCTCAGCACTTTAAGGCAGATTTTATTAACATCTATGTTATGTGTGTCAAAGCTCCAAAAATAACTTTAAAAGAAAAGGCAATATCCAGCACTCAAATTCTTTAGATACTGTATTTAGGAAAGCTTTCCACAGTGTAAAAGGGAATTTTGCCAGAGTAAAGACTGCACAATTTGGTCTTATGTGAACCCTTTAAAAAACATACCACATATTGTAGCCCATGACTATCTAATGCAACTCAATCTATTTGCTGTTTCTATTTTTGTTGAAAATGCCACAGTATAATAGAGTGCATTCTGTGTACCTGCAGTTGTTTTACTCTTCCCCAAGACCTCTGTTACAAACTTGTCATGACTCCAGGCCCAAATGTGCACACCTAATTTAGCTAAAGCACCTAAGGTCTTCACTTACTCATAAAGCAAACATTCTGGGAGGAGTACATATTCCAAAACATAAGAATAAGAACTTCACAGGTGAGCCTCTTGAATCACCACTGACAAAAATTCATCCAAATTTGCATGGCTGCCTTCTTCCTTGTTTCCTAATAAAATGATACTGTAGAATCACTTGTTCACGATGCTTTTTATGTAATATTATTTTGTAATTTGAACAATTCTCTCTCTCATAACTAACAAAACCACCTCATCTAAATAAAACCATACCCAAGATATTGAAAGTGCTATATTATAGTCCCTATACAGCAAGAGAAGTAAATGGTGTTAAAGATTCCTTTCAGAAAGCTTCACGTTGGATTGCTTTCATTTTTTCCAATAGCCTTAATTGGCTAAGTGCCTTTGGGCCAACCAATACCCAGAGAGACCTAAGCTTAGTAATCTTGTAAATACAATGATTTCAACAGATTTTCATCAAAGACATGACCATTACACAAAATACTGCCTCTTTGGTGCTGTATTCTTTCTCATTTAGAATGTAGTTAAAATCGACAAATTAAGACAAGATTTATTGTTACAGTATTCTGTGCTACCATGAATTCAACAAACAGGGAACATGTGGCTATTTTTAGTTAAGTTTAGATAGATATTTAAATGGGCATGGGCATTTCAATTTCACAAGGAAAAGACTGAGAATAGCAAAATTACCCTTCTCAAGATGTAGACGCCCAAAGATGGCAGGTGGGTAACAAATTTTCATGTGACTATACAGTTGCAGAATTTAATCTTTTTCCTTCAAACAATATTGGGAAGTATAACTGAGATGACAATAACATATGACAGTATAATATGCATACCTGATGTATCTTTTTATTTTAACACCTGAACCATGAAAATGTGACTTTTCTGCAGCTAAAATCAGATGCATATTGACTCAAGAAATATGAAGTTCAATTCCTACAAAAAAAATCTGTCAAGAGAATGCTTTAATTAAAAGATGCACAACTCCAGTAGCTGTAAATAAGACAAAACTTTGTGGCCATACAGTATACAATTAAAAAACATTATATTGTTAAAGAAGTTGAGTATTACTATATGGGGACTCTGGACACTCAGATTATGATAGACCTTAATCTGCTTCCAGAGACAAAAAAGTGTGAGTTCTAAACCATCTAATGACCTTACAACATAACGTGAGACACAGGCTTGTTAGAAGTGAAAATAGCAATAAAAATCATTATGCACTGATTAATCTAGACCCAAGAGAGGTCACAAACTGATAACTCATAAGTCAAAGTTTGTTACAATATTCTAAATGCAGTTTGGTAAAAGGGTTTTATTCTAATCTCACAAATTCCTTAAACAGATTGATTGACACTGCAAAGATTTTTTTTGCTTTTGTCATAGCATTAATTAAAATGAAGGCATTAAGCCCAAGTGTTACCATAGAATATTACAGTTTTTATTAATGGGAACAGGCAATCTATTACACAGGTAGTCAGCACTCACTGTAGTGGGATAGTCTAAGGCCTAAGGACATTTTTGGCAGGAAAACATATAGGTACAGGTGAGAGATCCTGATAATATGGCCACAGGCTGACCTTGTACTCCAGGTTCTTTTTGCTGAGCATGGTTGAAAAATGATTCTCTAGTGGTGTTTCCACAGAGGCCACATAGGCATTATGTTTGGAAGTACTTTTGTATTAGATGTACGAACAAAATTTGGATCCTACCACAGAACCCTACATCCATTCTTCAACTGTGTGTCCAAAGCAACAAAAGTTAGCATGCTTTTTTTGGATCTTGGTTTCATTATAACTGAACCAATATCTTATTGGAGTAGGCTCAGATTAAAAGTTCAAGTCTTAGAGCTATCAGGAATAATTACCATAGAAAGTTGTATGGTAGCAGGACATTACGGTCTTGTTTATGGAGCTTAGGTAGAATTTCCAATCAGCATGATTGCATCTATTTCTAGTGCTTTGTTAATCGCTTCCTGAAGCTGCTCATTAAAAGCTCCTATGTCAACACGTAATGCTGTGGTGGCTGAAACAGAGATTGGGAATACAATCACATCTCTTGGCTTGGCTGAGAAGTACACTGCAACATTGCACACTTTATCACAAATGCTCCTTTCCCATTTGATAAAATGCCTTACCATGTCATGGAACAGTGGTCATTTATTTCAGAGGAACAAGCTGAATCTTCACCATTAAACACTGGATGTGAGCAAACATCATTCTATTTTTGTCTCCTTCAACAATAGAATTGCAGTGAGACCCAAGTACAGCAATTTAACATCTCTCTTACAACAGCCACAGAAGTGATGACAGCCCTAGACAATAATCACTTGCCAATACTATAGTACTTACCTACCAACTGTGAAAGCTCTCATAACCGTAGTCAATAATTGAACCGACCAATTCCACTGTGCTGCATGTGATTGGTGATATTATCCCTTTAAGTGTGTTATTTAAGTTTGCAATGCAGTTAATTGAAACCCTACTAGATGCAAATCAAAAGTTTCAGCCTTAATTGAGATATTTTGAAAATTGAACCCATTGCTTCAGGCAGGTGCTACATGAGATTCCATTAATATAGGTAATTAACATTAGCCTCTGCTTTAATTAACATGCACACTTTAATTAGTAAAGCATTAACCAACATTAAAAAATCTGATCTTCATGCATCACAAAAACTGCGAAGTTATGACTATGTTATTTTTTTCCAAGACTGTAAATCATACAATATATCAATACTTTTTTCTTTAAATACATCAAGATATTTTTAAAAGAGGTATATACATATAAAACTTACATCCTTGTTTAACTGAACATTTAAAATGGTGGTAAAGATTTCCTGAGAATATTACTAAAGTATGAAGAAAGCTCACATAATACTTTGAAACTTCTGTCTAAAAATTATAAATATCTATGTTATATATGTGTGTGTATCTAAATAGTCACTTTATAAATGAAAATAATTCAGTTGCAATCAGATCCACTGCTCACTGTTAATTCTATGGCAGAGTCCAAGACAGTATACTCCAGAGCTGGCATTTTAAAAATAAATGTCCTGTCAACAGTACTAGATTTGTTTCCCATCATGCTTTTTTTAATACAAAACATTTTAACATCATGCTGCTCCCCAGAGTAAGGAAGCCTATGACTGCAAACACACGCAAACATGAACTGAACGTCTTCTTGAGTTTGCTCAGAGCCTTCAACATCCTCAAGAACTAGCTTGTTGCCCCAAACCTTTTTGTCTTACTGTGTCACAAAGCCCACTGCTGAGCATCAACATCTCTGGGAGTTCAGGTCATTGGGGAGCTGTAGTGACATAACTGAGCTGGTTCAAAATCAGCCTTTCTGCACAGCAGGTCCCATTTAGTTGTACAAGCTCTATAAGAAAGGGAACTTGAAGAACTGCAGTTACACTCGTGCTTTCAAACCAAATACAGGAATATGTCTTTGATACAGACAAGGTCTTTATGACTCTGTACTGTTTTATTTTGCATCTGAAGTTAAAATTCTTATTTAGAAGTATAGTATGTTCCCAGACATATCTAACATAAGAAACTCCATCCAAGCCTGTGAAATTAAATGGTGCGGAGTTCCAGTTTAAAAATCCATCTTTAAATAAGATTTAACATTACTATCTTTCAAAATACGTTTCAATACATGCATTTCCAAACAATGCAAAGATACCTTCATCTTCCTAATCCTTTGCTGCTGTTATATATTTACCCCTACAATCCTGACAGCTTTGCTTTAAATATGGTAAGTTCTATTTCTACAACCTCATTATTACCACAAAGAAGATTTCTGACCCACTCACTTTATTTCCTGTAATAAGTAAAGGTGGAACATGTATTAATTATTGTTATAAAATTCTCATAATAAGATGCTGGATGTGTTGCCTTGAATAATACAGTCAGTTCAAACCTAGATCTGTTTCTACAATTTCTGCACATTCTGAACCTTGGCTGCTTTTGGCAGTGAAAGGAATGGATGATGTTAAAGGACTATATGCTCTATTCATATTGCATCCAAATATCTGCAGATCTCAAAGACAGCATGTACATGTGCAGAGAAAAGAGTGTGTCCTTCCTGAAGCTCCTAGAAGTACCACATCAATGTCACATCAGGGTTCTGTTTGTTTCTTTTTCTTAAATGGAAAACAACTTTCATGAAAGAAACAGGAAGACAAAAAAAATGTTCTAAAACTGGAAAGATTCACTCAATCAATTTTAAGCACTTTTTCTCCATGGGAGTAAATCCTACATTGTGTTTCATATTTGTACACACACACACACATCTCAAATGTAAGGCTTTCCAGACACTGAATCTACAATGCTTCCAGCTAAGAAAATGCTTGATCTCTTTGGTGCAATTTGCCAGATTTTGTGGGATTCTGCAGGACATATTGTAGAATTTTGACCGTTGTTCCTCAAATTAAAAGAGCATTACAGCTAAAAGAATACTTTGCTGAGTGCTTTTCATGGCATGCTGTTGAATTCACCATATTTTATATCCAGCAAAACCACAGCTAGACTCAAAACAACACAAATAGTCAAAATCTGTCCTGACTTCTATCTGAATAACCCATAGAGATCAGGAAATTATTGTTTTCTGTAAAGCAATGTGACAATACTTTTAAATCAGTGATTTTCAGAATACAAAGTTCTTCAAGGTCTGTGCTTCTTCAGATTTACATGTAATAATGAATCCACAAAAACATTTTTTTGGGTCCAATTTACTTGGTTGAATTTAGCTACATATTTTCTTCCCATGGGAAGTAAGAAACAAGAATAAAATATGTAAAGAAAGCGCTTAAAAGATTCTAAGCAGCATCTTGAGAATCAAGGTAGTCTCATCCTGAGGTGGCAAACCCACAGTGTATTGATCACACAATGATCAAGGAGTCACAGAAACCCCTGGTCCTCTGTAGAAGATGCAATAGCTCTACAAAGGGCCAGCTTCTCTATAGCTCCATCAGAAAATCATCCTCAGGTCATCACTGCAATATAATGAAATAGCTGGTTCTACCTGTCACTCTTTCACTTTAGGGAGGAATCCTCCCTATTGTTAGGCAATGGGGACAACAGAAGGATACAACGAGAAACTTCAATACTACCTCTATGAGCCTGAAGTTAGGGTGACGGATTTTACAAACACTATACTGTTCATTAGTCCTGATACCACAAAATTAAAATGGACATGATTCCATTATAATACCAAACTCCAGGTTAGGAATAACCGGCCCAGAAATTCTACTACATTAAAATCAGTTCTTCATTCACCTGTGCCACCATTTCTGAGTTTCCTTACATAAACTTGTTCAGGCTCTTATTAAAAATGAACAGCTTAAGAGAGTCCTAACATTATCAAAATACACACCTCATACAATATTATAAATAAGCAACTTCCAAATCTGCTAAACCCACCAGTTTTAAAATATGAAAACTGACTTCTCAAACTGGTCAATGTAGCAGGTATGACGTCCTTCTTCAGTGCAGTGTTTTTCTTCAGTAAACAACTGTGTAAAAGAAGATTCAGGACTTCCAGTAACACAAGAATTAGAAACATACAGGGAATGAAGTGCATTGCATTTATGACATTTTGAAATGTTTCTTTTTTCTTTTTTTTTTCCCCAGTGAAATCTTTAAAGTGCTACTGTTCAAAATCTTCTAGCACCTCCAGCAAAATAGACTAAACCTACACAATGAAAGATGGGTTGTATTCTGTCAAAGTCAACGGCAATTTTCTTATTATTCCAAGCAAGCAAAACATGCTCTTACGAATCATGTGACAAAAAATTTTATATGTATATACATATAAACTCATAATTTCAAAGATAAGGATTGCTGACACCAACATTCTATATATTTTTAAGATATGGAATGCATACTGTAGCATAACTATCGTGATATGGTGTTGCAAGCAAAGAAAAGTTTGAAAGTAAGGGTGAAGATGTCAATGTTTTTCAGCAGTTACAGGAAAAATCAAATTATACCACTATGAATAACATAGTCTACTTTTATCATAAGGAAAACAGGGTAATTTAGGGTTTGGTTAATAACTTGGGCTAGAATTTGAAATTTCAGCCTTGCTTCTCCAATACCACTGCAGGAAGTAAGGGCTGGGGACACCAAATCTCTTTTGTTCACTTTAGGAACTCTTTTTACACCAAATTCTTCATTTGCAGCTATAAGTTTCCCATGACTTACACACAGACAACTGCAGACAGTAGGCTCATGGCTACCACAGACAACTGTCTACTTTGCATTGTGCTGAGAGCCATTCCTGAAGCTTTCTGTCCTTTTTCTGACTCTAACAGATGGTCTAATAAAAGATATTAAACTTTGCCTCCCTTGTCTATAGTTCATAACTTGTCCTTACACATCGAAGTTATGAGCAGTCTTGCACCACATAGAGTTTGACATGTTTTGAAGTACTACTATAAACATGCCTGGAACACTTCTGTAATTGCTAAAAGCAAATGTGCATGATACACAGCACTCGGTGTGCTTTTGTTGAGAACAATGACTTTTCTTAGGCTGCAGAAATACAGAGCTAACATTCTTTATGAACTGGAATGATAACTATTATTTTTGTCTCGTGGAGGTTTATGAGTAATTTGGAAAATCTGACTTACACGTACAAAAGGCACAGTGACTATAAGAATGCAGTTTTGAAGTTAACTCACTAAACCAATTTTGAAAACCTACATTTTATTTTTCTAGGTTTAAAATGCCATAATATAAAAGACACTGGAACATTAAAAACAGTCACTAATAGGCACTATATTACATGGCACATCATTTACAGAGCCACTTTTTTTTTTAAAAGATAGTAGAGCAGTGCACCCTAGCATGTTCACAAATGCCAGTGTATTCTTTTAATGCGAGCTTATTTGTAAATAGTATCCATTTCAATTTTATGTAATCTATTTCTAATTACATAAAATCAACCCTGAACTTAAAATCCTACCACAAAGCAGGAACAGTCCACTTAAATGTTAATTTTTTTCCTGTGCTTGCCTGGTTGTCCCGGAATCCTGGAAAGAGTATTTCTTTCTCTGTTGATCTTGCTGCTTGCCAATACTGACATTCCCTATTTGTGTCTCTGGCAGAACTTTTGTTCACCACTTGATTTGCTGTCCTATTGAGACATTAGTAGGAGCATGGGGAGTTTAATGCCATACACACAGAAAGAACCCTTTCTGTTTCCATTTTTCCTTCTTACACGTGCAACGAGAACATCAGCCTTAAAAATCCTCTGTAATGAAGAGATATATTTTCTTTCACTACATATAAAAAATAGAGAAGCTCAATATTTCTCATCAACAAATATATTTACTAGCTCCCTTTGTGTTTAGTTTAATTGCTAATAATTTCCTAACAAAGTTCAAGCACAGTATGCTAACTTCATTCAAGGAGGAGACTTTCTGCAGTAAGTGGAAATACCCCAGGATTCATTCACATTTTGCAACTCTTTAGACAAAAAATAGAAAAGAAATTATAGAAACTTAGCAGAAACTTTGGAGAAAAATTAAAGGTAGGTAAGTTTTGATCATGTATTTCTTCTTGCCAATTGACATACATAATAGAAAATGGTAGAGAATAGGTTAAACAGTCTAAAAGGATTTTAACCTTAAATTTGACAGAAGCTAAATGGCTGTGACATTGGGTTCTTCTACTTTATTCCAGCTAGTAATCCACCTTCAAAGTTCCTGTCAGGTAAATGACCTTGTATTTCATTAACTGATAATTAAATGGATTTATTCCACTAACGGTTTTAATTAAAATGCTAGAAATATTGATTACCCCTCTCATCCTTATTCCCCCAGATGAAAAAAAGGTTTTAGGAATGTTTATTTAGAGAAGACAGAGAATTAAATTAGATTGAATCTCTATGAGACCTGAAGACTGGTTCTTTCATTTCTGCTGCTCAAGCAGAAAAAGGTTTCAATTTTTTGATGTTTGATTAATTATTTTGAAATCCATTTATGCTTACCTTGGTGTTTAATTAAAAATGTCATTTTTAGCATAATTTAATTGGCTATCTGTGGAAGACTAACTTCGAACTTATATTTTAAAAATGTTGTTTTTTTTTAATTTGGGGTAAAAGAAACTTTTACTTATTTGCTTTTGCTGTAAAGGTATCATCTCATGAATGAAGAACTAAGAAGGGCTGGAGCTTAACAGGATTTTCTACATTTGAATATGAGGATACATATGCTTATGAGTAATGCAGCTTTATTTGGCTGTACACTTGAAACCATTACCAGTCATTTAGAATCTCTAATCTAACAAATATGGAGTGTGTGCCTCCAAATATGTTGGATTTATTGTTACTGACATTAACCAAACTATCTGCAGTGTGTCCAGAAATGCTTTCAGTATGGGCTGGGATCTTTTTGCAAATAATTTAATACACAGTATGTAGTACTAGAAAAAAAGCATTCAGATCCATTTATAATTGGCAGACAAATATTAGAAAGGAACACCAATTTTAAATATTAATTGAAAATTTATCTACTTAGTTTTGCTCACATAAACATGTGCAAATATTTCGCTGTTCTCATACCCCATTGTATTACCTATCTAAAATTTCTTTCTACATAAGCCACTAATCCACTGAAGAACCAACTTTTTTTTAACTAAGGAAGATTTAAATCAAACTGGTTTGCATCTTTTCAATACCAAATAAGGCTATGTTGTGATCTTATAAAGATTATATTTTGTTACCACTTACTAGCTCTAAAACATTTGATCTAGAATATTCTATATGGAAAGTGACAGTACTTTGGTAATAAAAATGCAAACCCAATAACTAAAGCCCTAATTCTGTAAAACACATGCTTAACTTCAAGCACATAATCTGTGCCATTGAAGGGCTATAGGATTACTCCCACAGTTACCACTACAAATAGTGGACTTGCTTAAAGGTTTTGGTGACTCAAGACCTTCACACCTACGTATTTGTTCCTTTTTTGTTATTTACATATGAATTGAATGCTACAAATATGGGGTCAAAAACCTAAGAAAAATCTCACTGTTATGGAAAGACTAATTGCAGTAGGTTATTTCATTTCTAGTCTGAAAAAGAAGATAGGTCTCCTCTGCAGACAGATATGACACTGGACTCTCAGGCTTGTCAAAAACACATTAATGATCTATTTTATGCAGTCAGTATAATTTATATTTCTCCCCTCTTTCTTCAAGTATTTAATGAAGAAAAATTTCGTAGCCTGATTCAAAGCCCAATGAATCAATGAAAATATCCTTAACCAAAATATTTGTCTCTAGAACTCCATTTCTTTACAGTTATTTTAAAATGTCTTGTGAGCCTGAAATACGGTTAGGTGACAGTCGCTTGTGTACAGTCATGAGTCATTTAAGAATGAGGTGGATTAAAGGTCTTTCCAATGATTTACTGTCTAAAAGTCATCCTTGCTTTTTAAAAAATAGCTGCAAAAAGCAAGAAAAAAAACCCAAACAAACCAAAACCAAAAAAAAACCCCAAAACCAGTTTTTGCATTTGTGAGCTGCAGAAGATTTAAGTTGAGGGGTTAAAGAAGATGAATTGTGTAGCATGATGCTGCCCATCTGAAGTCAGTGGATGTTCCACTCCCCTGATGTGCTCATTGTTACATCTTCTAAGTGCTGCACGTGGTTTTACTCATGCAGCTTTCCATGACGTCAGTGCCAGCCCAGCAGCCAGCACTGCAAGTCAGACTCCTTCCCAGGAGTGCAGGAACTTCATTCGTATAGCCCTCTTTATGAATTCATGGCAGCTACTCCAGTGATGACTCATTTCCACATGTATAGGTTGGGAATGGTAAAATTGGACCTACCAACTTTCACAGACTATATACTGTTCCAGTGAAGGCCTCTCAAATATTTTGGTCAAGATTCTGCTTCTTTGACATACCCAATGCTACAACATATTCCCGTCACCTTTCAGAGAAGGACTAAAGAACTTGGTCATAGTACTTTATTTCTGAGTTACTCTTTTATTGCTGCTTTTCAGTTTCATTACCGTGAATGTGGGGAAACAGAGTATTAAGTTCTTTTAATTTAGTTTTCTGCTATTGATTTGCTCAATATTTAACAGGATCATTTTGCCTTATTTGGTTCCATTTTCTATTTTATTGTGCAAATTTATTAAATTGCAGCAGAACCTTTTACCACGTAGTGCCTATAGATTAAAATACTGACATGTATGATCTATTGGGTGTTTTTCATGTCTACTTTCAATGATGATTTCCAAGAAAACTGTGAAATAAAGAAGTCACTGTATATTAGTAATCCAGATGTCCATGGACAAAAGAGAATTGCAAACATGTGGAAGCTTTTCAACAAAGAGAAATCACTATTCAAAACTACAGAAATTACCCAAGCAAATACATGTAAAAATGTTGCTTTTACTATTGCTACCATTGAGAGCAACTGAATTGGTTTGTTTTCAGAGGCATGTGAAATAGTTTTTAAAGATACACATTGCATAGGTTTTACTACCTTTTTCCTGAACTTTGAGAAAATAGCCAAGATGAATAACTTCATTTTTAACACTGATATATGACACATTTTAACCTGTCTCCATACAAAAGTAGTGCTGTTAACAACTGCAACTTTCTTCAAGTGTGCTATGAATCACTGTATTCCTTTTCCCTTTTTTCATGCACCATTGCCACTATCTTACCTTCAGCGGTTTTGCTAGATTTCAATGAAGATGGAACCAGAGGGCACACATTAGAATTTTATATCAGTTCAAGAAGGGGAGAGAAGAAAGACATATGAAGCTAGAATGACATTCATTGAAGGTTCCCTAGGGAAGATAACACATGTTTTTGTCTTTCACCTGCTAGGCATGCTAAATCAGTGCAATGATAAGCTAATTTATGAAATATATTTCATTGAAACCTGGACATCTTTACTGTTGCTAGTTTGGATATTAGCTTTTCAGAAATAAAAGACACCTAATTGAAAAATTGTTAAGATACTGGTTTTCTTAGGTATTGTTAACAATGTATGTTCACTGGGGCTCTGGATTTCAGTGCATAAACATTTGAAAAGCAGTTAGGATTAGGTGAAAGTTAAAATTTATGCTTGCTGCTCCTTGGAAATAGGAGTAGCTCGCTTTCAAAACCAAAAGAGGACTATCCCCTGTTTTTAAAACGTGTACTCAAACAGAAGCACAGTAACCGCTAGAACGGTGAAAGCATGTCTTACCAAAACAGTGGCTCAGCCACCGTCCATAGCAGATGCGTAGCAATTCCACACTGAGTAGTTCCTTTCCTGTCAAGACAGAACAGGCTGCCTTTTGTTCCTCACAGAGCCCAACACATAGAAGCCAAGTCTTCAGGAGAGGCATTTAGGCTACCTGCGTTCAGTGATTGCATGCTGGAAGATTTTAAGACCTTTTTCTTTCAGTTATGGGAAATTGTATTATATTGTTGTTAATGGAACATGATGCTAACGTAAAGCTCTAATATTTACTTCACCATTGAAAAGAACACTGGAAAGAACAAGAACACCTCAACACTTCATAGTCCTTGCTCAGCACACGCACACACGGAATTTAGAGACAGTCCATAATGCAGATGTAGAGACATACAATTCAAAAAGCATGTACTAATGAGGTTAAATTTTATAAAGTAACCTAGCTGTCTTACAGATAATTGTCTTTAATTTTAACAGTTTCATGATCAGACACAGATGTGAGCATAATATCAAAGAGGATTTAATGCTTACAACAGTTATATCTCATAATTTATTCTATTTATAATTTTGGTGTTGCATTAACAATTATGTCTCTTTTTTTTTTTTAATAGTATTCCAAGCAAAGGTTTAAAAAAAAAAAAACCAAACTTGAAATATTTAGCACAGAGGTCTTACACACTCTCCTGGCTGTACTACTGGGGCTTAAATATTTCTTGTTCTGAAAAAAGGAAGCTTAGAGAAATTGGAACATCCAGAAGCTTAACCACCATTAATGCACATAGTTCTCTTCACTGCTTCCAGCACTGAAGAGTGCACTTCCCAAAACCTTTATATTTAATCTGCCCTTCGACTGCAGTGTTTGTTGGCCCCAGTAGAGAAAGGAACTTTAGACTCATGAGCAGCTTCAGCAAGGTCAATGAGGCAACATACATGCTTTAAGTTCTAGTGCATGTTTAAGCATTTCACTGAATTTGTGCCATGGTCTTTTCCTGAACATTTATGCAAGAGGTAGGAGAAAATGTGTCAGTTAAAGCTACTCGTTCGTTGTGGGGGATGAATAAAATTTCTTTTGCTCAGCCAAGTTTCCCTGGGTGTTTCCACATCTTTTCTGATGTGGTCTCTACACTGCAACATTTTCTTTTCACTGATAATTCATTTTCAAGCATTCAAGACTTAGTTACACCCATACTAATTTTTATAAATCAAGCAAGAGCATAATTCTCACCAAATTTTATTTATTATTCCTCAATATTGATTTAATACATTTTAAAATGGTTAAACTAATTCAGCTCAAATTTTTACCACCTCAATTCAATTTCCTTTGTGAGAACCGCACAAACACTGAATATCTCTAAACGGTATCTTCAATCCCTGCAGTCCGCTGCACATTGACAGTCCCTTGTGGACCCCAATGTAGAATGGTCAACCGAAATCAGTAGGTATCTGCTCAGGCAAAAGTATTTCAAGATGAAGATTTTAACAAACAAATAAATATAGAGAAGGCTCAAAATGACCAATTTTCAAAGGTGTTTGTAGTTCTCAGGGATTCAACTAGGTAATTAAATTCAAAAGTATGCCTGCATGTGCCCAAACTCCCATTATTTTCTGGGGGACATCAATGCCTAATTTGTACAGGCACTTCTAAAAATGCTTCTAGAGCATTTGGTTTGTAGACCTGTGGGATGTTTGGGCACAAAAGTATGTCAGCAAATGTCTCTTTAAGTGACTGCTGCAGTATAGTACTTTTTTGAAGCATGAAAATAACATGTTCTTTGACCATCTGAATTCCTCTTTTATGCTTGCTAATTACCACAACATATACCTGTAAATTTGACAGAAGTAACTGTTCTTTTAAGGACACTACTATGCCTGCCAAATTTTTTTTGTTACATGTCATTGTTTCATGACAATTAATCTTCCCAAAAATGACTGTAATGTCAAATGCACAAGGTTATGGCATTGCACCATAACTTGGGAATTGTGAGATAGTAACTATCTCACATAATTTAAAACAGAAACATAATTTTAAAGAAATATATAAACAGAAGGAAGAAAAAATAGTGATTGTTGGATGCTGAGATCTCCTGCACTCTTTTGTAGAAGTGTGGCAAGACCGAACTGCAAAACTGAACTCATTCCAGAATGTAGGACTGCCTGGATTCAGACTGGTAGTTTGGCATGTGCACTGTTGCGAAAGGATAAATAAACAACATTTTTGATTACTTCCTGTAATTTTAATGAAAGGTATTTTTTCAGTGTTTACATGACTGTGGCTCTTGCTACAAAAAAAAGCTTTAGCCACTAGCACTTTTTAAAATGTGCACAGATTTATGCATAGAAATTAATAACGGCTTTTTTCTCATCTATTTTTTGAGTGCACAGCGTCAGAATGGCAGTGACTCCTTTTGACTTTTAGAAAGAAGGAAGGTCTTTTAAGAAAGCAGATATTCTTCTTTTATAGGGGAACTGTGTAAACATAAGTAATGTGCCTGTGAACATTTTATGATCAAGATAATAACAAAGGATTTAGCTTCAGTATTCACCACACAAAATAAATCTTCAACAGAGATGACTGTTTTGTGACTTCTTCAGCTGAATACAGTGGTGCTTATGCTAACCATCCCTTCAGTGCTGGAAGCCTTATGAGAACTCTCAGAAAACCTTTTCTGTCATTAGACATTCTCAGCTGGTCTCCAAGTGGAGGAGTATCCAGCCCCTTGTCAAAGAAAATGTCATCATAAGATTATGAGAAACAGGGGAGTGAAGGTAAAATTAAGTAAATCAGAGAAAATGGAATTCTGAGGAGGATGTGAAAAGTATATTAAAAAAGAAGTGAAGATCAGCATCTTGCTTAGTACATATTTGAATATTCCTACAGGAAAAGAGAATATAAAATTGAACTAATGATCTCCTGAGGACCAGATCATTGTAGGGAGGATACTCCCTTTTTCTAAATGGACAGATAGTGTGTAGCTGAAAACAGAAAGTAATTCCTACATACTATCTGGAAAACGTATGTTTATGCAATGAACACTACCTTGGAAGCAGGCACTATGGTTTATACATACTGAATTTTTCAACTTGTTGAGTCAACAGGGCTGACATTTAAAATTATCAACTACAAATTAGGATATGTAATGCTAGCTCCATATTCCTGCCATAACCCCCAGGACTACTTACAGGAAAATGGATAAACTTGAAGGGTGTATTACTTCAAATAACCATGGGTTATTCATACAGTGGCTGACAGGAAAAGCCCATGCTAATAACAGTTAGGAAGGCTGTAGACAATATGCACATACATAGCTGATACACAGTTGTCCCTATATATTCAATCCTCTGAATAGCTTGAATCCTTAAGATTCATATACTTTAACTACTTTTCCTCTTTAATGAGATGAAAGGAAATTTTGGACCAACAAATGGTAAAGAGCTCTGGAGAACCTCAAAGGGGAAATCTTTCTTGCAGGAGATAATCTGATATCAGATAATAAGACAAAAAACAATCATGCATACAATTATATAGCTAAACTATTATTGGAACATTACAATAAATAGTCCACTTGTCAGAAGTGCTGCCTCACAGTCCTAGCTATCGCCAACAAAACCTAAGA
Organism: Tringa solitaria; assembly: GCA_026413425.1. Classification (NCBI taxonomy): domain Eukaryota; kingdom Metazoa; phylum Chordata; class Aves; order Charadriiformes; family Scolopacidae; genus Tringa; species Tringa solitaria. The sequence continues at coordinate 36,810,647 of JAOXJM010000041.1, read as the reverse complement.
TATACAGGCATCAAAGTGTTGATATAAGTATGCAGTCTTAAACACGTGGGTTTGAATATTTTTACTTAAGTGACCTTCCCAAGGTCAGGAAAAATGCTATGCATAACTCTCTGTTGACTTATACCTACTCAATTCAGCACTTTAATGCTAGGCTCCCTGCTGTTTAATCTATCTTTTTTTCAATATGAAAGTTGTAACTAAAAGCCTGAATTTGCCATGACTTATACACATGCTGAATAGTATGTACCTAAAAGGTGTGTAAAATTAAAGAGACATGTGAGACCCAGATCAAGACATACACATGAGAGGGAATTTAAAAACAGAATTCACAGTCCAGGCAAGGTGGCCAACTTCTCTTTGCAAGGCATGGAGATAGCTGGATAGTAAGAATGGGATTTACGACACTCAGTGCACCGAGCAGAATGTTATATAAGGAACCAATAGGAAATGACGAAGAAAGGCCAAATTTCACACTGTGGCATACAAACCTAAAATAGACATCACAGAAATCTGGAATTCAGACCATTAAATGCCTCCTGAACATACAAAATGCACATAAGATATCCCTATAGGTTAGCACTACAGGAAAAGTAGATCACTGTTTTTTTAAAAAAATCTGGGGATTGGAGCTGCACAAGTAATCTGTTTCTTGATAGCTTGGTAATTAGAGCATTCTCTCAGGAAGCTGAAAATAGAGATTTGATTTCTCATAGTAACTACTCAGACAGCTAAACTGCATGCAAGGTACTGTCTGCTCTTCCTGCTGAAGTTGGGTGATGAGAATCAGAAATGTGAGATTCCTGATGCCAGAGAGGAAGCGAGAGGGATCCTGCCTATCATCCAGTGAGAAGCACAATCTTCTGAGTAAATGAAAAGAGAGGAATTGAGAGCCCACATGGCCCTAATCCTGGCCCTAACCTAGAGGCTGATAGTAATTTTTCAGCAAAGAATTACTGAATAAAACATATAAATATACAGTGAACTGAAAGAAAAGCTCTGATTTTCTCCTTTCCAGGAATAAAAGGGTATTTTCTTTATTGTTTCTGCTTCCTTTCTTTATATATTTCCATGTGTGTTATATATGTGTATACTTTACCTGTACTGGCAATTTTGTAAGTACACTAATTCTGTAACTGGCTGTTGCTATTTTAACAGAAAATAAAAAAAAAAAGAAATAACGAAGACTGCCAACATAATTTGAGTTTTCAGTTATGTTGACTGTTTTCCTATGTATTGTACTCCCATCATACATTTACCCTGGGAAATGTACACACAGATATACTCTACTACTACAATCTTACGGCTTCATTTATGTAAGTATTAACATTTATTCTAAAATATAATGGCCTTATATAGGATAGTAAGGAAAATAAATCTTTCTGAATCAAGATAAGAATATATTCCTATGTTAATAAATTCATCGGGTCTCATTTAACCTTCTCTTTAACAATTCACTTTTTATGTGTAGCCAGGAAATAGCACTTTATGTAGCGTAATATAACAGTATCTTCCACGATTTTATAAACAGACATTGTTCCCATTTGCATCATCCATTTAAAAGGAAGATACCTAATTTAAAGTATTTTCCCTTTGCATTTTATTAAATAAGATCTACACACTATGAGAAAAATAGACAGCTGACAACAAAGTATCAGTGAGAAAAAGATAATCTTCTATTGCCTGAACTGGAGAGGCAAGAAATGACATTAAAATTTTAAACAGAACTTTTCCACCAATGTAGATAAAAATCTTTTAGAGATAAAACTGTTTTGACAAAACTGTGCAAGTACAATGCTCCTGACTGCAAGCCCACTATTGAATGCAAGTGGGAAATAACTACAAGACTCCAAAAAGGGCAATGCTAAAGTTCCAAAATGTAGACCCAACCACTGCAGTCTAACTTTTCATGTTGATTATGTATCATCAATATATAGCTAAGTATAACAACAAGAACAAAATATCAATAAAGTTAGTTCGCAAATAATGCACAATGCAAATAAAATAATCCTGATACCTAGTTAATTTGATAAACAGCCTTTTATCTTGTGAAATAGTTTCCCTCAAACAAAAAGACTATATTAATCATCTCTTGCTCTTCTCTACAAATGATAGTACATTTCCAGAAATCTAATATTAACCACTTTTTTTCTTAATGACAGAACTGGATTCTTCAATGGTCAGAGAGCTGGAAATACATTTTTCAGCAGAAATACCTTAACCTGACTACTGTGCCTCTTCACAGAGGTAGATCTAACATCTAAGCTCAAGTCAAGATTCCTTAGAATTTCGCAGTAGGATGTCTCCCTTCCTTCTTTACGTATGTGCATCTGGTCTCCAAACTTCACTACATAAAACATCTTTTAAGATGTTTTAATCTTTTAAATCTTTTAATGTATCTTTTAATACATAAAAGATCTTTTTAGAATCAATATCTTTTACTGCTTAATACTTTCAGGCTCATGATACCACAATCAAACACATACAAAAATATAGTTCCCAGCAAGATAAATAAGCAGCTATAAAACCTGCATTATTATTACTATAACACTTTCCCAAAATTCCTTAAATTCTTGGAAATTCTTGAAGTGCACTTTTAGCTCTTAAAAAGTGACATGGCTCTTACAGCCACTCAAAACACAAAGAGAGGTAACATTTTCTCAAACTTACCTTCTGTTCAAACATCTTTCACAATTCACCAACTTCTGCCCCAGCGCTCTCCTAAAAATCCATGATCTAGCCTGAGATTAATCAGTATGTTACATTCTTCTGTGGATTCTCGAGTAAAGGCTCCTTACCACTGTTTAGAGATCTAATCTGCTTGGGACTAATTATTTCTGAAATAATTTTGATTTCTTCTTTGAATTTACTTTTTTTAATATGTCTTGCTCTGGTAAACATCCTTTCAGTGATATATGTCTGCATTTCTAATATTTGCAATATGTGCGAATGGTACTATTTTGGCAATTCCATACATAGCACATTTGCATACAGTTGAATATATGGTTTAACCCTACTATAAATAATAGAATATGCAATACACTGAACCGACAAAAAAGTATAATAAAAAATTGTAAGAATATCTCCCTCCAAGAGAATGCAGACTTTTATGAATAAGTAACCTTCTCCAAGGATTGATTAGAACAGATGTTTATGTTTGTACTTATGTAGCTGTTTATAGATGGTTACAAATGAAAATGGATATATTAAGTTTCTTTTCAAGCATACAACAGGCTAGAGAAAAATGATGACAAATATCTGGGGCAAGCCCTTTAGGTCTTAGAGGAAGGAGGGACGATTCTTTCCCAAGGCTCCATAATCATTTAAAATGATGAGGGTTTTTTTAATGATTTAATATAGTGAGTTGAGCTACATTCCATTAGATATAATTAGACCTAGACAGGAAAGGTAGATCTGAAAAGCTAATGAAATATTATTCAGATTGAATCTAAGATTGTTGATTAGGATAAAGCTAACCCTGATTAGTATAAACAAGATAGGTGTTAGAGACCTTATTTTTCTTTTTCTTTTAATTTCATTTTTTATGTTAGTCTGCAGAGAGTCATAACTTACCATTTACTTAAAGGAGGTACAGCTGGAAATGTTATTTTCTTTATACTTCCTGATAATTTTTCCTTTCATCCTGTTCT
>JAOXJM010000041.1:36766148-36803933 GCA_026413425.1 Tringa solitaria | reverse complement strand
TTTTCTTTTTTTTTTTGGAAACCAAAAAGACACGAACACCTAACACACAAAACAGAAGTAAACACTACATTCAGACAGAAAATTCAAAGTTATCTGATTTATCACAATCTGAATATCAATGCAAAGTATATAAATGAGATCTTGTAAAACTAAGATTTCCTTTCAACACTGTCTTTCCCACAGGATCTGTAGAAACCAGCATGAATCCCTTCTTCATGAGTTTCTCTGAGCTCATAAGTTCATTAGAAACATTTTTGATGAAACTTCAGATGCAGAAGCTTACTGCAAAGAACAACAAAATCTGCTACCAGTGATAAATACAAAACTGCCAATAGCAGTTATTCCCAAAGCCAATAAGACCTACTTCTTTAAAATAAGTTAAACACAAAATTTTACTGTGATAAGTAAAAGATGTTGAAATTTTCCCAGAACTACCATATATTCAATGGGAGATTCTGGTTTCGTTTAACAATATGTTTTGTTGTTTTGCAAAAAGTGCTTTGTAACAATTTTTTATAACACTATTTTTTAGTATAAATTATGGCCTAAGACATCTTAGTTTTCATCTTGAAAAAAATGTGCTGGTTTTTTTGGTAAGAGTATTTCATGGAGAGAAAAAGAAGATGGGACATTTTCCAACCAGTGATAGTTGTGAGACATTAAGATCCCTCCAGACTGTTCTTTTTTTCTTTTATGATAACGAGAATATAAAAAACTAAAAACTTAATTAACTTAAGTTTTTAATTATAGGTATACTTTAATGAACTGACAACTCTGCATGCATGATGAATAAAGAATTATCTTTTTCCCTTTCAGACTTTATCTTGGGTTTGGTTTGGGGTTTTGTTCTGTTGGGGTTTTTTTGTACAATCCACAATCTGAACAACAAAGTATACAAGAGGATAAATGAATATCTGCTTCACAATATAAATTGCTTTCTTAAGTACTCTTCTGGATATGTCTTGGCCTGGGATGGGAGAAAACAAGCGTATCTTTTCAGGCGGTTTTATCTGAGGGTTACTTTTATCAGTTACACAACATAAAGTTAGGCAACAGGGAAAAAAACAGAGTATTTGCCACATTTCCTATGTATAGGTAGAGAGCTTCCTAGTCGAACAGCTGTAGTCAAGATGAACATCTAAGAAAATAATGGCAGATAAATAAAGTCAGACCAGTAACTTGTCATCTTTTTCTTCTTGAAGTGCCTCTATTTGAATTAATGTCCATTTGGCTATTTTTCAACATCCAACTTCTGAACAGCTTTAGAGGAATTATTTTTATTTTGGGTAATAACAATACTACCTACCAATATTCATTCCTTATTTGCAATACTAGTTTTCTGTTGTAAATACAAGATATGCCTTGTATAGTACGTTTTAAAAAGCCTGTTTCGGAAGTTAATAAAAAGGCTCTGGAAAGTAAGTATTTTCATCAAATTCAACCTCATTGCCAGGAAAAACTATCGAGTTTCAGGGCTATTTCCACATACTGCTCTGCTTTTCATTGATGCAGCCTAACTTGGCAAATACAATTGTAATAGCTTTTAAACTTATCTGAAGTCATAGTATAGTGTGGAAAACGTATACCTAACCCTGTTTATTTTTATGTGATTTACTGAATTGGATTGAGTTATTTTCTGACACCATTATGATGTCAACATACATCACCTATTTGAGATGGTGTTTTCAAGGTTTTAATGAACAAAGGAATAGAACTGTACATGTTTAGAAATGATGTGTTTAAATACAGAAATTTAAATATTTAAGAATATGATCCTTTAGAAAATGTCACATTAGGAGAGATCCAAAAAGAACTAACTTGCGTTTTGGGAATCAACATCTGTGGAAGCTCTCTGTGGGACAAGAATTCCAACATTAATTAACTAATGCTTCAAAATTAATGTGCATAAGTTAAAGTGCATTAATCCCCCATGTGGACACTCATTCAGGACTAAAGTGGCCTTAATTTGCTGTAGCTTAATCCTTCTCAAAAGAGCTAGAGCAAGCTATGGTGACTTTACTTCCGAGTAAGAACGTCCATAAGGGAGTTTAATGCTCTTCAACTTTTGCACAGTAACTTCATTGATTTAGTAAGATTTCATAGGTGCTCAACAAGCAGACAAGCTTTTAGATGCAAAGAAAATAGTATCACTGCCAACCATTCAGTGTGGCATCTCTTCCGTCACTCCTTGCCTTTGCTAATTGAGGATATTATCACATTACTTTCTGCTATGTTTAAGTAACAACGAATGGACCGAAACACAAAGCAGGCTGGACTCAAAGTGTCTACACAGAGAGGAATTGAGAGTAAAGACATACAGATTCTGATCTTTCCTTGTTTCTGACCTGTTATGTGAGCCTGTTAGCAACGCTTCCATCTCTTTGCCTCTGATTCCCTACTATAAAACAGAACCCCATCTTACTTCCTACCCACTTGTTTCTGATACACATACTACTAATAGAGGTTTCCCACACAATCAACTTTCTCATAGCTTCTATATGTGCCCTGAGTAGAGACTAGAAAACATGAAATCCAGGCACAGGTGCAAGCCTGCAGTACAGCTGTAATTTTCTGCATATGTTTGATCAGCACAATTTAAAACTTTGGTTTACAAATGTATCGTGTGATGGCAAGATTAGTTCACAATCCCTACAAATCAAAGTCACAAATTGGAACCAGATACCAAGCAACACTAAGGTATTTCAATTACAGTTAAAAATCAATACACGTGGTCATTTGACTTTCCAGACAAAATGTTGTTCACATAGCACACGTGAGGCTAACAATGCAATTCATGAGAGTGGTCAAAAGATGATTCATGTTCATTCATGTAGTCAATTATTTTTAAAATTATTTTTCCATTCTTTTGGGGATAATATTATTAGCGCTCTTAAAAGGATCTTGCACAAAATTCCCAAAATTCATTCCCAGCATGGAATTTGGCCTTATTTCATTTTGCATTTCACACTTTAAAGAGATTGCAATCCTTGGGAAACAGGAAATGCACCATATACCCTGGAGGGACATAATACTCATTCCAGACTGCACTGTCTACTGCATATACAGCCTCTATCTCTACTAGTCCTCTATGAAAAGTTCTGAGAACAACTCATATTTTCCAGGGGAGCTCCAAACTTATCATCAACTTGCATCAAAAGTAAAGCAAGTAAGTTTTAGAGCTACCTAGCCTGTTCAGCCCTGCTGTCTTTTCATAAGTATAACTTCTCCATACACATCTTCAGTATCATTCATAATTGCATCATTTGGTGGTGTCACTCCCATACCCCATTGTTTTACCAACTCTGAAAAACAAGAATACCCATTCATGACAGGTAGTGCACAGCAGCTGTGATCTCAGCAAGCTTAGATCTGCCCTCTTCCTTGCTTAGATAGGATAGTCAGTAACCAGGAAAAGATAGTGACCTTATTTTTTGTCCCATTATTTTACTTTGTATTCCTTCAGTTCATTATCTTTTTATCATTGCTTTTTCAATTTTTCATCAGGTTCAGCCTGCTTCAGACACTTCCCTTCTCCACAACTTCTTTACTTCATCCTACACAGTTCCAACAGGCAAATGTGAAAGGACTGTAACAATTCAAACAAACATGACTTTGACTCCTAATTTTTAGCTACCATTATGGATACGTGGCATGCCTACCCCTCCTATTCTTGATTTCCTCAATTAGTCCAAACAACTACTACCACTAAAATTTCTGTTACCATTTATTATGGTATGTCTCTACAGACATCTCAATTCTGGCAACCATTGAGAATAGGATTAACTCCGCTCATGCTAATAGTTCCTTTGTCTTTACCAAAATCAGCACACGGATAAATACATGTGTTAATACTTAAAGGATGAGGACTGTAAAGTATTTTTGCCTTTATCTCACCAGTGCTACATCTCCCCAACTACTCATCTGTTTATCTTCTACTAAGGTCTCCTTAAAAGGAAATCTTTGAGGATCAAAAAGCCCAAAGCTGTTAACTGCTAGTGACATTATGCTTAGTCAAGAGACAGTAACAAGCTAAGAAAATCTGACTCATCCTATATTTTTTTAACATGCATATTACTATAGAACAAAATGTCCAGCAAAAGGTACATTACAAGCTGAGGAGAATTTAAAGTAGCAACAAAAGGAGTAGGGGGTAAAGTCTTCATCTCCCTGAGTAAACAGTTGTTTACTAGCAAGTGCAGGAGATCATTCCTAGGACAGTATTTCTACGTAGTTACCAAAGGGAAAAAAACTTTTTTCTAATAAAGAGAGTGGCCACAAAGTCTCCCTTACTGAAGAAGAAAATAGGAGTTTTGAAGAGTAAAGGATTAAAATAGCCTAGACCCTCTAGGATGGATATAAATGGGATACGCAGAGCATGCAAAAGGCCTTATCTCCCACCTTGACAGGAGGCAAGTAGTGACCGGGCTGAATAAGAGAAAATTTTTGATGACATTTTAAAGATTAGGTACATAATTAATTTTATTACTTCATTTATGCCCTCTCTAAACATCTTAACTATTTCATCTCTCTTGAATATTTATTCTAATGTAAGAACAATTTCAGTTTAATCTAGTTTAAATGTGATATCAGGTAAGCAAGGTTAACAACAATACACTCCTAAATGGAAAGGTGGCAGATGACTAAATGTGTCATACCATCCAGGCCCATCTTTCACCATGTCAAGGGATTATGGAAACAGTCTTACTGAGAGAAACAAGAGCTACGTACAGAGCTGGCACCAAAGGAACAGGGGAAATGGAAGTGTCCTCCTGTGACTGTTGATAATTGAAGGCTCTCTGCCACACTGCAGAATATTGGGATAATGTTTGAATGTCAAAGAGGGCAAAGAAGAGGATGTCACTTCTTTTCTTTGTGTTTACCATGGAAGTCATTTATCTTGACTTTCATTATTGTTAATTTTACACTCAGTTTACAATTTGACAGAACAAGCCCATGCAATGTGAAACAGCATAGCAAACTGATAGTGATCTTCAAATACGTTAAAGCTTGCCACACAGAATAAAGTAATGATTCTGTTTCTTCTGGGGATAGGACAAGAACAACTGTGCATAAACCACTGTGAGGTAAATTTAAGCAAGACAGTAGGAAAAAGCTTTCAAGTTTGCTAAGCACTGGAATAAATTGTGTTGGGTGTTACAGAATGCCCACCACTGGCTCTTTTTAAGAAAACAATCAGAGAGCAGAAACAGTTCAGATGTGATTTTTAACTTTTTGTGCATTGGGCAAGGCAGAGAACTAAATGACCTCCTGGAACATGTTTTAGTACTTTGTTCTATGATTTTATGAAAATGCCATGTACCTATGAAGTAGACCTACAAAGACCTGCGCATCACTTATTAGAACCTATCTTCTTCCAGTTACAAGGCTAATACAGTAGACCACTCCACCAGGCAGCCCCAAGAAAATGCACCAAAATACTCAAGTACTTCTTTGCATGGAAATATGCACACACCACTTTACAATTTTCAAGAGGAGTCAGCATCTCAGCAAATCACATTGTTATGTTGTGTTATGATGCATGATGTTTTCATAACGATGTGACATGTCTAAATGACAAAAACCTGGCTTCCTACCAAAAATGTAAAGCAGTTTACTTTTTTTTTTTTTAACACGGAAAAAAAAAGCCATTATCGGTTCACATAGCAGATTTCCCTGCAAGAAAATGGCAGCAGACCAATTTAATACAAAGTATTCCCCAAGTCTGTAATTATGAGAAAACAAAAAAAGTTCAAAGGCTTTTAGAAGCAAAAGATGCTTTCACTGTGCATCGCTCCATACAATGAAACTATAGGAACATAAAATAAGCAACAGAACTGCAAATTGAACATCATTCTATAAGTTTTGGAAATATCCAGAACATTTCCAAAGCCCACAATATTTTTTCTGTAGTAAGGTCAATTGGCACTAATAGTATTCGTAACTGGGTTTTCCTCACTAGAAAGAAAGCCTGTCAAATAATAATGCAATAACTACTGCTTAATCTTTTATTTGATGCATTAATATAAAAGCAGCAAAAAAATCTTTTGGACAGCATGTTCTCCTTTGTTATAAATAATTCACCCCAAGATTCTTCTCTCCTTACTACTTTATAAGACTGCTAGATCTCTCTTAATGTCACAGTTTTTCATAAACACAATATAGCTTTTGGCTCTCAAATTGTACCTTGAAAAGTTGCCATGACAGCATGGAAGATTCTCTTCAGCTTGCGATCCCCTGTACGCTATGCTTTTCCTTCCCTATCAAAGTCTCTTAGCACCTGCCCAGACATCCACTTGGCAATGTGATTAACTCCTCTCATGTATCAGCCTTTCTTTTGCTTATCATTCCTCCATGTGAATGAAACAGTGTTTAGGCATTTTGTTCTGGCAGCATGATGGTTTTGCTGCTGTTATTTTAAAGCATGTCTATGTCTTTGGGTTAGAAAGGCAAAAATTCTGTTGCAAGAAGACTGGAAGGTGGCCTGACATGCGATATTCCTCTGGTCCCCTGAGAGTTCATTTTACAGTTTCATACCTCTTCTCTAGCCCTCCAGCACTTTCCATGTACTCAGCAGCCTATTCCCAAAATGCCCTAGAGAAAAAGACCACATAGAAAGATGGAGCAGGAAGTCTGATGTATTAGCTCAGTCCTTCCACATAGTAGCTCACATTTCAGGTTCCTGGGAGCCCCAGCCATACCCTGACTAGGTCTTGTAGGGGCTGGAAGAACAACAGTAATACTGTCCCTACTTACCTCCAGCATTAGATTCTCTCTGCAACAAGTACTGAACTTAGTATGGAACTATAAACTCAATTCAGAATAAATTCAGTGCTGCTGTCACCATGCATCAGGTTTATAAGACAGATCATTTTAGGCATCAAAGGATTTTTGCTTTAACTTAGCAAATGTTTTGAGATCACGTGCAACTGTATTTATGAGTTCTTTTTGCCTCAGAAAATATACCATCTGCATTTGCTACAGGTCAAGCTGGGATTTGTTCCTGAATCAGTCACCCAACCCTAATTCTAATAGAATACCTCTGAATAGTTTTATACTAATAACTGCTCTGTAGAGACTCTTGAAATTATAATATATTAAATACGCATCAGCCTATCAGAAGAACATGTAATTTTATGTTCATTACTTCTTGGTTCCTGACTATAGAATTTGGATGGTTGCACCTCAATTAAAAGTTGAATCAAAGTTAATATAATTTAAATAAAAACTTCAATAAAAAGTTAAAGTTCTGTTCTTAATAGCATTAATACCCTCTAATGACCGCTACGGTCATTACCACTAGATAACTGACCTTCTTGAACCTCTCTTCACACAGAAACCTTTCTCCCAACACAGTCAATTATTTAGCAGTAATGAGTGCTCTGTAAGAGATTATTGTTTAACCAAGTACCTTGACACACTGCTTTCTCCCTGTTATCTCTATTCTTCAACAAATGGTACATTTTTTTCTATTATAGGCTTTTCAGTTCTGAGGATAGAAGGCTGTGGTCTTATTCTTTCCAATGCAGAAGTTCACCATGTAATTGGCAAAACTTCAGATATAATTAAAATCTTGAAAATTAGGGTGCCATGGAACACTTTGTGAACCACAAGTGTGGCCCTGTAAGACAGAGCAGTTCTGAGGGCAGGTTTGAGATACCTAAGGAAAATGAGGAACAAAGAAAGAAATATTGTTGGGGATGAAAAGACACAATTCTCTAAAAGCATGTGGACAAAAGGAGGAAAAAAGAAAAATTAATTAAAAAAGACAGAAACATTCAAAAGTGTAAAGGAAATGAAAGGAAGAAGTGAATGAAAGAACAAATAAAGAAAAGCAAGGAGATCCAGGGAGACAAATTAAATTTCGGTGGACAGAATTCATTTTCATAAAGAAAATAATCTTTTTAGCCAAGTCCTGGAAGCATTAAATGTTAAAGGAACTTTGTTACTGTAGGAGTGTGAGAATTACTGTTTCAGAGAGCTCAACACAAGGCTGGAAGACAAAACTCCTGAATTATAATTCTAGCTGGCCTAATAACTCTCCCCTGTAACTGTGGGGAAGGCACTTCACTCCTCTGCCTCAGTTTCTTTCTCTGTAAAATGTAAAAAATACTATTTTTTAAAAGGCATTCTGAAGTTTACATATGCCATGCTTCAAAAATATCAAGCATTAGTAGGCACTAATACCATTAACTACATTGTCTTCCTTATATCTTTCCTTAAAGATGTCAGGCAGGTTATTTTGATTTTAAGTTTTTAATCTAAGATTTATGAAGCACCTTCCAATTCAAATGCTGAGGTTAAGGTATCTCAAGAATTTTGCACAAATTCAGTTAGAAATTACTTTCTTTTTTCCAAAAAGAAATCTTCCCTAATGCATTTAAGAAAGCAAACATATTCTAATCAGTTTATTTTGAATGTTCTGATCACTATTGCTCCCTCTTGCTCCTCTACACACAAAGGGAGCTATAGTCAGATTGTGGAACAACACTTGATGAATGTAGTAGAAATACCAGTGTGCTATACTTAGAAATAAGATAATAAACCCCAGATATTTAAAATCTGCATGGCACTGTTATACATTACTTGCTGTATGAAAGGGTATTTTGGAACAAAGTACATGAAAAAGGTCCATATAATGTCTTAATCCAATATACAGAAAAGAATGTCCTAAATGAGTCCTTTGCTCATTTAAAAGCAGCAAATATCTTTTAATATCTTGGATGAGTTCCCATCTGCTCTCTTTCCTTATAAAAAGGCCTTGAAACTGAAAGCGGGGCGAAGTAATACATTTTCCTGTTGCCAACACTGCTGCTATTTAGACAACACAGGAGACACTTCCTCAAATGATTAATATGCTATCTCCTAAAACCCTAGCTTTTTTCATAGTATGCCCATTACAATGACTGAGGTTTCCTCTGTAATGGAGCTACTTCACAGAGTAAGGGGACAACATAGAACAGGGAGAGGGCCTTCAAAGCAAACTGCTTATGACATACCTCCTATCCTGAAAGGGTTAAGCGAGATTTTTTTCCTAATGAGAAGACTGTAGGAAAGTGTAATATTCTATTCAGTTCTGGAAAATACTAGAGGTAGGACTGGCTGTATATAGAACCCTGTCAAGTAAACAGTTTACTACACTGGAAGAAAATGGAGCAAGAAGGGGGTTTTTTTATTATTTGTATAAAATATATTGTTCTTCCAGGCTGTAGTGAAATAGTTTCTATTTAATTGCAGAGAAATCCTAAGAAGGTTACAGCAGTGAAACATTAAAATTCTAAGGGCAACTAATAACATTAAAACTTTATAGCCCCAGATAGAATAATTTAGACAAAAACAACATGAACATATGTTTTGTGTAATAATAACAAACATTTATAGCTGTCAAGAGAGAAAAACACAGGTTTATGCACACCTTAATGGCGTGCATGGGTGAGCATGAGTATATTTAAAACATAATATATTACAAAATTGACAGCAGGCATGACTCTTCTGGGTACTATGTTAAATCAATGAATAAATTACCAAAAGTGTGCTGTGGCTGTTTGGATGTGTAATTGAGCTTAACGTATGTAGTGTTATTTCAAAAGAAACTGTTCAAGGAGTTTCTAGACCAATCCACTATGCATCTTTACTAAGCTGTTTACAAATAACAATAAATGAAACTGTCGCACAGTAGGAAGGAAGTTTAGTTATACGCATTACGTAAATGGGAGAAAAGTTAATTTTAATATGGTTTCCAAGAATTAAACCCAAACTTATTATAATATTGCTAGGATTCACTGAATTGGAAATTAACATTTTTCATGTTAAGTTTTAGATTTATTTCAATTAGCTGATACTCTGCAAACAAAAGTCTTCGTAGCAATGCATCTCAGGTATAATTCCACTGAGATAAATATGGATGCTTCATACAATATCTATACTAAAGAGTAAGAATCAAGAGCCAAATGAATGAACTAGCAAAAACATGAACTTAAATATATTCTAGTTATTTCCTTAAAGCATTGCCTGTCCAACAAATAAACAACATATTTTAAAAATATCTTATTAGATTAGAAACCTATGAAAGCAACTTTTAAACCCTACTGTTGTTGACTAGTTAATAACAAAAAATTAACAGATTTGCAAACTAAGACATTAATTGTCATATTTAGAAAAAAATAGTTGGCCATATACTTCCATTCCTTGTTTCAGGGGTGTTTCATCTTACTACACCCAGTTTGTAAAATAGAAACTGATCTTATTTTCTTGCATTTCTCTTTACATTTTGCTGTTCTAGTAGTACTTGGTTATTATACAACCCTCTAAACTCTTGCACTTCAAATCTAAGATAGAAAGGGCAGCCTGTACAAGTTAATACTTGTACTTAACACTCGCAGTTTGGCAGGAAAATCTGCCGAACCAACAGCAAGGACAGAAAAGACAAACTGACTTCCATCACCTCCTTCTTGCCCACCTCCTCTGAACTGAAATGACATTCCTTGAATGTAAGCAATCATAAATGCACCGTTCTAGACTTCTGTTGCATACCATAGCTTTAAGTCATAGTATTGCAGAACACATGGTGCTGAACTCTTAAGCAGATCAGAACTATTTCCTTTACAATTTTATCTCTCCTTTCTCATCATTTTTCTCCCTTTCATAAGGGATGATGTGACCTGTCAGCATCAACCACACTTGTGGTGTTCTTAAGGCTCATAAACTCAAGGATTAAGGTATTCTGTGCTAAATGCATGGCTCCTCTCTATAACATGATTGTAAAGAAGAAAAAGAGGATGAAGAAATGAAGTGTACATGCCCAGATGAGCTATTCTTTCTCTCTGGCCTGATGATGGTTCATAAAGCATGCTATGGGGCGATTATAAAAGAATATGGCATAGCACCTGTCCCTTGGTCAGAAATATGATTTTACATTTAAAGCCATCTTAGGTTAACTGTCATTAATGTTTACAGCTGCCCATGGGATGTGGCTAAGTACACTACTACCATATTTATTTTTCTGCAGTTACTTCCAGGTGTTTAAGGAACAAGCATAAATTTCTAAATGTGATGCAGTCCCCACTGTATCTGCCACATTAGTTACACTATGCTGGGTAAGTATAATTATCAATAAATTAGCAGTATCTCAGATATGATAGGAAAGGTTTAATTTAAAATTCTGGCAGAACACTAAAAAAAATACAACAAAAATATTATCCATAAGCTACTGGAGCTGACATAGAAACTTTCATATGATTTTACTATAAGCATCTTGCATTCTTTTGATATGCAAGCCTATGTTTCACCAAGTGCACTACTAAAAAGTTTGTTTGTTTGTTTTTCTATAATATAGGTAGATACACATAAGGAAGTCAGAGGTCACACAATGCTCAGTCTCATATTCCATTGCCTTCTAATAGATGAGCTTAAAAAACTAGTAAAATCTGTAACATCACTCTAAATCTAAAGTTTAAGTACAGTCAAGTTTACTATGCCACAAGACATTTAAGAACAAGTCAGATTTAAAATGCAGGATGTCCAACTAGATTTTTCCTTCAAACACTGTTTTACCTGATTTCCCTTTGTGACCACCCCAGTGAAGAATAGCTGCTTTATGTATACAGCTGAGATTAGAACTGAAAGTTTCTACAAATTAAATCATTGCCAGAAGATGTTGTTCTGAAAGACTAAAGAACTGAATTGAAAAAAAAGGAAATGCCACCCAATCATGCTGAATATAAAAGTAATTAAAATACTTTAAAAAGAATAAAACCATGCAGAAGATAAAATTTAGCTTTATCTAATAGTATCTTTGTTCACATCAATGTTCCTTTTGTTCTCTATTACACATTTAATCACTCTTAGACATCAACCATAACAGCAAAAACTCAAATACTGAGCTGATAATTAAACACAGTAATATTTATAAGATGTTAGTTTATTCTGTAGATATGAACTCTTAATTTAATGCACAAATACAATGAAAGTAAAATTTCTTTTTAAAGATCAGAGGAATGCCATGCCAGTCACTCTTCAATTGAAAAAAGCAGTAATTTTTGTTTTCAGAGCAGTAATAAAATTTTAATAAAATGACAAAGATAGAATGCTATTAACAGAAGCAACAATCTTTAGTAATGACAATTGGCAACAGCATCCATATTAAGCTGCCATTTTTAAAGTATGGGATTTTTAAGAGGCTTTATTTAAAGAGGAAAACTAGGTTTTTAAGCATGATTTTTTTTTTTTTAAGCAAAACATGGGGGAACAGTCTGGCACCAAAATAAATAAAGCACCTAGTACAGCAGGCAAGGTGAGAGTTTACCCCACTGACGTCTGCTCCACCAGAGGTAATCAGCATGAGAAGCATGGGGTGCTACCGCATTTGTACTACCAGAACTAGAAAAAGCAAAATAGGCTAGTGGAGAAAATAGAAGAAAACCTTCAGCCATGTTACCTGAACGGTCAAAAATATTTATCATTGTGATGACTGGTAAACATCACATGGGTAGAACACACAGTTAAACTTTATAGTTTCTTTGAGCTGATCAGAACCAATGTGGTCTGCAAATCAGCTGCAATATTTACAGAGCACTAACTTTCAGTCCTACCACACTTCCATCTGGGTCTGAGCAGGCAGTGAACCCTGTGAGAAGAGACTCTCTCCACACGCTCCAGTATTTTGTTTCACTTGTGATCCTGGTGTAATCCTGAACTATTTTGAAGAGCAACAGATGGTATGGAGGGTAAGGGAGCAGGAGTAAGAAACAAAGAAGGAAAGTTAATTGAAAAGATCTGAATGTCAAATAATTTGCTTTGTGACCACTATCTATAAAGCCAGCCACAAACTTTTTCCATCAAGAAATTTTCAGTCAGCTAGGATTCCTTCTTTTCACTTGCTTATTTATAAATTTATTTTAGTGTGTTCCATCAACTCCAGAATTCAAACTCAAAAAATAAATAAAGAAAAAAGCTCTGTTTCTCCTGTGGCTGTAAAAGCTTGGCTTTGAACAGGCACACAAAATGATGAGCACACACAGAACAGGAGACAAGTAATAGCTCTGACAGGCTATCCTAGAAATTTCTGCTTTAGTGGGAGATGTCCAGTTTTCAGTAAATGAATCTGTGTATTTGTGTGTGCACATTACTAAAAACTTATTAAATGTGGATTTCTCTGGAAATCTGAGAAGCATGTGAAACAACAGGCAGACATAAGAGAAGCCTTCTACCAATATTCACTGTTGAAAATACATTCTATTAAAAACACCAGAACAAAAATGCATCAGTACAATTGTATAGAGAAAGCAGTATGAACAGACACTGGCAAAGCAGAAAATCAAGGCCTTTGAATGGTTAATACTTAGTTTAAGTCACTTAAGATAAATGTGTTCATATGAATACATGCACAAATACACTCATGTTTTTATATTTCAAATACAGGCTAAATCCAACTGGGATTTTTGCCTAAATAAAACTTGTCAGAGTTGGTCCAGTTATGCATGTGAAGTTACAATAGCCTAACACACTTTTAGAGTTTCAGATAATAGTGTTCAAAGATTCAAATAGCATTATGATAAAATTTGCCCCTTGGGCGTATGTCAGTTTAAATATCTGTTCTCATCAAGTTCTCAGTCTGCACTTGTTCTCAGTGGAGTGATTTAGATTTAAAACATCTTTCAAACTGAACTTGATCTATGTTTTAATAGAAAGTAGCCTTCCTTATTCTTAAAGTCAAAAATCATAATTTCTTTGCTAACTGTTTAACCATAACTGTTTCTATTAACAGTGATGGCCGTTAAAAGAGCCTACAGTTGCCAAAAGCAATCAATATACACTGTCTAGAATCACTACGGTGTAAAAATTATAGAAGCATATTATAAATACCACAGATATCTTAGAGTCCTTGTTTGTATCTTGAATTAGAATATGACTTTTGATATTTTTGCAGTAAATATCAGAACACGTTGGTTTAAAAACATACCTATGTTTTATAACAGGACTGAATATTTTGGGAACATATTACTCCCAAACCAATGGGTTAGAATCATGCCCAGTGGCCTCAGTAGGACAGGCTGTGGATTTCCAGCTGTGGGGAAGAAGCCACACAGCCTCTTTCCCTGTGAAGCAGACCACCACCAGCACAGTCTACAACAGGCTCAGAGAGGCACAACAAGATGAGGCTACCAAAGACACAATCTGATTTACAGTGTTTCTTGGAAGATCTCAACTGTGTAAATCCTTAAGAACAGCCAGCTGGAATGTAACACTCTTCCTCTGGAAAAGGAACAATACTTCTGACACCTGCTTCTCTTAGGTTGTAGTGGGAGGAAAGCCTTTGTAAAAGAGCTGACCAAAGGAAGGTTTTAAGGTTCAGTTTGCTTGTACCTGTGTTTATGAAAAATGCCTTCATTGAATGGCCCTAAAATTCAAATTTTATGAGCTTGGAAACTTACAATCTTTCACCTCAAAATTACTTGATCAGTTAAAGAATTTAACTAAGCAAGAACTTGTTCAACTACATAATTCCTTTACTCTAAGACAGATACAACATACAAGACCGAAGAATCTTAGCAGTTTTATGAAGAGGAGGTATTATGTGAATATTATTCTGTATGTAAGTGACTGCATTCACTTAGAAACTTAAAGGAAACATTCTGTGCATAAAAGATTGCATGGCTACTTTGGCTTTTCATGTATTTTTGAAAGCTTCTGCTTATCTGAAGAAAATTTTGCTTCAAAATGTGATAAAGAGACATACTTTCTTTGCAAGGCACAGATTTTGGCAATAAAAAACCCTGTATAAGAAAGGTACTAAAAGGTACTACAATTCTATGTTTTCTGTCTACACTAAAATTATCACGTAAAATTTTCCAAATAATTCTCAGAGTCTGGTATAGTATTTTCCACAAAGCTTTACTGCCCGGTTGTCATGATCACATCTTTGATACCTTTCAGTAGATCCCATTTATCTGTATTTCCTGTCTCTATAATTAAGCCTTACTATGTCAGGTTTTCCATATTCAGGATTTCCTTCTACCGATGCCAGCATCTGCTACTACACTTATTCTAAAACACCTTTCTGTTTCCTTTTATTCATCCACTCTAAAATGATGTGTAAAATTACAGTTTCACCTCTCAAATCCTTCCTGAAGATACTTTTTGTTACAATGACGGCTAGGTCTGTGCATGTTCTAGGCGATGTCTGCAAGATTAAAAATACTTAACTTATAAAGCAAGGTATTAAAAACTAGAAAACTGAGGAACCTGAAGTGCCTAGCTGCACTAAAAGACACAAATATTTGTTCTTCTTGCTTCTTTCTTAGGTTCTTTTCATCAACATAGCTTGTTTTGATTAGCTTGGAAATTCTTAATGGATGTTTTCAATCCTGTATTTGGGTAACAACTAATATAAAGAGAACTCAGTTGTGTTTCACATGGTCCAGTAAAAACACTAAAAGACAGACTTATTCCTCACAAAACCAAAATTTTGTCAGTTGATTTACAGAAGGATTTGTAAATACCACTACCCTTTCTATCTATTTGACCAACTCATCCATGGTACAAACCCCCACCATAGAGGCTGACAGATCAAGAATACTGTGATGTCATATACTAAAATACCCAGAGTCAAGCAAAACATAACTGTAGATGCATTTTTTTCCAAGTAGGGCAAAATTAACAGCATCATTTGTAGTTAAGAGTGAGATCACAGTATCTTTAGTCTAGACTTCCAAAATTCCAAAAGATTCAGAATTGAAATATCACATGAATGATTTTAAACTGTTCAGCTGTTAGGCACAATAATACTATTTATGTACAGACAGCATTTTAAATATTCAACAATTTAAGACTATGCCTCAATGGCAACATAGCAGAACCTTCTGTTCTAATTACAGTAAATCACTTCCTTTATTACCATCTTTTGAAGTAGTGAATGGTGAGCAACTGACTCACTGTAATACTTTTTGGGCACAAAAATACTTTGTAAGGTATTATAAGGTATTTTAACCACCAGTAAAAAGCAGTAAGTCCAAAACTATCCAGTTGTTCTGAACGGAGGAGACTAATACATTCAGCTGAAACTACAAAGAGTTAAGGTGGCAGATGGTAATTACTGATACTGGAAGTGAGCCTGGATAAAGGCGTTTGGAACTTCAGTTTAATGTCTTATCTATAAGATGTTGCATTCACAGCATAAAACTCTCTTGTGTTGAGGTGGAATGTGGCTCATTATGGCCACATTCGAGAAAAAATTACTTCTGCTAAAGCACAAATACCAACTTCCTTTATACATTTCTTTTCCACAAAAAAACTTGATTAAACCATGAGATAACTGCAGACCAGGATGGCATGAGTATCACCATATGAAATTCCCTTTCCATGTGTCTGTACAATGTCATAGATGGAAGTCTGATTTTTATTTCATTATCTTTCAAATTGTTACTGATGAAGTGATGGCTCTTTACTTGACATTTTATTCCACAATATTAAGAACATGGGACACAGGATTGAATGCATGCATCTGATCCTGAGTTTGTGCATGTGGAAGACAGAGAAAGAGGCACTGTAAGTTAAAGAAATAAATTGAGTTTGGGGTGTGTCGCCTGTGACTTAAGAAACTCCAGCAACCCGAGTAAAACGATCACCCTACCGTATGCTATTCCTTCCCTTTTGCTAGAAGTAACTAACGCAAGGAGATGAGAGTGAAGGCCAGTTACACATGCCATTTGACAACTTCAAAGCACTGACCACTACAATAATATATACAATAGTCCAGTTGCATACACTGGACACTAGAAACCCAGGTTTCAAAGTGGTTATGTAAGTAAAAACACTGGATTCTGAAATCATGCTCTCTTTTATCTGTTGACAATATTTAAGACTATCCCAATAACAGACTTTCCCTGTTTTTAAATAATGGAAGACATCAGAAAAAATACCAGTGTTTAGGCTTTAATATTGCAGTACATGCATCATACTGATGTCTGCAGATTAGAAATCCAGAGTTGATAAAAGACACTGAGAAAAAGAAAAATACCTACTCACAAATATGGTATTTCTCTGCACTGATCACAAAGATGCCAAAACACTTCATTTGTACATTTCTTTTGTATCAAAGTATTAATCTAAATGTTCTAGTCATAGCACCATGATTGGATGGCCAGGACAAGTTACAAGTCTGAAGTAATAAAGAAAGGAGTGTTACCATTCTCTAACCTTTGCTTTGTCTTGTTGTCCATTTCACAAATTCATCCTCATATTAAAACACTGACCAGGAAGTAATTGCTCTGGACTGCCGTGTTTAGTCCACCCACTACGTCTGAGGCCAGTGTCACTATAAAACTGTCTGTCAAGGAGCATTCCCAGAATCCCAAACTATGTATATATTAAGCAGCTTCACCAACTTTTCAGTTTTTTCATGAAAATCACTTTTCTGTGTACTGAAGACTGTTTGTTTAGAAAGGTTGTAAAAACTGTAAAATTATGCAGAACTGAGTGGGAGATGATCCTGAAAGTGTGGGATGCTTTATTACATATCAAGAGGAAATTACGCTGGCTTTCTTTTTCGCTTTATACAAAGGTTTGTTTAACTGCTTCAAATTCTGTTTCCCTGAGCCATCTACTTTTTCTATGATTTAGGTTTACTTTATTAAACATATTTTTACCTCTTCATCCAATATTCTTCAAATCTTTACTACTTCTGTCATTAACCCACTGACAGAAAAGTCCATTATGAAGCTAAAACAACCTTCCCAGGAGTGCTTTTTACCTGAGACAACTAAGTCAGATTTCAACGTTCTGAGCATTAGGTTCAATGCCCTAACCAGTTTCCATACTTACTTCTCAAGCTGGAATAGAAAAGTTGAAATGTTTTTCAGTAATATAGCAATTATTCTGGAAAGTAACATGCCTAGAAGTACAGACTACATATATATTTTTCTAGTGTACACCATTCTTTTAACCTACCAGCATTTAGGTTCTGATATATGCTCTGAACTTTTACACAAAAAACCCAAAACTTAATTCAAACATTTTCTTGTAGAACAAAAACATCCAGATCTGAAAATTATAGTCATGAGCTAACTGTCCAAATGTATGCTGGAAGTAGAACTCACAACTCACCCTAAGAATACTATTCCATACAATTTTGAATGAACGAGAATGTCTACTATGTACAAATGCTATTAACATTTGTATACTTTTGAAGGACATTAGTCACACGATTAACTTACAAGCTCTTCAGAAAGCAATGAACTCTCCCACCAAACTATGAGTTAAATAGACCAGAGTAATATTCAGACAGCCACTAGATAAAGTACATCATGTTATTTTTCAATACTGTTCACTGAAAGCAATACTGTTTCAGTGGGCCTTTCCTCATGGAGAAATAGTGGCCCAATTACAAAGAGATCAGTTGAAAAACAAGTGGTCCCCGACATCTCCAGAAGGTGAAAAAACACAAGATACACACATATATGCAAATATTCCTCCTGTTTCCCAAGTATTTTAGTATATTACTTACTATTTCCATAAGGAAAAACCCCTACCATTAGCTAACTGTCTTACGATTCTGAAAGCAAGCCAGATGTATTGTATGTCATGTTTACTACTGATGTTAGAGCAGTACTTGTTTTGTTGGAATGTATCATGACAATTCTGAGATTTATTTTTAAAGGTTCTCAATGGGGTAAGAAGGCAAAACCTTATATCCCCCAACTAAATCTGAATACAAACATCATTTATTTATAAAATGACAGAATAATAGTTTTACGAAATACTTAAAGAACAGATGTCATTGTTTTTCTATGATTGTACAGAGTATGTAATACATTAGAAGAGCTGAGGCATCAGAAATATTTAAAATCCCTTAAGTCTTCTATAGCAATCACTATAAAACTTACATACAATAAAATGAAAAATTTCATACACAAAATCTGAATTCTTGAATACAAATGTTGACAATGTATTTCTAGGGTTCAGAATGTCCCTCTCTCCCTTCCACTCTCCATTGCTTGCATAAAAGATGCCATAGTGCTATGAAAACATGTTTAAAAAGTCCTAAGGGAAAAGTTTCCTAGAGTCTTTGAAATTCCTCCTTTTCCTATTTCTTTACAGATTTCTAACAGCAACACTGTTCCTGTAGTTTCTCAAACAAGGCAAAAAGAAAAATACCCTCTAGATATAATCTTTGTATTTCCTATTATATTTCTCCGGTTACTTTTTGCTTTTGAAAGAAATGCAAACTGAAATCTACAGTTATATTACCGACTGTATTTTAAGTTAATCTTTCAGCATGAAGAAGTAGATGGTATTTGAATGCCCATACTTACAAGAATCACATAGGGATGTGATTTGATGAACAAAATAACCTGAAAATACTTCTTTTTTGATCATTTTTTGCCTACTTGTGTTTTTATTTAACTCTAGGTACAGAAAAAACATTGCTTCAGGTTCCTACCTCTATGATAAAAAGCACAGGGCAAGGAGCCACCACCTATCAATATGAAAAATTTACTACAATGTAAAGTATGCCTTCATTTCTCCCTTTTCAAACAAATATTTGAATATAATTATTCCAAGCCAGGGATTCCACTTTTGTAGCAAAATCAAGCTGGATTTGAGAACACTTTTTATGTAATAATTTTGATTAAGATTTTTGGTCATGGATAAGTTAAGCTATTTACAGATACAGGATCATTTCATTGTCGGGGCAGGAACTTAACTTTGAGCTAGTCTGTTTACTTTAACAGACCTAACTATGAAATGAAGTGTTGCTCCACTGAATACTTCCTAAAGTAAGAAGTATGTGGCACAGAAACATTCTCCACCATGCAAGTGACGAGCAATATCAGTTCAAATTGTGTCCCCTGCATATAGGTCTTTTCCTGTATTTTTGTTTCACTGTTATCCTTGGCTCTTCCTCCACTATCTCTAAGATCATCCTTGCTATGTAGAATTATGGTAAGAAAACACCAGAACCACATAATTCCAGCTAAGACTCACTCTACAAACTACTCACTAGGAAGCACTGAATATCAATGCAAAGAATTGTCTGGCATCAGAACCTGAAAATCTACTCAGTGCAGCATTCCTAGAAACAGGAATATTGAATGTTTCTATACATTTGAGCCTGCTGCATGCCAAGATGTTAAGAGTTACTGGATTGCTCTGCTGCATATTCTTTGCTTAGAATGTGCTGGAGAAATCAACACTTTCCAGTGCATCCCCTCCCAAGTGCCCTTCCTTACTACTGATAGTAATGAAAGGTCTTAGACCTTATGCCAGAAGTTTCTACTGTGTGTAGTGCCCCCTACACTGCTTGCACCAATTTGGATAAACATGTTTTGCATTTAAAATGCCATTACAAATATTAAGTATGGCAACTGGTAAGTACTATAGCCCTCTTTACTAATTAATACCCACAAAATCTTGATGGCTGTCAATACCTTATTCCTAAAGTACTTGTATTCGACACATGCACTACTATGGAAGACTTAAACTCAGAGCAAAAAGATTTGTGAAAAGGCATATGACCTTCTTCCCACTACAATGGCCATCCCCTAATTAAGCAATGCATCTGATAGTCATTAACAGGAATGAGATAATGAATCACTTTCTCTCTTCTTTGTTAATTTGCTGTAACCAAGCGGCTAATGGATGTCAGAGCTGAGTGATTGCACTGATTATAGTGATTTATAGTTGCAACAAAACAATTTAAAACCATTCTGATTATTCATGTTAAAGATGCTTTATGTTTTGTTTACTAAATGTTTTATGTTCCCCCTCATGCCCCTCTACACACAATGAGACAGGTCTTCCTGGAAAACTTGAAAGTTCTAAGATTTTTATTGTTTCAGAGCAAGGCATTTCACTTGGTTTGTGAAAAAAAAAAAGTTTACCCAGTAGAAATGAAAAGCCTTAGGGTGGAAAGATAACTTCAGTGGTGCCTAGTTCAAAAGAAGACGGAAATAAGAGGAAATAAGGCAAACTTCAAGCCACTTACCTTAGGGCTCCCAGTCCCTTCCTCATTCTCTGCAGACACATCAGTAGCCAGTATCTCTGCTTTGATGATATCCAGAGCCCTAAGAATCCAGCTGTGTTGCCGTTTGATTTGCCTCTGTAGTTCCTTCCATTGACTTGCAATCATCTGCAGCATGTCCTTCAGTCCTTCTCCAAAATGAAGGGGAAAAAAGTAAAAGCTGTAAACTCTACCGCATCTTTAAATATTATTATTTATTCAAAGAATTAGCAGGATATTGAAAAGAATAAATGCAACAAGAATGTTAATGTATTTTCTCAGCAATAAATCCAAGCATTACTATTGTTCATACTGCAAAGCAATGCTATAGGGTCAAAACAATTTTTCAGCCATAATGTTAAATTTTTATTATGTTTTAGCTGACAATTTCAAGGAAGGAAGGAAAATCCCACATAAACTGTGATTTCTATGCAGTAGGGAATGCAACGGTAATCTCACCCTCTAATATCTAGTCTTTATCTCAAAACATTTCAAAATATTCCAAATACATTTTTCTTACCTCCAACTCCTGTAAACATTTTCTGTAGTTTAAACATTACCATTTTCTAAGTATATGATGACATGCACTACCCTTCTATGCCATGGCTTCTATAGCTTTTTGGAACTATACTTAGAAGTCACTAATTTCGTATTGCTTTTCACATTACACAGATCTGTCTGATGCTGTGAAACAATAGAGGCACAATGAGTAACATGATCAGAAAACAGTAGACCAAAGGCTAACTTCAACCTAGATGAAAAGCATGCTAAGTAGGCCAAAATTAAGATGGCATTCTGTAGCAGTATATGCTGATTAAAACCCTATTATCATACAAGTCACGCAAACATCTAAAAATATAGGGGGTGGTGGGGATAGAGAAAGAGAAATCAGTATCTCTCTCCCCCTCCTCTCAACTTAAGGCCTCTGCAGAAAAAGACAAGCCTAACCAAAGGAAAAAGGTATTTTTAATTTTAATCTATTCCTCATAAATATATTAAAATCAATGTAAGAATTAGTTTAAGTGGTAAAATAAAGCTTTACCAATGCAATTACCCATGCAGAGTATGTAAAAATACATATATATTTGAAATCCTAATTCATTATCTTAATGTTATTTCCATTGCACCTACATCAAAGAATGTGTCAGTGTGAAGTTTTCAGTGATGTGATTTCAATTGAAACTCAGCTGAGCAGCAAGACCAAAATAAAATGAACAGACTATTTGCAGGCAGTATTTCATTTTATAAGTATCACTGCATTGTATGCAGTATATGAAACATTTATAAATCTTGAAGGTCAATCTGATAATGTAAATATTAATAATACATAAGGAAGTGAATATATGCAGTAATTTACAGCAATGCTTCTTCATTCTTTAATAGTCTGGAGACATAAAGACTCGCAATATTTCAGAAGGATTTACCTGATTTGTGAGATACAATAAGCTCAAGAAGTTGACGTCCTTCTTCTACCACTGCTTCTTTTAAAGCACAGTGGCTATCTACATTCAACTTAAAAGTCTGCAAAAAAAAAAAAGACAAGAAAAAAAGAGAGAGAAAAAAACCTCAGTATCAGACATTGGAGAGGCAGTTATCATAAAACACATGTACAAAATTACTTGCTGCTTTTTATTAAGAACCACATCCCCATTTACCCAATAGCCAAACTAATTTGTGATACTAAAAGCTATTGATATTTTGGATCTGGCCTCAAAATGTTTCCATTAGATCAGCAAAGTGCATCTGTGTTGAAACAGCTGACAAATCTAGAAATTCATTAGGTTTTATGAAAAGTCGCAACCCGTAGGCTATATCTGGAGTAACAGTGTTCTATAAAATACACTAAATTTATGCCACCACATATGAGCTCTGTTTCTTTCAGATTTCTTTGAAATGTTGGTGATAGCACTATTTATGAAACCATAAAAAAATTACAGCATTGAATATATCGGCCTTATGTGCACTTACACAAATCTATTAATATTGTGTTTCTGAGTTACCTCATATCCATTTTCAAAGAACAAATCAAACTGCTTTAGATCTCTGCATTCTTAATTTGCAAAGTGAGTATTTTTCATCTTTTTTACACTAATATTTTTACTAGTTCACAAAGGATCTCTGCTTTAACAATGACTAAAATATTTTGCTTCTTTTTTAATTTATGTTATATTTTTGCAAATGGCATTAAAATCTAGTAATTGAGAGAGGAACTGGAAACATGATCTACTATATGTTACGCCATTTCATACACCGTTGATAATTTGGATAAATGTTTGAATTATTTGTCAGAGCTTCTCACTCAAACTTGCATGTAAGAAACGGAAACAAAATACAATAAAGGGGTACTTGCCATATTTAATCATAAATCATGTGCAGTCCTGAATACACCCATGCAACTCTTGTGCTCTTTGAAATGTCTACAGAATGCATGAAAACAGTATTTGACCCCTTGGAAGGAAAGAGTTTTGAGTTCTCTTGGGAATGAGTTAACTGGCAGAGATGAAAGGAGACTTTGCAAGTGCACATTTGTAGCTTCTGATTTTTATAAAACTTAATTATATTTCTCCAAATGCTAGTGACCATACTAGTACCGAAGTAGCAGACATCACAAAATACTCAAAAGCCCTCATTTCTTAGAGAAGTGACCACTTCCTTTCTTTCCTAACTCCCGTAGTCAGGCTGATTGGCGTAGCAGAAAATAATATTGCCAGATCTGTAATAAAATGATGTTCTTTTACTGTATTTGTCATGGTTGAAAGAGGCATGTTGCTCAGAGAGACTCTTAACAGTCTTTCAGGCAGCAGTACCTGACAGTTAGTGACAATGTTTTTAAGGATTCTCCATTCAAATAGAGAGCAATAAACAGGAATTTTGCTACCTTCAGCATTTTGTCTAGCCCAATTTTCCTTGTATGGGCATCTGAATATATTGTTTTGTACCAGCTGTTGAACAACTGGGTCAGCCAAGAGAATTTAAAAGGGAAAAAGGATGCCTAGTTTATGTCTGGCCCTTTCTTTAATCTAGAGCTTTATGAACCCAAATCTAGAAGTTCTTTTTCTTTCGTAAGAGCATGTCTGAACAAGCACTGACAATATTTAATTTACTGTTTACTTAAAACAGGCTTGTACTGAATAGTTTGTAATCATGCACTTCACAGGAAATGCACTATGCGTGTGCCTCACACAGCAAAAGAGAACCTAAAGGACCTGAGAGTAGGTTGTGTAATTTCACATAATTGAAGTTGAGTATAGATGCAGCTGGATGTGGCAGTGTCTTGAGATGATGTGGATGTGTTTGATAGGAAAATTGGAAAAGATGAGGTATTCTTCTTCATTAAGAAAAAAAAAAAGAGACTTGCTGTCCTAGAAAAGATTCATTTAACATAACGCACCAGATACTACAATACAGCTTGATTTTCAGGTGCACCTATTAACCAGTAATAATGTTAAACTGAAGAAGCAAAATATGATGAATAAAGATGGGGCCAAACTTTTGGGTTTTGACTAGCAATATTCTCCTTGTGCAAAATTCTGATTTTATGGATAAATTATGCGTGGCACAAATACCGTGAACATACATGAAATTTAGCAGAAATAAACTCTTATCAGCATAGAGGCATCAAAAGGACGTAACCATTCATATGAGTATAAATACAAACAGAAGTAAAGGAAATTGTCAGTTGATGTAGTGAAGTATGAGTTTTGGCTTTAGAATTATATACATATAATTTCTTACACTTGGTAATTTCCTAAGAAAAAGGAACAAATGGACAAGGAACACTGGAAAGAAGAGCCCTTAATCAGGGCATCAGTGCTTGTGGCTCCTCAGACCTGCAGGGCTGAAAATGTGGCACATGAAAAAGGCAGAGTTGAAGATGTAATAAATATTACTTGTATATACAATGGAGAGATGCAAATTTGCACAGCTAAAGATAAAACAAGACCAAATATTTGGGGGCCTTCAAACACAGAGATCCTCTCCCATCCTGGATATTTCCTGTTCCCTACTGTTTAGTTATGGCATTTGGGAAATTGTAACTCTAAGAGCGTGTGATCCAGGTACTCTGCTCCCCTCCTCCTCTGATCTTCCCTGATAATGAATGGAGCCTTTGCATCTGAAGAGAGGAAAGGAGAAGAGGAGGGAAGTCAATTAATCAAAGCCATTTTCCCAGACACATTTGCAGCTATGGAGCAGTCTAAATATCACACATGAGCACATATACATTATGGAAAATGCATGTGCATTGGCCTGACAGCAGCCTTTTAAACAACACATTAATGTCATCCCTAGCACTACAGTGTATATAATGTAGTTTACAAGCTGCAACAACTGAAATTTCCTTATGAAGTTCTCTGCACTTCTCCCAGTCACCGTGCACCTATATATAAATACCAACCGTTCTTATTTAGCAAGAAAGGAAAAGTGAGGCAGGAATCATGAAATTTCATTAAAGCTACAGAACTGTAAATAAACAGGAATAAAGGCTCCAAAAGTGTAAGTGCAAAGCCCCAGGAGTGCTATCTTCTGTTGACTGCATGGGGTAGAGGAGCCCAGGCTCCACAAAATGAAGCTGTCCCCAACATTTAGGAAACTGATCCATCGGACAATACTGCAGAACCTCCACGGGGGAAAAAAAAGCAACACCTCCTGATCTATACGGGGCTCTGAACACTAAAAATAAGAGACTCCTTTTGCAGCATGGAATAATCTCTCCCTCTCAGCTTCTGCCTCTGTAAAACTGTAAATGAGAAAAATTATTTGAAAAAATATTTATTTGAAATGCCCCTGAGGATTTCTTTTATGGCTGTAGATAGTTAAATTTAGGAAACCTCTATGGAGTAGGTACCCTATAGCATGTAACTATCAAGCTCTGATATGCAATCTTTCAGTGTTTTAAAACCCCCTATTCTTAGCAAATCCTTGTAATTTGCTAAAACACAACCCAGGTCTCGACCTACCCGTATCTGCAGTAAGGATAGTCAGCTACTAAATATTTTTGTTTCCAGAGGCACACAGACTTTGTATAAGCATGGACGTTTTTTAAGTCATGTGTCCAACTAATGATTTCCAGTGTACTTTGTGCCTCTGACACACAAATAAGCAACTAGGTATCATGTGAACCTACAATGTATACATACAGACTAGTTTAAATAACACAGCAGTTTAAACCTATGGCCAGATTAAGATACTGTACTAAAAGAAATATTTTCTCAGTCAATCATACTATGAGCTTGTGTGGTGTACTAGGGCGTTGCTGAGACCTAATTTCCTTGAGGTTCATTTTCAATGTGTTTAAAGATCTTCGACAAAAAATATCACTGTTTCTAGGGCATTTAGTTTTTAGAGCAATGGTACAGACAATTAAAATTATCTAAGTGACCTATGATTTTAGAATTTGAAACAGAAAGCTTAATTTAAAATTTCCTAATAGTCATTTGCATTTCTGGAGAAAATCACAATATTACTAAAATGTGGGCTTCTATATTGAAGTACATATTTAGGTGTCTATTTTGACTAAGAACTTAGCACTTTTAATTATAACACTCACTGTGACAGATATAATTCAATTGTGAAATTTAGAGTGATGGGAATAGTTTCTGGTAGAAAATAAATTAGATTCTTTGACTATCACAATCCTGTAAGGAAAATCAAACTCTCACAAATATTATCAGCAATGTTATATTTTGGATAGGGAGACAGTTTTAACACAGAGTAAAGTTCTAAGAAAATGGAGCAACAAATGTGTGTCACATTTATTAAATATATGCTATATATGTTGCCAAGAAGTAAAATATTTTGAAAATTTTGAAATTTTTTTTCTTTAAATTACCACATTTCATTTGTCTTAAAGGCAATATGACTTAAAACAGTTCATGAAAATTTATTCTTATATTCTTAATATACAGTTACTTTTACAACTGTATTGGTCCTGGCACAGTTATCTTCCAATAGCTTGCTATGACAAAATAACAAAACATGAAGTACTGAATTCAACTTTTGGTTAAAAAAAAAAGGTAGCTGTCTGTGGTTTTTTGGTTGGGTTTGTTGGGGTTTTTTTGAGGATTTCTGACCACACAGAAAGTCTCTGTCTGCTCACTGCCTAGTATTTACTTACTTGAGTTAATAACCTAATAAGCCATGTAATAACGCAGTGTTATTTTCATACTCTTGAACACTACCTAACAATGACATTCAGGAAATCAAAAAAATAACTACCATGTAATCTGTCTTTAAATTAAAATGGGAATGGTCACATACTTAGCATTCTAACAACATGATACTAAATATATAATTAATTGGTCAATGGTTATATGAAATGGATATTCGTTTGCAATTTGTACATGAAGATCCTATACTCTATGAAATAGTGCATTTCACACATTACATCTATAAATATATCATCAAACTATTTACCTTTTTAGCAATTGAGAAATACCTTATCTAGTATAGCCTCACATTTTTTATCGGGGATATAAAGCCTACTTAGTATTAGAAGTCACTAGGATGTGTTTTCCCGGGAATTAAATGTTACACATGAAATGGTTCCAGTCAATGTTTCCTTTGTTCATGCTTTCCATAAAACCTAGGTGACTATAAAGAATTTTTTATTTTCTTCTTTTCTTTTAAGCTGTACTCTGAGTGACACTCCACCTCTTAAACAAAACTATGGAAATGCTTTATGCAGCTCCATGGTCAAGGCTGATTTTTACCACAGTAGCAGGGATTCCACCTTTGCTTTTTTAAAGAGAACACGGTGAATCCTTTGAAGCTGCAGCACCTACTAGGGTCTTTTTCTTCTCTCCTGAGACCGAGAACATACTCTCCCTATAGCAATGATGGCCAAGGGGCCAAGTATCACCAACTGCTAAGAAAATCTCTAATGCATAATACAAGATGACCATCATTTTCCTTATATGAACCACACATTATTTCCTTCTATAACCAATGGGAGCTGGTAGACATTATTTAAGATTGAATAGCTAGTGGAAAGAAGATGTGGTCTTCTATCCCCTGCAACAATGAGAAAGCTTTAAAAGACAATAATTTCTTGGGTGTCTCTGGGGGTAATTCCTTCTACTGGCATCTGTAGGCAGATAAAAATGGGCAAAATAACAATATCACTATGTTGATTCACAATATCAAATTATAATCTAAAATGCCCTTAAAATTGACATAAAACTGATCTGGGAACATCGCTACTGAAATCCCATATTCATCATCTCATGCTGGCATTGTGCCACTGTAGATGTAGATCAGATATAAGATGGTTTGACTGCTCAGACAATTTCTTTGTGCAAGTTTATAATTTATTTTAACATAATATTAACCGAACAATCCGAGTTCAAAATGTTTAGTAATGAGATAATTAGAGCAACCCCAGGAATGATTTTACCTTCCAATCACTGATAGGCATTCACCACTTCTCACTTGCCTGGGAGGACTAAGCATATTTATGATGAGACAAACTGGTGGGAGTTTAGCAAACAACAAAGAAAATACATTTAAAAGTGAAAATGGTGGAAGATTATAAGAAATAAACAGGACTGACTAAATGATGATGAAAAGGCCATTATTATCTACTTATATTCTATGAATCTGAACACCAAGCAGAAAGAAGACTTAGTAGCATCGTGCAGTATCAGAGGGTACAGTAGATGGGACTAATGGAATTAAATTAAGAAAGAGAAAATTTCAGATAAATACCAGTGAAATTTCCCACAAAATTCAGATCTATTAGATTGTGTAATAACCTCCTAAGGGAAACAGTGAAAGCCCTGGTCCCTCGAGACCTTTAAATTTAGACTGTATAAAAATGTAGGAGTAAGGACTGTGATGTAATGGGCTGACAGAGCAGAAACCTAGGTCTTTCATGTGCCACAGAATTTGTGATGGGCCGGCAAAACTAAATACAAAGGGGCAAATTCTACCCCAGTAGTCCTACAGTCATTCATACTTCTGTAAAACCACCTCAACCCTCTCTTCTCTGTCACAGCTTCTGCCATTGCAGTATTAAGCAATCAATGTGGTTCTCCTCTTTGTTACCTCTGAAACATGGATAAATACTTTAGGTCCCCCAATTTCTGTTTCTCATTCCTTGTTGTGTTTGTCATCTCTTAGATAATTTAGCCAAGTTTTGAATGCATAATTTTACAAGTGGACATGAAGGAAAGTTAGCTCAACTCTTCAGGAAGCCTATTTTGCAGATTTAGTTTAGAAGGCATAGAGGCTATTTCTGCAGATATTCACATAAATTCTTCTGCTGCCAGCTCCAATTTATTTTTTGTATTTCTCTTTACTTTTATGCGTCTAAACATTTTACATTGTTTAAAGAAAAGTTAATGTGAGGCCTCCCAAATTGAATCTCAGTTTGTTTATTACCAAGAGACAATGAGGGATGGAAGAACACAGGAAGGAAAGCACCCAAGCAAAACAGCTATACAATGAAACAATTGCTAAGTCACCATAAGCACAGTGAACTGTACATCCAGTCCACCATATATAACTGTCCTTGATCATTTCTTGTCTTTGTGAGCTACTCAGGAAATAATCTGCAGAAGTCACAGTCTTCTGACTCCTTCTTCTATCAAGAGGACATTTGTCTGGCTGATCACACGTTTCTAGGCACAATTCTACCTGGAGACCCACCATACCCCAAAGCTATTTCATCAAAGTATGCCTAAGTTGTATTGTCCTACCACATGCAGAAAAAAAACAGCCACGAGAAAAGAGTTTTCCAACCCAAAAGTAAATTCATGGGGCATAGCAGCCTTGGCAAATATATAGTTACCAAAGGAGAGAAAATATATACATATATATTATTTAAATATAAACTTACTAACTTACAGACCAAAAGCACTGGCTCTAAATAACACTATGCAGTTTTAAAACAATTCTTGAAGGATTTTAGTTCTATTAAAACTTCAGGGGAATATAAGGGAGATTTATGTACATATGGATATAAGGTTTTCTGAGTGTCAAAGGTGAACTAAAATGCCTTCTTAGCAAAATATATCTAATAAACTGAAATCCCAAAATATTAACGCAATCCATCTGTAGAATTAAGAAATGAAAAAAAAAATATCGTAGGAGATGCAAAGAAAAACATTTACTAATCAAGACTTACAGTCATGCCCTGAATTTTCTATATTTCTGCTGAACCTTTGGCATTGCAAACACCAAAACAGAGACAGCAACTGTATTACTTCTAGTACTTAAAGCGTGAATGATATTATGCCTCTGAGAGACACAGCATAGCACCCATGGGAGTGGGCCATAGTTCTTGGAAGGTAAGTAAAAACAAACATAGTTTAAATGTTGCTGAAAGTGTGCTGCTTGTCCTTTCAGATCCTGGAATTATACCCTTTTAATGATTTCCAATCTCAGGAATTTTTAAAAATAAATTTCATTTCACTTTCAAAAACAAACTACAGATTACATCTGTATTGATCATACCAGCCTACTAAAATTTCAGGCAATAGCATACATTTTAATAGACATACAAATTAAAATTAACAGAATTCCTACATAAACATTATACAATTTATTAATAAAATAAACATTACTTCTGAATTAATTTTTAAAGATGTTTCAACAGTTGTTACAATGATTAGTTAGTATAAAGAGCATGACCAAGTTGCCATTCAAAGAGTGATTATTCTGCAACTGATATAAAGCTTCTAAGTCAGAACTTCTGTGAAATACTTTTTCACTGAAATTTCCTGATCAAGTTACTTTAAAACATTTTACAATGGCAGTTTGATTTTATTGTATTATTATAGGCACTGAAGCCTCTGCATGCAATTTCTTCTGCAGGCCAGACACACAATGGACCCAGTGGAATCCCTGACTGCCACCGCTCAAGCTTACACTATCTGTGTTTGGGGACACCTCAGCACCCAAGAGTTTTACAGTTCTAGGCGGTGAGACTTGAGAGGGGATGAACATTTGTAACACGGCCAAATCATGTCACCCTGCCTTGTTCAGCTTCACCCACAAGTGCAAATGAATTTAAACATTTCCCAAAGTCTGAATAATCTGGGTTTTAACCTGCTCTATGACAGTGTTTGGCCTTGTTTTCTAAGAAAACTCTCTCCGATATTTAATACACTCTCATAGGAACATACCACCCTCTATATTCTGGCATGGAAAATAACACTGTGTGTTAAGGATCTCAACAGTCCCTCCTCCAAAGTAATAAACGTTAGCTTAAAAGCATCCTGAATAACAGTGCAAATAAAATTCTAATTTTTTTAAACCTCAAACTTTGTGAATTAAAAAAATCCCACCAATTTTAGATCAAGTGCAGCATTTCTGCATTGGTTAGGACAAGAGTACCGTGATTAGCAAGATATATATCTGGATTTTCTATTATAGACCTGATTTTTCTCTTATTTAGTCATCAAAAAAGTCACTGAATTTCAAAAGAACAGTTCAAACAGTTTAGAAACTTCTATTTTTCCCACTGCCAGCAGCCATACGCTCTCTGACTCCAGACTATAACACAGGTACAGCCAAATATATTAAAAAAATGACATTTCCTTTTGATGTTCTCGGGCACTTCAACTCAAGAAACAGAGAAACTTACACAGAGGTTATTGGGTTTACACATTTTAAAAGTCAAAAAATAATCACAACTGACAATATACAGGCATTCCCTTTGTTTAAGGTTGATGTCTTACTACCTATTAAGTTCTTTATTTGCCTGTGTTATTTGAAATCTGATAGATTTAGTCTGTATCTCTGATTAGTATGGTCTGCAGACTGTTTCCCATATAAAAGGACATACATTCAGGAAACTATGCATACACAAAATACCTTTCAAGATAACAGCATAAAAATCAGAAAATCAAACTAACAATCAGCTAAAGAGATTCAAAGCCAAGTCCTTGGAGAAGCAAGATATTAGTCCACTCATGGTGCTCAGACTCTTTAGCACCATCATCCTGCAGATACTATTGTGTATTTTGAGAAAAAAAAAATCTGAATTGGCTGCCACTGACATTGGAAATGCCCATAAAGCAAAAGCACAATACATAACTTAGCCATTTCAGAGGCTTTAATACCTTTAATAAAATTACTGTTACCACCGCTACCACAAAGACAGCCAGTAGATTAGCCCAAGGCATGTGTATTTAACCTTATTTTCAATGAGAACAGGTATTTATTGCTTCTTTACATTGACATTTTTCAGAAAATTAGGTTTTCCAGGGAGGTGAGAATGATTTTTTTTCAGACGTAGCAGACTTGTTACAAACAGACGGATCAGTTATCATGAGATATCACAGAAGCATCATTACTTCACCAATACAATTCCTTAAACGTGAAAATACAATCTATTTTCTGTATGAAAGCATTTGCTGTTTACAGCCATGAAAGCGCTGAGCCATGATGTGACCAGAAACATTTATACTGGACACAGGAAAACTCTTATTTCATGTCTCTGTAGATAATAAAGCACTCAAAGCTCCCATATCTTAAGAATAATTTGGGTTTACAATGGAGATGACTTCTAAACTTCCTACACAGAAGAGAAGTAAAAGAGTGAATCAACTTGTATAAGTTGTTTTGAAATACCAATGATATTTTCTTTATGATATTTTTAAGACTGTAATGTGTAAAATAAATGTGGTGACTGAGAAGGTTAACATAATGGAACAATTCTGGGCTAAAAAGCACTTTTACGTGGCACAAAGCTTGCAACTAAATTGAGGTATAAATTACAGACAGGGATCACAGAATTTATTAGAAAAGAAAACCAAGAAATTCTGTCTCGTGGAAATTATAATTTAGCATATCCAAACAACACTTCACATTGCAATGACTCCATGCAATCCTGAGCACTTGTACTTTCTACAGAACAATATTTGCTATTCTAGTTTCAACTAAACAGAACATACATTTTTGCCTTAAAAAAAGAACAACAAACAAATAGCACTGGTATGAACAATTAGTTCAATTAGTTATTTTCTAGAAGGCCATCCTCCTCTATTCTTTCCATGAGTCACAAACAATTCCTGTTTGTGCTATCAGGAGAAACAGGAAACCACTGGCAAGCTTGTAAGAATCATAGAGTTGGAAGGGACCTTATAGATCATCTAGCCCCATCCAACCTGGCCTTGAACACTTCCAGGGATGGGGCCTCCACAGCTTCTCTGGGCAGCCAGTTCCAGTGCCTCAGGAAAGAAATTCTTTACTGTGAGGGTGCTAATATCTAACCTAAATCTACCCTCTTCCAGTTTAAAACATTACCCCCCACCCTATCACTACACTCCCTGATAAAGAGTCCCTCCCCATCTTTCCTGTAGGTCCCCTTTAGGTACTGGAAGGCTGCTATAAGGTCTCCCAGGAGCAAGATTGTTAGGACAAAGAGGTCCGACATCTAGTTCCAAATTTCTAAGTTTTTTCCTTTAATAATTTTATCTTCACTGAAAAATATTGGTTATCTTGCAAATAATGCAAGAAGGATTTCAAAAGTTCCATCAAATAATTTTAAAATAAGACATTTTTCATTTGTAGGTTTCCATTTTAAAGTCTTGTAATATCTAGCTTGAAATGTTACACTAGACACAGAAATGGCTTTGGCCAAAAGACCTAAGAGCACACTACAGTAAAATGCACAACCAGGTGTTGTACAGCACCAAGAAAACAGAGTACTGCGTTAACAACAAAGGGAAAAGTTAAGACTACAGAATCAGAAGTCCCGGGTCTCAGCAAGTATTTATAGTGCTTTTTGCCTACACCTTTTCCTCAGTGATTCTCCACACTTCCTTGTTTGCTAGGTTATTTCTTTACTGTGCTAAAACAATGGACCTTTTCTGGTCACCAATACAGAGCAGTAAAATATCTATTTTAGCAAACTAAAATGGTCAAGAGCAACACGGTGAATTATTATTTGTTGAGCTAGTAAGAAAGTCTGTTTGGTTTCACAAGCACAGCAGTACAATCTAGACAGATGCTTTTAGCTCATAAGCTGCCTTCAGGATACTGTTTTTGATGAGGACTGATTTGCATACCACCACGTCTATGCTTAGATTCTGCTAGTAGCTAATTCTGATCAGGGTGCCAATGGGCAAGAATCAGCATAACAGAAAAGAAGAGCTACAAAAGATAAAACAAATCAGAAAACATTTTCAGAAGTTCCTTTCTGGTAAGGTCAATGAAGCTACCTTTTCTTTAGGAAGTGATTTGAGCCTAACTGTTCACAAAACTGAAAACCTGCCTCACTTTCTTTGCTAGGAGAGCTGAGTGAGGCCTTTGTGGCAAAGTAGATTTCTGCTGAAGAACATCCCTGTTTTATGAAAACATATTAGTGTTTTCAACATCTGCCAGCTTGGGTGGCTGCCAACAGGGGTGCCAGAAGTTCAAGTGGTGGCAGCTTCATATCAGTCTTCCCATATGAATGGGAAACACAGAGCTCCCAAATCAGTTTCACCAATGTTACTCAGTTATGATGACCTGTAAAACTGAAAGAATAATTTCAGTCACTATTCCAGGGGTCTCTGAGACCATTTTCATTGATAGCTTTGTGCTTTGGTGTTATATAAAATGAAGCATATAGCAACTTCTGTTCTGCAGAAAATCAGGGAGCTGGGTTTTAAAATTTTCAAGAAAAGTATCCTCCAAACTGAAGATTGTCTATTATGGCACATATTGCAGATGTAGACCACCTTTCAATTTGTAGAAAAAATTCATACTCTTTACCTAACCATATGGTTACCCATCATGGCAAAATCTATGGAGCTTACGTTGTAACTGTGATTTAAGAATGAAATTCCAATTTGTTCTACAGTTAATAATTAAAGTTGTGGTGTATCTGGGTATCAGGGCTGTGCCTGTGTGCACACACAGTGCACTTAGCTGTGAATTCCCTGGGTGGTCCAGAAACTCCCTGGGAAGCCTCTGCACAGATGAGATAATGGGCTAAGTGGGAACAGACCAACTTGAGGAGAGGCTGCCTTCCAACTTCACAACAAAGTGCTTCACTAATTATTTCAGAAGCTGTTCAGGAGGGATCTTCAGGTGATCACAGAGAAGCCTGCAGACAGTTCTTGCTGGGACAAGAGCAATAGAAAGACACTACTCATACGCTTCAAAGTGCTGATTAACATCCTGCATGGACAATCTTGCCAGACCAGGTATAAGAATTAACTAGAACAATAGTTTGGGGAATCCTACCAATTTCAGCTGAAGATCTCATGCAAGGACGCTTGTAATGGAGACTACAACTGCTATCCTGTGCAAGGGACTTGACTCCTCATGTTAGCATTGCCTTATGCAAAGATTCTATTAAGTTGATGTCGTAGGTTTCCTGTCATGTTGTTGTTTGTTGTTTTTTTTTTTTAATAAACACTCTCTTTAAGTGTCTGTGCCACATCATTTCTCAAAATGTCAAAAATGTAGAAAAGCAAGTCTGAGTGGTGAGAGACTCTAAAATTCAATCCTTTATCAACAATGTAAATGGGACCCTAAAATGACAGTCAATAATTTTACATACCAAAAAATTTGGAGGATGTTCACAACGCTTGTCTCCTCTGCAAGACTTTTCCCAGCCAATAATGAGAAAAGGAACAAATACATTTTTCTCCTTTCCTGCTCCCATATTTTCTTTTCTTAGATTCT
Source organism: Tringa solitaria (assembly GCA_026413425.1). Lineage (NCBI taxonomy): Eukaryota > Metazoa > Chordata > Aves > Charadriiformes > Scolopacidae > Tringa > Tringa solitaria. Next base: position 36,768,319 of record JAOXJM010000041.1, on the reverse strand, counting down.
GACAGCAGAGATTTAATTCATGAATGCAAAATATTCTCTCTTTACGGCACTAATTTTGTTATTGCAACAAACATATTTCCAAGAAAACAATATCACAGGTGGTGAAATTGATAATTTGTGCCAAAGGCTAAGGCCTTGTCTCTACTAATAAAAATAAAAATACTAATCTACACCGAGTTTTCACTCCTTCTACGACTGGAAAATCTGCACCAGTGAGGAATCATAGTTATGAGGTTTGCTAGCACAGATGCAGTATACAGAAAAGAACCAACATATTTTCTGTGTTTTCGGGTTAGTTTGCTACCCGTGTCTGTACTATGAACCCAGAAGTCTGGAACCTGAACTTACAAAAGTACTAAGCTCCCTTTACTTCAACAAATCTTAGGTGCGTCTGATGGCATGTATAACCTGACTGGCAAAAGAAGAAAACAAGCAGTAGAAGTACCCTCACAAAGACCTTGATCAGCATTGTTTTACAATGCTCAACCAAGGGAAATTTTAACATTGAGCTTAATGTGAATTGAAGTTCATATACTTCTGTTTAAACACAGATTAGGATTTCTGACAGACAAATGCCAGAGAAGCTGACAATCTAATTAATACAAATAACTATCTTCCCCGCTATAACAATGCTCTGTATTTTAATAGTTCAGTTCTGCTGTGTAGAAATGAATATGATAGCATATGTTTTCTGAAATACAAAAAGAAAAGTCAAACCTCTTTTTCAGGTTGTGCAATGATTTTTTCACTGACTATATATGCCATAAAAATAATATCATCAAATTGAAACTGAACTGTTCTTTAGACATTTTACTTCTTCACAGAAGAAAAAACCCACCTTGTTTCATAACGCAGTCATCCTGAAACGTTCAAGGACCTTCTTACCCCAAATATATGCAGATATACAGAATACAGCTGGGAGCCTAAGTACTTACAGGGGAAAGTGACGTTGTGCAGGTACCCACATATTCATTTATTCTGACCACCCCTAGCAATGAAGGAGTTGCCCCTGGGCTACTACTCCTCATTACAGTCTGACAGATGGTCTTGGCCTCACCTTGCACAGAACCACAAGGTAAAGTTGGAAGTCATTTGCCTGCAAAAGAGTTCCGGTGCTCCTCCCCAAGGAAGAAGGGGAATAAGAAACTGACTGTGGCAGAGAATCAGCCTGGTGATTGCCCTGTTCCTGGAATATGTTTCTTTTTATGCAGTCAAGAGTGAAAATGGCAATTCTACTCATAAAACTCATCTCTCCAAAAATTTCACATTGCAGAGTAAGATGAAAAGAGACTGAAATGGCCAATGCCGTTTCTGAGATCTGATCTCATGACGCACTCTGTATCTTCAGAGCACTTGTAAACATAATGGGAATCATGGGACAGAGGAAAAATCCAAACTCTGCCAAAGAATCTGCAATGTAAGGCAAAAATGTAGTGTCTTCATACTACATGTGAGAGACTACCACAAATGGCACTTTATTTAGTGGCTGCGCATAGGTGCTACTACAACAGAAACATTTAAGAACAAAAGACACAAAAGTGTTCTGTATAGCTGAAATTCTGAAGACAGTTTTCAGCTTGCTTCTAATTGTATATGTGGTTAATGTACACTTAATTAATTTAATAATGGTCACTCCAGTATTACGGTAGGGAATGTCATCCTATGACAATTTTTCCTGTAATGCATCACATGACTTCCTGGGACTGTCAAATAATTTTTCACCATCAGATTATCAGAGACTGGAAATGAGACCAAGCTTTGGGGGTTGATGCTCTGATGCGGGTTGAACTAATGCACTGTTTTATCTAGCTGGGGCGTCTAGCTCACTGGCTCAGAATAGTGCTATCATCAGGTTTTCTTCCAATTCATACTGGCAAGAACCTAAGTTTTTGACAGAGGGAAAGGGAATTTCTTAGCTTAATTTTCTATACTTTTTTTTAGCTCTTTACCAGATAGAGCAGTTGACTTATTAAGATACCTACCCGTTGAACAGCATACATTGATCTCTGTTCTCTACTAATAGTATAAAATTTTGCTTTTGTGAACTTAATACCTGGTTTAATTCAGGTCTTTGTTTCACCCCTCAGAACCAGTAGCAGCTCTTGGAAGAATTCAGTAAAAGTCTTGTGAGGTTTATCTAATATTTCTCACTCTATAATTCTAGCCTGTAA
>JAOXJM010000041.1:36747386-36766058 GCA_026413425.1 Tringa solitaria | reverse complement strand
AATTACATGACAGAAATGCATATCAAGTAAAATGATTGAAATAATTATTTCAAATATTTTATTTAAATTACTCTCTACTATGTTAAAACTATGGGAGAAAGAGTTCCTTACTCGTTACCACTTTTATTAATGTTACAGTGTAGTAAAAATCCTAGAATGATCAGCAGAAAAAAAAGCATTATCCTTTCTCCTTCTGCTATTGCCATTTTCATTCAGTTTGGAGATAATTTCTGAAATGCAATGTAATTCTGGCTCTTAATTTTTAAAAAGCTATCAATACATATTTCAAATACAGAAAATAATTTGTTGCTATTTTCATTAAAATAAACTGCAACGTTGCAAATCTTACCTTAAAATATAGATGCACACTAGTAATTAAAAAATAATAATCAAATAAAAAGCACAACAGAACACTTCAATTACTGATAGTAATCATAGTATAATCTTGTCCTACCAAGTGTGTCTCCAGGTACAGTTTAAGGCTGTCTGTCTCTGCTTTAGGAGGAGTCCAATTCTCTGTTGTTTCCATGGCTTCATTTAACCAGTGAATTAATTCATCCAGCTTGCTTACAAACCCCTTACCAGATAAGAAAAAAGAAAGAACAAGAAAAGCATATTTGTTAGTAAAACGGCAATCTGAAAAATGTATGCTCTATTTTTTTTTAAGCCAGGAGAGTATTGTACAGTAAAATTTTGCCTTTTACAAGCATGGAAAGAGAAAAAAAAAACACATTAGCAAGTGGCCTTCTCGTAAATGAGGAACAGAACAGTGTTCCTGGGAATAATCTAAGGTGTCCCTTTGGGACAGGACAGTGTGAGGTTCATATGATTGTTATGAAATGGAAAAAACAGCAAAGTTTTAGAAGGTATGAGGGAGACATACAAAAAGCCGCATACAGATTACAATGAAAATTAAGCTGAAGACCTTGCACTGGGCAGACTGGGTGTAGCATGAGCACTGTTGAAAAAAGTCCTGAACTAAGCTGCATTAACACGGTGTATATCAGTAGACTGAGGGAAGAAACTACTTGTCAGAACTTAGGTCTTGTGATTCCTATTTTGGTTCATAGGATGAGATTCAGAGAGAAGAAATCAAACAGTAGGTGAGGCAGAATATATAGCATTTAATATAAATATTGTTGATTGCATAGGAGCCACACAGATGGTGCTCCTGAGAAGACAGGAGCTCCTGCTTCTCAGGAGCACCATTTATTTCAAGATTAGTACCAATTATATTGCCTGATTAAAAATAGTGCCCCTAAATTTACATGATTGGATGATACTATAGGCACATACTGAGTAGAGATAATTTTACTGAAGTCTTATCCACCACAAAGCAAGAGAGTAAATGGAATAAACTGACCGTGATGTTTATAATCACTCTGAAAATTAACTCTGAAAAGGAATGTCCATCTATTACAAGCATCCTAAGACCAGATTGTTAGGTCTAATACTGGTTATATTATTAGCTATTAACTATGAATTTTGCAGCATGGTGAAAATTTTAATTCCAGTTGGACAACACCTTGGCATACACACGCAGTACCTCACTCTCACCTGAGTAACTCTGGAGCCCAATCCCCCTTCTCTGATGTAACACATGAAATTGGAATTCTAAATGATTTCCAAAATGAATTCTAAAATGAATGAATTCTATAATGAATTCTAAAAGAAATGGAGTTTGTGCAGTTGGTGCACAGCTGTGTTATGCAAGGTGCAATGCTAATAATCCAGACCAAGCAGAGCCACACTTCCTTCAAAATTCATGTTAGCAGAGTCATTTTGGCCCAACACTGTGCCAAAGAAGCAGGGTCCAATAATCAACTCCTGGCTCCCAGCTGAAGTGGCAGTGGCTCTGAACTGAAGCTAGCCTCTGGCAGGACACTCCAGTGCATACTGCAGGCATGACAGCACTCATTAAGGCACTCTGAAGACTTTGCTTTAATTATTATTTTTCACATGAATCCCTACAAGTCTTCAGGATGAGAAGGCGGCCACCTCTATTCATGGAATCCACTGTATCTCAAAGCATCACAAGGAAGAAAACCGTTGTTCTGTGGGTTTTGTTGTAGCCTGTTTATCAGCACGTTGCAGAAAGGGGGAAGCAAATCAAGAAAAACAACCCAGTGGGGATGCTGACTATACAACGTGTGTCCACTCGAGGGCAAGCAACAAAGGGGACATCTCCTCTGTCCCACAGCAGGTCACACCACAAGGGCTATGTTCCCCACGTGAGGCCACGGGACGCAGCAGAGGCAAATATGTTCCCCTGGCTTCGTTGCATGGGAGCATGAGAGATGCCAGAACTGACAGAGAAGCGGGAGACGTGAGCTGAGGGGGAGAGGAGCAGGAGGAGTAAAGTCCTTCTAGTCCCTCCAATAAATCTCTGCCTGCATTTTAGCAACGTGCTGTCCTTGAGAGACAAGGTGATATGGTAAGCACAAAAAAAAAAAATGAAGAAAGGCTCTCTCTTGTATATGCGTCATGTATTTTACAGAGACAGACACGTATAACATCTGCCTGCAGTGCTCAATGTCTGTATGCCTTCAAAAGGGTGCTCAGAAACATTGCAGGCTCGCACCAATACAAAAAGCAATGACCAGCAACCGAGTTACTTCTGCCCTCTCACAAAAGGTGTCTGTTTTCACATCTACTGCTTCACATCGGTCCTTGGACACCCCCAAGCAGCGGGCTCCAGCAGCCTGGCGCCTCACAGACAAGGTGGGCTGTGGGCCCGAGCAGGCTCTGGTGGGCGCAGGGAACACCTAAGGACTAGTTTGGTGGCCCTGGAAAAAAATTAATAAAACAGATACGGTCTCCTGCAGAACCACGACGAGCCAAGCTGTCCGAGAAAAAAAGCGTTAAGGCTGCAAGCACCAGTGCCGCCCGGCACGTTCGAGCCCCCGGCCGGGGTCACGGCGCCCGCGGGGAACCCGGCGGCAGGAGGGCAGCCCCGGCCGCGGCCAGCCCCGGCCCTGCCGAAGGGGGACTTTCCTCTGCCAGGCGGCACAAATCACAATAATCCTGCTATTTTTCAAATGACGGCAATAAAATTTTATTGAAACCATTCAAAAGAGCACATCTGTAGAAACCGAAAATAGCGGAGGGACGGGAAAGGGAGGGAGCGAGGGAGGGAAGGGACGGGAAGGCCGGGCAGCGCGGGGCCGCCGGCGGAGGGAGCGCCGCCCGCCGTGCCTGGGCCCACAGCGCCACCTGCCGGCGCCGGCCCGCGCCCGTCCTCGCCGGAGCCCGGGCGCTGCCCGCGGAGCGGCCGGTGCCGGTGGGAAGCGCGGGCCGGGGGGGAGGAACGTCCCTGCGGCTTAGGCCCGTCCCGGCAGAGTGACGGGCGGCGGTTGGAAGGCGCAAAATAGAAAACGACTGTTACCTCAAACTGTGTGTGAGGCTAAACTGTAACAATGCAGTTCCTGCTTCATTCCTCACAACTTAATCATCCAAACAATGTCGCGGTGTTGGTTTTTGGTTTGTTTTGTTGGGGTTTGTTTATAGCTGCGCCCATACATTCCATCCTATTTATTTTAGTAGCCTGATGGCAGTGAGCTGGGAAGGAGCCCCAGCTGCCGTCCTGCCACCCGCTCTGGGACTCACCCCTGCCTGGGAGGCAGCCTGGGGTTGGAAATGGAAACCCTGCAGCAGCTCTGGAGTTACAGAGGAGACTGCCGTTCGCTCTCGATGCTGAACTTTCCCTGCTTGCCTTTGACTTTTTGTCAAGACGTAGTCACTGAAGGGCTTTGAGATCTGGGCCAGCTCTCGACCCAGCTGTAGCCTGGGTCTGGCCCAAACAATTCTGCTCTGCTGGCCCAGCCAGCCAGAGGTGGGAGGCTGCCTGCTCTCTCCTACGCACAGAAGGAGCAGTGCCGGTGGTCTGTGGAGCCCTCTCACAAATACAAATCCAGGTCCTTAATCTCCTCAAGCCTCGTAACAGAGGGGAAGCCCCAGCTGAAGGGCTGCTGCCCCTCCACAGACTGACCAACACGGAGTCATTTCTATGTAATCAGGATGGCCTAGTTAGTTGGAACAAAATGCTATTAATGATGTACGTGTACACAGGGACACAAACAGCATTACAATAGTTGCTTTTCTCATCATCTAGGATATTTCCCAGAATATACGTTTTAAATAAGAGCTTTAGACAAAATAAGTTCTAAGAAAAAAAATGGGGAAAAATGTTGTCTTGCAATGCAGATCTATTGTAAGACTCTGACAGAGCATGAAACTATGCTTCGAAAAAAACAGATTACAACATAAACTATATCAAAACAAAGGATAAGGCTTAATATACAATTCTAAATCTAAAACCCGGACTACTCAGTGAAAGAAATAAATTCACAGGATGACAAAATTTAACCATTTTTTTTACTCATTTTATAAGGTGCCCATGAAACTACTTTACATCACTTCCTTGACAATTCTTACCTTTCTGCTCTTTCTGTTTGAACTTACGTTTTTCTTTCTCCATATTTTTTTTTCTTCATCACTCTTAATGTGAGAAAGAGTTTCGACAGGTATAAACTTAATTGGAGCTATGCTGATTTAACCAGTTAAGGGTCTGATCTAGACAGTATTGCACTTATAATGAAAATACTGTAATATCTACCCAACTCATGCTTTCGTAATGGGAAATTAAATTACTGTATTTTTCATCAAAACTTCTTGGAAGTTGAAAACCCATAGTCAGCCACACTGAACCTAAAAAATACCGTACAAGAAATCCTCAGAGAGGGAAGAAGGGAACAGAACAGGGAAAAAAAAAAAAAGAGAACCAGTATAATCCAGTCTCTGCCTTTTGACCAGCTGGTTCAGTTTTGCAAATGTAATAGTTTTGTACTGTACTAGCAAGCTAGATGTTACTAAAAAAAACTCAAGCCCCTACATGACACAGCATAAAGCTATTCTTATTCTGTGCTGCTTAGTACAGAAACAAATGTTTCTGAATCATTGTTGGATGATTTGTAGCAACTTCTATAGTAAAGTTTGCAAATAACAATAAAGCTCTTCCTCTACCCCACACAGAAAATTTTTAAACATTCACCTTAAAAGCATTCAGCTTTCCATTTTGTTTCGTGACAATTCTACAGATTTTCCTGGGAGGAGGAAAAAAATTCTAATCAAACATCCCAGAATAAAGCTAGAGCAAAAATGGATTCATTTGAAATTTGGCATGTACAAAGTTATTTTTTGCGGTCTAATTCTATTTGCTCTGGATGGATAAGAATGAAAAAGACAGACAATTGTAAGTACTGGGGGAAAAAAACTGCTGTAACTCAGTGTGTCTGCTTTGGTGTCACAAAATGAAAATATACTTAATTCAATTGTTCTATATAGAATTAAGGAATTAATTAATTAACTGAAGAATTAAAAATAAATCTAATGGGATTTAGCTAAATATCCTGAGACTCCCTTATTAATGTCCAGAACACTCAAATTTTTTTGAATCGTAAGACATGAGAATTCACTTACCAAGTCACCCAAAAAGGGCAGGGACAGATCAGATCAGCTCAGATGCCAAAGGCATGCATGGATGTCAGGCCGAGGAAGGGTGTACCTGGAACTGTGCCTCCCACCTTTCCCCCAGCTGCTGCACAGGGCTGCAGGGTTTCCTGCACCCAGTACAGCTGGTCAGAGGATCCTGGTTTAGGCAGCCCGGTTGTGTCTGGCATGTGGGCTAACAGAGGGGGAGAGCAGCTGTGGTGGTGTGCTGCCAGTACAAGGAACCCTGGAGCATGGCGGCAAGGCCTACGGAGGTGGTCAGATGAACAAGTCTCACATGCAATTCATTACATTTAATAGGACTGTGTGTGTTCTGTCTATCCCAAGTGTATGTCAGAAAATTAAATACTTTAAATGAACACAGAAATAGGCAGTCTTTGGCATCCCCAGCACTTTGTGCCTGACTCCATTCCTTTTTCTTGTTTTGCTGGATCCTGTTTGCATATTCTTCCCTACTCATGACAACTGTTCAGCACACCTCAGTGCTCATTACCTGCACCTCACCACTGCCTCTTGGCATGGCCCAGGGCTTCCTCGCTCCCTGTGTCCCTCCAGCTTTCACACTCCCTTCCTGCACTTTCCCTCATTGAGCTTCAGAAGCTCATCCTACCTCTGGCCAAAGACCGACCTCCTTTAGAAACAGGTATACATTAACTCCCCAGTTCCTAGTTTGCAACAGCAGACCCAAGGCAGATGCTTACTGCCATCAAATGAGTTAATCAAAGGAGTTTTGGTACCCACTGACCCTAGCTAGATGCTCTACCAGACTTGGCGGCACAGCCAATGCTCATGGTCAAAAAAGGGCCAAGTAGAGCCCAGGAGAAATGTAATGGGCTGTCAGCAAAATAGCAAGCAGTTGTAAAACTTAAAAACTTCTGATAACAGCTACAAAACTAGTGATGACAACGTAAGTGCCTATGGTACCATAGGAAGTCTCTGGTCCTTGATGTTATCCCTGCATATTCTCTGAGCTTGTCCAGTGTGTTGCTCAGACATATTCTCATTGGATTGCAATTTTCTGAGCAGCACACAACTAAGACCTCCCAGGAAAGCTTTTACTGTCACAGTCATGAAAAAACTGCGTGACTATCAAGTGAGTCACTTAAAATTATGTACAAATGCTTCTCAACTAAGCTAACACCACCTCTTGCACTAGAACTTTTAAAGTTTCCTAACTTCATTTCAGTGGTTTAATTTTACTTTTACATTACAAGCTCTCTCTTTTTTTGGTCAGATAGGAAAGTTCTGGTGTTCAATAATTTTAGCACTTCAAATGATCTCATTTAGACTTTGAAGTTCAGCTTTCATTAATTGAATGGAATGGGAAAGGAGGAAGTTTCCATCTCAGCTGCAGCTATCACTTTACAAATCCAGCTTTTATTAGACCACATTTAGAATGGAAACAGACTAGAGCCCAGTTCTGTAATTTCGAGCTTTAGTCTAAGATAGCACATTTATGGTTACCAAAAAAAAAAAAGAATGTGAAAACATAGAATTTTTACTATATTAAAAATTGCAACCTCTTCTTTTTTTCTTTTTTTTTTGCTACACTGCAAGCAGCAGAATCTTAGATGTCTTTAGTATATTTCTGATGTGAGATTCCTGGGGAAATCTGGATGTATGCACTTAAGGAAGCTAGCATTAATATTGCCAAAATTACACCATAAAATACAGAGGAAGAAACTGCATCCAGTTAACACCATTATGAAAAAATTTATGGCCCTCATCCTAGACCAAATTTTAGTTTTGCTTTTTATGGAATAAAAATCCCAGATTTACTGTGCTTATGTGGGACAGGTAGCAAAATTATTTCAATACCATTTGGCTTGTAATTTTAAGCTGTGCAGTGTTAACACCACTCATTTTATTAGTCTAACATTTTCATTTAACACACATGCTGACTTATACGTAAGGCGCTTCTGGTCATTTCATTTGTAAAAGTACAAAGCCCTTCTAATGATTTGAACTAAGGTTAAAATCAGAATATAAGAGACATGCCAAACTATTAATCGCAAACATACTAAAATCATCTGCCATGGTAGTTAAGAGTGATGGTGGAAAGTCTACTATATTCCATAAACCTCAGTGTGGAAGCACCAGACAACAGTGCTTGTTAAATCACTACCCCAGACCTTTTTTCTCTCCACCTTCCCTTTTATTACACAAAGGGAGTTCTCTTCTTAAAAGAATTGGTTATGAGGCTGTGTGCTTAAAAATGAATGTCCAATTTTGTTGCAAGCAGACAGCGTTGTAAAGTTTGTTCCCAATTTACAAAAAGACTGAGCTCACAAGGCATCTGTGTACAAGGATGGGCTGGCTCTAAGGGCACTTCTATCACAGAATGCATTAAGAAAATCCTTTGTCTAACCACAAAAGGACTTGCATATTAGTCTCAGGAGGAACACATTCCTGCCCATGGACTTTATTTTCAAAAGGATAAAAGTGCACTTTCTTCATAGGCAAAGGTAAGTCAAAGAAATCCAGGTACTCAAGAGGATGAGGCTGCAACAAACTGCCATGGTCAATTTAATTGGAGTTAGACCCAGAGGCAACAATAAAACCATTAGCGGTACAGATGTTAGGGATCCCCAAGCAACCAAGATGCCACAATAGAAAATATTCTGTGTGTGATATTGTCAAGATTCTGTGGCAGACAATGACCTCGCAGAAACCTACAACTGACCAAACACATCAGTAGGATGGTGATACTTAACATGCAGTTCAGGATACATTATTTCACAAACATTGTGGAAATAGAACTTAGCAGTTTTCTGCTAAAGAATTGTCACATTTACTCAATAACCACAGCCTATGAGAATGTGTGACTTAAATGTTCCCTCCAAACAGGGAAAAGATAAAGATCAAATATTTTTCTTAGTGGATATCCATGTAAAGACACATCTCCGTCTTTTACTACATACTGTCTAGTTAAGCAGTTTTAAGACCAACTGTTAAATTACACAAATCTTTCACGAGTGCCACCTCTAGGCTTTGTGCCCGACTACCACACACAGACTTAGAAATGACTATTGAATGTATTTTCCCCAATGGGCATCCATTTAATTGGTTGTGATTTATATAGTTACAGAACAGAAAGTTTTAGCACAGGATGTTCACTGGCTCATAACTTTTCCTGGTTTTAGAGTCCCCAGGATGCATTCTGATGCAGGAAAATAAGAAGGATTAATATACACAAAAATACAGGGTTAGATCAAGCAGAGTCAGTCAGACATATCTCAGCTTTTCAGGGAGATTTCACTGGATATCTGAGAGTACCTCTTGTCTGGAAACAGTGAGAACAACAAAGCACAGATCTTAGAAGCCTACGAAAACACTACAAATTAACTCCGTTCTTACTGTTCCCGTAAAAGTTGATGATAGAGTACTCATAATATTAATTTCTGTGGACCTTTTGGTCCACTGCTAAATCAACAGATTTTTGCTAACATTTCCAAGATATTTTTCCATACTATGTTCTGACTAGAACAGGAATGGCAGACAAAACCTTTCAGAAGTTCTCAGTTTCCTAAAGCCTTCTAGGTAAAAGAGCCAGAACCATAAAACCATGATACAGAGAACCATGCAAAGTGTTACTTTTCAATCCATTAAAAACTACTCTATTTGAAGACAGTGAAGCTCATTCTGCAATGAAAGGTTTACTGCCCCCATGGGACTGTTGACTTTATTTCTGCTTCTAGACAAAGAGCAGGTTACACTAATCTCAATACTAAGAATCATTCCTAAATGTATCTCTGTAGATTAATTAAAACTTTCCATTATGCCACAAACATAACTCTTGCTTTACCCTATGCCTTGTCTTACCTTTTGCTCAAGGTGAAGATCTACTTTCCATTTAAAAGAAATACCACGAGACCTCCTCTGCTATTTAAAACTTACAAGATCTAAAAAGCGGCATTCTTAGTATCAGCAGATTGACTGCAGCAAAGGTCATGCAGGAAAAATAAGCCAAACGCTTCCTAAACCCCGCTCCCAAGAGGTATATTCTTAGATAGCGAACAAGCTTCCAACACCATTGGTAACACTTCTCCCAGCCTTCTGAGAGATCAGTGAACACCTAGAACCACAGAAGCAAAATCCATGTGCTGGAAGGACAGTGCTGGGGAGAAGAGATCCATGTAGCCCTGAGGCCAAGGCAGCTATGTGTAAGAATGTCATATAAAAGCACAGGAAAGGCCAGCATCATTGTGACTTTGCAAGCGTTCAAGAGTAGAGAGGACTAGTGGAGAGAAGGAAGGGGAAAGGGAAGACTGTCTGGTTCATCCATCATTTAAAGATTCATCTGGTATGAACTTAACAGCAATATGGACTGTTTGCAAACCTCCTGAGATGCCATCTCATGCTCTGATGGCAATAATGCCAGCCACACAAAATGGCCGCTGATCTCTTCTCATACTGACATGTCCATGCTTTCTACCTGAGATGCAACGTTAACAGGCACAAAGCCAGATAAGGCTTTAGGCCTCCTGCATTCATTCAGGTGAGGACAGAGTTCATGCTGAGAAAATATGGGAGGCCAGTGCTGTAGCTCAAAAGTGGTGTGAGTTTCAATGCACTCCTGGGAATCAAGTAACTAAGTAAATGAGCATATCCTTCTTTTTAAGGAAAAATTTTACATATGCCTTTGCATTCTAGATGACAGAAAATAATTTTGCTTATCTGCCTTGCAAGTTATCATGCATGTTAGTTATTTTTGAGGCAATATTTCAAATTGTTCAAGTTCCACATCAGGCCACAGTGCTGGATGGCAGCAGCAGAGACAGAGGCACAGCCTGGCCTCAGAGAGAAGGTGCTTGCTGGAACGCAGCCTGCGCAAGCCCTCTCGTGGAGACAATTTATACCGCCTGAAAACCGCTCCTGTGCCAGCCAGCTAAAGCCTCCGCTCAAACTGATGAAAGTAATATTGACAAAAAACTCCACCACTTCTACATGGATGAGTTTTACTGCCACTGGGTTATGCAGACACAGATACATTGGTTAAAAAAGTAAATGTTTTCCACTGTTCTAATCAGTACTGGCTTTTGTCAGGAAACCTCTCCAGTGTAAATCTGTATTCACATGTTTCTAGCACTCACCTCATTCAGCATCCCTAGACTGTGTGAAATGTTGAGGCTGACTCGGAAAATATTCCTGAGGAAACAACACTGAAAGCATGGAGTGAATATTCTAAGCAGCAGAAAGGAGAAACACAGGAATTAAAGGATACCAGGAGCACTAAAAATGAGACAGAAACAGGAAGAAAGAACTGACGATAAGGAAAGGGGGCATAAACAGGGAAAATAGAAGCAAGGGACAAGATAGTTCTTTTTTTTTTATTAAAAAAAATATGTAATGGTCATTGGGAATAAAACAGGCAGGCAGAAACTCTTAGAGTTGAAAGAGAATGGTCAGCAACAGTGACATTGTGAGCTGAGTAATGTACAAAATTCTGAATGCTCATGCAAATCTGGTCTTTGAAGTTCATCATATTACTAGGACTGAACATGTTGTTTCTGAAAATATATCTATTCACAAAAAGCAATGCCTGTTATTGGTCATGGCTCACAGAAACTCTCACTACTCTTTAACTTTTTTTCTGAGTCATTTCTTCTCTACATAAAATCCAAGAGGCCTAAGCAGTAGCTAGGGAATAAAGTTCAGTGTCCAAAATGTCTTCTAGTACAGAATAAGTCCTAAGTTTCTCTTACGTATCACAGCATCAAATATCCTAAACTAAGGCCTTTTTAGATTATACCCTCATGTAACCCTGTCTAAGTCAAAGACTTGCCATATCTAGAGAACAGCTGAGAGATGTGAATGTTTTTAGGTCACATACTCTTGTTTCACTCAGCTGGTAAACCAGGGAGCAAGTTATGAACATGTCTCCAGAAATTTGTAGCCAGTGATGTATCAAGGGAAGGACAAGAACAGGAGATAAATCTGCCTGAGCCAAGAAAGATGATGTTGGTAACTCCCAAGAAGGGGGACTTCAACTCTGCAGCAGAGGCTGGGAGGAGTGTCTGGATTCTGGAGGGATCCTGAGCACAGCACAGGAGAGGGGCCAGTCTTTGGTAAAAATACCAGGCACCAAAATGAGTTGCTATGTCCTGTTAAAGGATAGTGGCGCAATACTGCAGTGTATTCACACCTATTTCACAGTCCCAAATTCTCTTTTTTGTCCACTGAGCAACTCTAAACTACAATAGAAAATTTAGAAGTTAGTTCAGGACCTGTTATTTGTAAGTGCAAATTTATTATTTATCCTACAGATAAACTTAATCTCCTCATCAGAACTGTCCCCTTTCTTCCAGCATGAAATGTTTGTTATGCCTTGATCCAAACTCTTAGTGAGCCTAAAATCAGTATCTTCATTTTCAGTGAAGCTAGTTGTCTGATGCTATTTTTCTAAAAATGCTGCCAACTTAACTATTGATGTTGAAGCAACTTACAGTGATGTAAGGGTACTTGGAAGCACTGCATTGCCTCTTCATATAATTATTTTAAAGGTTGTGTTGGCAACATACCTTATTTTCAGATTGTTTTACAGCTAATGTATGTATCAATTATGAGCTGAACTGCATCCAAAAGACAAACTAATCTTCATTTGCAATTTTTCCATATAATGGCCTCTGTAATATACAGCTTTATTCCGCTCGGAAAAATAGACAGTTATGGATGACCATCATTCCTTGGTTGCATACCCTGAGTATTTGGACTTCAGGCAGTGGACTGGGAGTGGAATGCCCTTGTGCAGCTGTTATTTCTGCCGATGGTCAGCTGCTACCTTGCACAGGCAGTGGGCAGTACGAGGCCGCTCGACTGCAGCCCCACTGGCACCTCCCTTAACTGGTCCTAACATTTCTTTACTCTTTGATCTCATGGTTGCTAGAAATGAACTTCATTCCCTAGCATTTAATTCCTTGAAATGTGCACATGATATACATACACTGTGGTTGCTTCTGTAGCCTGAAATGGCCCTATGGCATGATGTCAATTAAACAGACTTGTGCACTTTCAAAAATTTTACCTTTTCCCAAAAAAGGAAGAAATCACGTTAAAAGAATAGATTTAGTCAAATTGGATACCTTTACCCAATGGCACAAAATTAATTCCACAGAAATTTCAGTGCCTTTTAAATAAAAATTAAATTCATTATTTTTTACATAATGTTTTCAGTAAGTTAGCCAGTAAGTGATAGATAAAGGAAGAAAGCCACTATATTCTTGGCCTGATGGCCACAATGCAGAATTAAACATTGCTTATGTTCTCCAAATAATAATAAAAATGGCAGTTATATTTGCAGGGATATAACATCTCTATGTTTTGCAGAGGATAGGGTTTATTTTTTTAAGTATATTTCACAAAATTTGTAGAATTGCACGTGCAGTTTGTATTTTTTAAAAGTTTAATAACTGGCATACACATGCTATTACTGTTTAAGATCAGAACAATATAATAACATTAAATATGTTGGAATAAAATACATAACAAAAAATTTGTTGCATACTACACTAAAGCAAAAAAAGGAGTAAATATTCTATCTTATGATTTATTTAATCTCTGAATTTTTAATAACTACTTTTATAAAGTTATTTGTCTCATTCATTTGAGAAGGAAATTCATGTTTAAAAGGTGCAGTAACAAGTGTTTGCCTCAAGAGGGCGATATATCACCACGTCTAAAAGTTTTCCGAACGAAAAAACCACTTTTTACTAGAGTAGGTGCTGCTTGCTTGCAACTGCTAAATATATTGACCTCTACTATATCATCGACACGAGTTAAGATATAATGATCGCGATTCCCGCTTAAAATCAGAACGTTTAATTCAGCATTTCCTATTGTTCAAGGCTAATTTGTTAGAAGAGGTTAAGTCTGTCACCTCACAGGAAATATTATAATTCTTTGACCCATGAACTTGCTTTGCAGTTAAGATTTCTGAGTTTAAAAACAGGGAAAATGGTGATTGCCACTATTTGCTAAATATGACAGGAGCGAGGACAAATTATTATTCTGCGCCTCTTTTCTTTACTCCATTATTATTTCTCTAGTTTCCTAATTTAGCCTCCTGTTATGCCCTCGGTTCTCATTCGCCTACAGTCTCCAAAGAAATCCTGTCACTATCAGTTCCTCCATTAGTTGCTTTTCTTTTGCCTCCTAATTCATCTACCTTCCCCCCCTTTTCGATAGTTCCATTTTTCAGTTGTCTCTAGTGGACCATAATTCTGAGTTACTTTTTCATCCCAAAATTTGGATATGTTTACAGAATAAAATAAAATCAATCCTTTTTCTTTTGTCTTATTTTTAACCCCAAAAGCTTTGCTTTTTCTAACAAATTTCCTATTTTTTTCTGGTTTCCTGTACCTCAACAGAGCTATAGGGGATTTGCACTGAAATGCACAGATGAGGTTGACCCTCTTTTGGACTTTACCTGGGCCAATTTTATGCTAGCGGCAATAGTTCAGTTGCTGCTAATAGTGCAGCAGCATTTACATTTTAAATCGCCCTGTGTGTCTTCAGTCCTTTACAGCACAACGAGAAAACATTCATGTAGTCAGATGCTAGCATCAGTAGGGAAAAAGCAATTAGTAATATTAAATTACTGTGACTTGGACATCTACAGTGTCTACAGCCAAAAATCTGTTTGCTTGTTGATTCTCTCTCTGCCAGCCTGGAGAGATTCCAAACATTGTCCAAGGGAAACCAGAGGCAAATCTAGCTCTCCTTCAGGTAGCCTTACTTGACCCACATGAGAATCAGCATTTGAAATAAGTCTTTAGTAACAATAAAGAAATATTCAGATAAGATTCCAGTTTGCTTTGCTAAGGACAGTGCAGCTGTTTGGGAGAATTATCATCTGTGCTCCAAAACCTAAAGGACAAGAAAAAAATTTTTTGCCTTTCTAGTTGCTTTCAAGATAACTTTCAAATACCTGCATAAACATACAGACAGTCTAAAACAAGTCTCTGAGAGACAGCTTCCTGTCCATATTTGCCACAAATTATATTCACTCTGATGCCTAATGATGATAACTATGATTTAAGAGTCAGCATGTTTTAATGTTTCGTTCCTGATCATAACATACTGGAAAGGATGAAGGAACAAAAACCAGTTGCTGTCAAAACATATAAAGATACACAAGAAGAAAAAGATATGAACATATTTTGAGGAGTTATGCAATAATCTTATGTAAGTGGATTTGATCTTTTTTCTCAGGTTAATCCTCTCCAGACCCTTCAAAATTTCTCTCGCACTGACTCATCTGTAGCATGTACACATTTTAAGGCAATGATGCATTAACAACAGTAGATAGACTGGAATTTGATTTAGGTGGAAGTTAGTAGCAATGTATTATTTAAATAATTAAATATTTAGAATACAGAATAGTGATTTTGGTATACTGTATCTTTCTGAAATATCCTGTACTTCCTCACAGAAGATACATAAAACATAAGTATGCAAGAGGCTAAGTATGTTATGTAACAGAACAGCTAGACCCTAAAACATTGGGAAAGGCATAACACTACAAAAATATAAAACAACAAGCATTCTCTCTCATCCCTTCACATTTACCATATTTAAAGGCATATTAGAAACTGCAATTTTAAACTCAGTAGTTTTCTGTTTAATGACAGTAGCACTTCAAGGAGCCCTAAAACCAATAAAGTAACCAGTTAACAGGGAAGCTCAGAAGTTATCTCTTACTCTTCACAGCATCACAGAACCGTGGGGAAGGGACCTTTGGAGATCATCTAGTCCAATCCCCCCTGCAGGTTGGACAGGAATGCGTCCTGGCGGGTTGCAACCCCCTCCACAGTACCCATCCCTAGAAGTCAGCAGTTACAGAGGATTCAGTCCTGAACAACACAAGAAGATTCCTTTTGAACCACCATATGCACCCTGAAGTAAATTCCCAATAGCAATTTGATTCTTTCTGTCTGCATTTTGAAAGTTAGTGCCATTGCTGGAAGCTTCCAAACCTACTTCAACGGTTTCTGAGTGCCTTTCTCCACCTCCATGAGAGATGTGAAAGCACTGAACAGTCCCAGGCAATAAAGATTGTCTCTGCACTGACAGAAAGCAGTGGATCATAAGACCATCTTAAAGCCAATACTGATTAGTTCTCCAAGTTATTGCTATATCCCTTTTAAATCTCGAGCCTCCAGATTTCCTGGCTTTCCAGGTAGGTCACCTGGCACCCACTGCTCATCTTCCAGCCTGTCCTTTGCTACATGGAGAGCATGAAGTCCACCTCTTGCAGTCTTACCGATTCCTCTCTGCATCTTCAGCTCTGCTGCACTCTTTTGCCTATTAGCAGAGATGCAGCAACAAAGAAATAATCCTGCACCAATCTCCAGGAACTTTTCAGTTCACAAATAAATAATATGGACGGATCTAGTAGAGGCTTGTGGCTACAGACACAGTGCGGATTGTGATACAGATGATTGAGACATGACTCTGGGGTGTAAAGCCAATGGTCACTTAAAGGTGATCTGAGTGACTGCATTAGAATAGAAGAGGAAGGCTCACAGAATCACTTATGCAAAAGCAGTTCTTCCTCGGTTCATCTAAGCTGTTAGTAGCCACCCCTGAGCTGAGATCTGTTGTCCAACTATGTACACAATTAGAAAATTGGGAGGCTTTTTGCAACCAAAGGTCTCAGATCAGATGTGAGCCAAACGTTGGCTGTAGACATATCCCTTACAATCACTTCTAAATACTAGGGAAGACAGAACCTCAAATCAATGCTACTAAAATTATACATGATTTTTTTCTATTTCTCTCTCTCCCTCTCTCTTTTTTCCCCCAAATTATTTGGAATGACTTGCCAAATAGTGAATGTAAAAATATCCCTGATCTAAAACTGCTCACTGCCAAATCATTCTGAGGTCTTTACACTGGAAATTCAAACAGCTCTGAACAAGTATATGGTTCACAATAGATGTGTTTCATTAAGGAAGTATAACTCCTGCATTCAGTTTTAGATGTAAAGTTACAAATTCAGAATTTGCACAGCTTACATAGAAGCTGCTGGTTTTGCAAAGATTGCTGGTGACAAACTTGCCTAGACTATTTGTGGTAAAGCAAATGCCAAAAAAAAAAGTGAATGTACTTGGAGGAGCTGTTTAAAATTCAAGCAAACTGTTAGGAACTAAGTGTTTTGGAGGAACAGAGGGTTCACTGTATTTCAATATCATCTTCTAGTAAAGAAGTATTTGTCTGAGTAAAAGTGAAAATTCTGTATGTATGCTATATTGCTGCTTAATAATAGTTTAGCCAGCTTCAAAACTGAGGCATGGGCTTTCAAAGCAGGGGAGTATCATCAGACTCAAAACAAGAAAGCACAAACTTGCCTCTCAGTATAAAATGTGAAGTGACATTTCCAATTATGCTGCACATAGCAGTAGGACTGCTGAGAAAACTGCAGAGTTGCCAAGGAATTTCTGGATCTGATACTTCGTTCACTTGGTTTTTTTTACAAACTGGTCATCAACCAAGAGCAGTATTTCAATCTAAATTGCATGAAGCAGTATAAGTAAGATTCAGAGATGAGCAAATTTTGGCAAGCACTCTATCTATTAGGAAAAATATGCAATCCATTTATTTTCAGAGGGTCAGTATTAGAAGCACTGTTACTAAGTTCCTGAAAGCAAGAGGGCTGTGGGGAGCACTACAACACTTTAAAATTCCTTTACTGGTAATTGAAAATAAGCCAGTCCTGTACCCTGTTGATTATCTTTGCTTTTCCCACCTGTTCTGTCATTACTGATTGCTGTTCTGTGTTTTTTTCTTTGTTACCAAGTCCCATCAGCATTATCAGTTCCCATTAGTTTTTCACTACCTTATCCCCACGGTCCAAACTTTGTTTGTCCTCAATGCATGCTTTTCCTCCTAACGATGAAAATCACCTCCAAACACAAAAAGACTTCGCCTCCCCTAAAGCAATCCATCTTCAGCCTTGACTGTACTGGTATGTTTTCTGTCCATCCTCTGCCCAGAAGCAGCTCGGTTCACTTGCAATCTAAACTACACAAATTCTTTCCCCTCTCTGTCACTTCTCCATATATTTTCTAACCAACCATCTTTCCACTGCCCAAAGGGACTCCCAGCTGTATCTCCAGTACAAATCTGCTCTACCAAATCCATTAACCGTTTGCAGAAGCTACCATTTAGTCACCTTTTGTGACTACCCACTAAAATCTGTCCCACCCAAACACACAAGATATTTGTCACACTAGCAAGTTTTGCTCTGGTATCACACTCTCCTTTGTGGACTGCACTGATCCTTAGTTCCTCCTCAGAAGAAAAAATATTCATGTTACTGGAACAATTTGGAAAAAAAAGTCTCTAATCTCTGCTCCACTGAGGCATCTTGCGTTCAGAGGGAATAAATGTTTGCACAAGGGGGAGAGTGTCCCTCACTGGGTCCTCGAAGGCAGCAAAATCTTTTATCCACCTCTTTGCTATAGAATCCCTGGGGCATTCTCTAAACCACGGCAGAAAAACATGCAAAACAGCATTATTTTATTCCCTTAGAAGGAGCCAAGTACATCAAGTAGTGCCAAGACTGACTGGGCTCCCCATACAAAATACAAGGCCAATGGAGTTGAGGGCAAATTCATGAAATGCGATGAGCTAAAAAGATGGGATCAATAGATATCAAATTGCTTCTTACAGAGGAAATTCTGCTGCCTCTTACAGAAATGGACCCTACAATAAAACAAGTTATAAGTCTATGTAACAGGACAATATCAGCAGTTTGCTCCATACAGTTAACCCTGAGGCCTGCAAAGCAAATACATCTTCATTTAAATAAAGCATCTTGCAAATGGTTACATTTCTACCCTTTGTAATAGTGCCTATGATTGAAAATGCATTGTCATTCAATAAGCCCAAGATCACGTTTTTCTTCCAATTTTTCAGTTTGCACATAAAATTGGGGGGAAAAAATCAATTATTAGTATGATTTTAAGGAAAAATTTTAGTTTTCTTATAGAAAGTAAACCTTAAAGCATTCTGAAACTGATACTATGAAGTCCTAATGTCACATATGACAAGTGGCAATCGGCCATCTTCTTACAGCAAAGAACTCTCTTGACTTTACCTGTGAGAATTATCATAGAATCATAGAATTGTCTAGGTTGGAAGGGAGCTTTAAGATCATCTAGT
>JAOXJM010000041.1:36720171-36747286 GCA_026413425.1 Tringa solitaria | reverse complement strand
TGGTGCAACTTGAGGCCATTTCCTCTCGTCCTATCACCTGTGACTTGGGAGAAGAAACCAGTCCCCATCTCCCTACAACCTCCTTTCTTTTTCCCCTCCAGTTAGTGTAACAGAATCTACAAAGCTTAATTTGCATTCTAAAAATTCATTTGTGGTAGCTACTAAAAGCTGAACTATACTTTAACAATCAGAGGAACAGCCAGAATTTGGTATCACTTATTCTCACATTTAACTCCAAAAAGTATTTTCGGAAACATACGAGGAACTGCCACAGAAATTGTCACATTCCCTAGAATGGAGGTCCTCAGTACTAAAAGCATAAGAACCACGTGCCAAATAATAGCAACAGTATGCAATATTTATTGCAAAGGAAGAAAGTGAACCTATGTAACAGTAAATGGCCAGTCAAGCAGAATTCTGTTTGTAGACAGACAGATTAACAGCATGACAATACTCATGAAAGCACATCTGCACAATTTGCAACTACAAAAAACTACATTTTATCAGTTTGTGCACATGACTGTCCTTCATAGAACTGAGAAATGAATAAGGCTTCCAAAAAATGCTTTAACATATGTTCAACACATTGCTTACTATCAAGGTATTGCCAGATTTATACTAATTCAAAATTATTCCCCTCATAATAAAATACTGAAATTTCCTTGTTTGCCCTATTACCTAACTAAAATATGACTTTCAATGATTTTGAGGCTGCCAGGCATTTCTAAGCTGTTGTTATCCCAAAAATGAAAGGTTATTTTAGTTTTGTTTTACAATTTCAATAAATAAAACATATTAGCTAGACATCTGCAGCAGTGTAACTAGATTACTAATGGGCATGAACATGCTGCTTCTGTCCTTAATTAAGTTCACATTTCAGATCTCACTTCTTTAGCACAAAACTACCACTAACAGAAGTAGTATTGAATTATTGCCAAGACATGTATTCATGCAATTAGAGAACTCCTTTTTGAGTTGGAGACTTGTTATTAAGTTACAGAATTAATGTAAATGCCAAATGATGATAATTAAAATAGCAATGGCACAGTTTTGACACTCTGCTTAGGGAATTACAAAACAGGAGATCTTGCAAAAGAAAGGGCTCAATTGTGACACAGGTATGGTATTTTTAGGTAGATTTTGTTTGCAATGCTTTGTAATATCACGTAGGGAGGGATTTTCTATTTTTCTACTACTTATGTCAAATTAAAGTACTTCAGCAAGGCATCATAGTGCTAATGAGGCAGGATTTACCTTGGTAAGCACACCTATATTGAAAAATTGGTTCTTTACTAGTCTTATAACCAGATGATATAATTACTAGCAACAATGGAAAATCCTAGGTAAATAAGCAGCTTGGGAAAATCTTATATTTCTTTAAAATATTATAACATTGTAACTGCTTTGCAAAACTTTTCACTTGATTGTTTTTATTCCCCATTCAGGAAGTACATTTTCAAGCCACTTACTGTAGCTTAGTGTACATCTTTCTGCATGAAATAAATATGAAACTTCCTTGTGTGCTGCTTTTAAGGGCATGAAACACTGAGCTATCTCTCTTCCTCTGCTCTTAGCATCTGGTCTTCTTTCTGTTTAAAGCCCTTCTTCTACTCTGAGCCCCTTACCACGATATACTTCATAAGATTATTTTCATATTACATGATCAACATTTCCCAAACATTCATCACAACCAGGAACACTGAGAAACTGTAGAAAAAGCAGCATCAGCAGTAGCAAAGTTCTTCAAGGACAAGAGCAGCAGCTGTAATCACTAGCTGGAAAGTTTACATTGGCCAGAGAACAGCCAACTACCTTTAATTGCTGTCAGGATCTCAATCCACTCTCCAGAGGAGGTGAGGAGAGGATGGGTAGGGAGAGAAGCGAGTGTTTACAGCTGCAGCCAGTTGTTACAGCTGGTTATTATTCCTCCATCCTGGCAGGACTGAACTGCAGCTGCAGGGAATCACACAAAGACAGGTGACCCCAAAAAAGAGAATTACCTTTTCAAAAAGTTTGAGAAAAATAAACATGATGATTTCAGAGGGTGATGCAAAAAGTTTCTCTGCCATCTGCTTCTTGCCAAAAAGGATGCTAGACACGTCTCATGGAGGGAGCTGATCCCTAGACACTCAACAATTCCATTCCTTAAACAGGCCCTTGGAGTATCATTTGAAATTCAGAATCTTAAGTATTCACAAGCAACTTGGATAGGATTTGTTGCTTGCACAGAATGAAGGGCTGTGTATCTGTCAGCTTCATCTAGCCTGATTTAAAGGCTACAAGAACAGCTTGCACTTATGAAGATGATTCCTTCGTCAGAGTTCTGAAGATGAACATCAGCCATCAGCATGGAGGGAGCAACTTGCATCATTAAGCATTAGAGGTGACTGTTTCAAGCCTGACAGCTGCCACTCCCTCCTTTGTTTAAGAAGAAATTTATCTTTCTGCATTTTCTACCCTGACCTTATATGCAAACATCTCTAACAACTACTTTTCTATTAGTCACAGTACTTCTAATGTCTTCAAAAGTTATGGAAATCACACATCATGTTAACTGGAGTTATAAAACTAAGTCTTTTTTCTTAGCTGTTAAGGTGCTTGATAACACAGAAGATAACGCAGATACAAGATTTAGCATTTAGATGCCAAGATCACCCTTTAATTTATATTTCATGAATTTTAAAGGATTTTGAAATCTAGTAGAGAAGGAGCTTTCTTTTCTGACAGTCATTTTTCTAAACTATGTCATGGATGGACGTGAAATGTTCTGAACAGGAGAGTTCTCCTCTACAATAGCCAGGAAGACAAACAATCAGAAAATGGAAATAAAAATGTACTATGAACGTAAGCTAATAATTATATCAATTAGATAGCTAGGTCCTTATTTGATTATTCATTCAAATTCACCTCCCTTTCCAAAGTCTATCTTTTTACTCAAAACCATCTCTCATAGCCAAGAATGAAATCCTATCTCATCTGAAGTATAATGGGAAAGTATATTACCATTTTTGCTACAGCTGTTATTGTTCTAGTATATTACACTATTAAATTGCCATTATTTAGGAAGGATGATTTAAATAAAAAAAAAAAAAGAAAAAGAAAAAAGATATTACATTTAGTTCCACCAATACTAGAGGGAAAGTAATCACTGCAAGAGAAGAGAACTGATTAAAAAAAAAAGGTTATTGTGTAAGATATGACAGGAATCAGAAAATTATTCTTCTATTCCTGGACTAAAGCCATTCTTTTTGATAAAAAAAATAGGTAGATGGTATTAAGTATAACTTCATTCAAATTCAACAAAGATTCCAGATTTTCCAAAGTTTATCTTTCACTTCATCAAAAAAATAACTAATCAAGTACCTTATCTTTACAAAGAGAAGCTATATGTTTTCCCAAATTTAAAGATATTGGTGTAAGGAAAATAATGTAGGCAAATTCTGTATAGTCAGTTAAAATTAACTGTAGTCTATTAAAATTGCAATGGTCACTCCTCTCCTCTACTTCTAATGGTCACTAGAGACTATTTTCATCATTAGAGAGAATAAAGCCACTCCAGCCCTGCCCACAGCTCATTTCCATACATAGGCTTACCATGAACACAGCAGAAGAACACAGTATTATTGCCTTACCTCTATTTTTTCCCATATCGTTTCATAATTCTCTTGATGTTGTATATCTTGCATCAGTTGATGAATTAACGCTGATTTATTTGAGGCAGAAGTCTCATTCTCAGTGGGCTGAGTCCTTTCTGACTTCTCTGCAATGTATTTTTTAATGCAAGATACAGGCATACAAAGATCTTCTTCAGAGAGAATATCACTGAGAGGCCCAGATTCAATACTGTCACCTAAGGAGGATACTATATCACTTGAAGAGCTTGGTGAAATTCTACCCATTTTTTTGTGCTTTTTTGTCTGGTATGTTGGATACATTTCTGAATCAGAGTTCATTTCTGACAGCTCCCAGTCATCGATGTTTTGAATAGTTTCTCTTCTGGGCTTTTGGGGCAGCAGCTTTGTCAAATTTTCTAGTTTTAAAGCTAATACTTCAGTCTGTTTGAGGTGTGAAGGAAGTGCTAAATATTCATCAGATCCATACCAGACCTCACCATCTTTACTGTTTTTTTGAGTATAGCTTGGTGTTGAGGAGAAGCTTTTATTATTCTTTCTTCTCAGTAGAATAGGTGATGAGTCAGTAAGCTCAGAACCAGCTGAGGAAGCACTCTTTTGACTATGCGGTGGTGAAATGAAAGGCTCGGTTTTACCTTGTGATTGCCCATTTGGGTCTCTCTGGTTACAAGAATCTGATGATGCAGAAGAATCTGTTTCTGTCTCCTCCAGAGAAAGAGAGTTATGAGAAGTGATTCCATTTTGTAGAGAAGAACGTCCTCTTTTTTTGACTTGTATTGGTGGAGCCATTTTAGATATACCTCCAGGTGTTCTGCCAGCTTTCACTTTCTCTGGAGTGTCATGAGACTTCTTGTGCTTTGATTTTTCTTTACAGTTGTAGAAAGCAGATTTCCCTAGACTTACAGGACTGTCCTTAAAGTGATTATTTATTTTGTAATCGAGATTTCTATCACCTATTGTATTTAAGCAATCATATGACTGACTAATTGCAGATGGAGTGTTAGTGTAGGGTGACTGTAAAGCTAGGCAAAGCTTGGACCTGTCTGGTGGATCTAACAATGAGGGTGTACTTCTACTCATTTCATTTTTAACTATCTGAGAGATTTGCCTTTTTAAATCATTGGCTTCTATATAATCTTTAAACACATCATCTTTCAGAAATAGACCTCTTTTTGGCAATGTAGGCTGTGTGGGGGAGTCTTCATTATAGTTAAAGCAGTCTCTTATGGACCTCTTAGGAGTTGAGTTTTCACAGTGAGAGTGTTTGATTTTTTCACTGGTGTGCTGTGGAAGATTGCATTCTCGTTTCTTTAATGTGGAAACTGGTTTGCTGTCAGTAGATAAAACACCATCTTCAGAGCAAGGTTCTTTAGAAAGAGAGGGAGTTACAGAAGTAGATACTAGTGAGAGATCATGTGGCGATTTCCTGTCTTTGCTTTCTTCTCCATCTTCTGCTGAAAGAGGTACATGGGTTCCTTTCTCATTTAATGCTTCATTACACTGGGAAGCAATGGAATCAGTTGCTACTGCAAGTAAACCCACACTTCTGATAAGTCCTGGAAAGTCTTTATCCATCTCACTGTAGTTCCAGGATTCAAATGTTTTTGCTTTCCCTTGGCTGGAGGTCATATCATCCAGAGCACCAAGCAAATCCTCACTAGGACTGTAGTCAGATAGCTCAAATGCAGTAATACCACAATCCAGTGACAAGTAATTCTGAGAACATTTGATGGTTAACTGTCCAGAATCATCAACTTCAGTTAAAGAGTCAAGACGGTCCTGAAATAGACAAAGAAATGGTACTTTTTTAGAAGATTAATTTCCATATACAGCACACAAAGTAATGAACTATTGTCTTCAATGTTTCACTGCGTAACATCTAGAAAAGCATTCATCGCTGACCTGCTGTTTTTGCAGTACCCTGTAGATGAACAAACCATTCTAAAGTATTTGGGAAAAAAAAATTGCAGTAAACTGAAAAATACTTAGTTTCAGTCTGGTGCAGCAAGTTACCTAAACATAGCAATTCACTTTTGTACTGGTATTCTCCTCCTTCAATTTTGCTCTCAGTTCCACTTATTCCGTAGGGGGGGACTCGGAAATTCCATACAACAAACTCACAGTATTTCCTGTGTTTGTTAACTGCCTCAAACAGGAGGGAGGGGATCTTGGGGACTGTTGAGTACATCAGCCACCTTGTTAGTCTTGTATTCTCAGAAATCCGTGCTGTTCTACAATCTTGCATTTGATTGTCAGAATGGTTTTTTCCAAACATCATCTAGCAATGACAGACATTTATTGCCATATTTATGAGACACGGGTGGATAACTATATTTAATTTTTTTGTAGCATTACTAACTGAGGTTTTATCTGCTGGATATTTGGAGTACAAACAGAGAACAGCTCAAGGAAAGGCAACCATAGCTGGGAATCCTAGTTCTCCAGCCTGCCTTGTCCCCTTGTCAACAGCTTCTGAGTGGAAGTCCTTCAGTCTCAGAAACACAGACCTATTCAGAGGAGACCATCTCAGGTGGCAAATGAGATTTTAAGATCAAATTCAAATTTATGTTTATAATATTTGGGTGACTTATTTGAAGAATACTAAAACAATATAACTACATTAAGATCAAAAGCATATTTTTACTAGATGACTTAATGTTCTGACACCTAGGAGGGCCTCAACTATTTCCAGATCCCAGCATGTAATTTAAAACTTGAATGTAGAATCAAATAATTCGGAAATAATTTCTATTCTTATTTACACTGGTGGATGGCTTAAGTAACTCTATGAAACTATCTAGAACAACAGAAATTGGCAGAGCATGTCAATTGGACAAAAGAAACTGCAAAGTAGAATTGAAAATAAAAAGCCAACATTTGCCCAAGTGCTTAGGCACTACTTGAAAATATGATAAAGGGCAGGAACTCACATCTTATGATTAAAATCATAGAATCATAGAATTGTCTAGGTTGGAAGGTCACCTAGTCTAACCATCAACGTAACTCTGATAAAAACCATCACTAAACCATGTCTCTAGCACTAAACCATGTCTCTAAATTATTCTAACTTTAGATGCCTAAACCAGAATACGGGTCCTTCTACCCAGGTTTGGTTTTCATAATAGAGTTTTTTAAAGCAAACTCTTGAGTATGCACAATCGGTTCCTGTCTGAATTATTCTCTGGAGCAGTTTGTCTCACTACACTGCCTAAACCCACAGTTTAAGGACCTTAGGCATCATGCCTGAAGAAGGTGCAATAAACCCACAATCTCTTCATCTCACAATAAATCACCTGGATTTTGGCCTGAACAAGAAGGCCATTTTTTCCATCTTCTATAAACATATAATGTTTGAGTCCTGTACTCTGTCCACCTCACTTGCATTACTGAAAGTAAAAATATAAAAAACCTCCAGCGAAAATATTATTTTTAGAAAAGATCAATTAGAAAGTTATTTATCAACCTTAATCTTGGACACTAAAAATATCTCTTATTTAGCACATTCTATCCAGATGTAGAACCTATGCCACAAATTGTACACTGTCAATAGTTCAAAATTAAAAGGGGAAGTTTCTATAAATCTGTCAAATTTATATTTTGGAGCTGCATTTATTAAGGAAAATAACAACTAAGCAATGATCACTATTACAGCTGCATTTTCCTTCTAATCTCAGGAAAAGATTAGAAACTGTAAAACCATATATAAATCAAACCCCTTTCCAAGGCCCTAAGGGCCTTCATTTCTCCTGCGTAATGAGCTCCATTCCTTCATCTCTTAAAAATGTGTTTATTAACATTAATAAAATTTACAATCACATGCATTAAACCATCTTGCATGGTCATTTTCCAAGCAACCTCTTAAATGTGTGCTTCAGAGAAGCATTATTTAAAGCCAGTATTATCATGGTTTAATTATTTTTATTTCAGAGAAATATTACATTTAATTATTTTCATGGCTACCGATAGGAACACCTTAGTTCAAAAAATGCGTCCCTTTTCACATAGTGATGCTTCCTGTAAAGCTCTGTAGGCTGTTTCCAACACCACCTTATATTTATATTTAACCAGCACAATCCTGCACAATTTTGTTTTACTCTTTCAAATGAGTTAATAAAATCTGTAAGATTTTTTTTGGTGTGACTTTACCAACTGTTTCAGAACATCAGGATTCACTATGTTTAAAGTAGCGTTCTACTGATCCTTTCCATATTTCCTGGCTTTATCAATTGTGAAATAAAACTCACAGGTTAGGTTCAGCTGGACAGAACTCAGGCTGCAAAGAACTCATTTTTCTTTCCTTCTTATCCATCTCTGGGTAATTTCTGAAGGAGAAATGGTCCTTTAAAACATTAACTCTCCAAAGTTTTTTATTAAAAGAAGTATTTTCTTAATTTAGCATCTCCATCATGGCAGGCATCTTGCCTCACTGGTTCCTCTATTTCCTCCAAGCCATGAAACTTTTTGTGCCCTTTCCTGCTGGCATCTTTTTCAGTATGGTGCTGCTGAGATAGCCAAGAGCGCAGTTACTGCCTGTCCAGTTACTGAGCTGGGTTCCCAACCAAGCCCGTAAAGCCTGTGCTGTACACTTTCCTGTTTTGGCAGGTACTCTACCAGTACTATCTCAGTTCATTATGTGATAGCTTGTGCACATTTATGCATGTTACAGCTACAGTGTAAATATAGCCCAGGCAGGACTGTTGTGCTGTGATTGACTGTTCAGTCTATGAACTGAGAGAGCAGTGAATATTAACAAGATGAGGCTGTCTCTCTCAACGCGAAAGAAACCTTGGCAGGTCACTTCTTCCATGGAGCTCCTCAGTTAACATTGGCAGCCAAAGCCGCTCTTCACCATTACACAGAAGACAGCTGACTTAAGGAACGAGCCAAACTTTTTGTGAAATGATAGGTTCATGGACTGCGAAAAGCATAACATTTGCTGTACTCGTTCAGATCAAATTTCCATTTAACCCAGTGTCCTGTCTCTGTATCAGTTCTAAATATTTTGTGTTAGCTGAGCTATAATACATGCCTATACATACACGGCCCTTCCACACACAACATTTCTACCCACACTCCCAGCTTCTACCAATGAGCAGCACAGGAACTTCCCCATCTGGAAGCACAGGAACTTCCCCATTCTTCCTATCTTTGCTTAGTTTTCACGTTTGTTTTTTTTAACTGCTTTCCACTTCTAAGTGTCCCATGGTAGTGAGTTCCAAAATAGAAGTCTTTGTTGTGTGTGAAAGTTTTCCACTATTCATTCCAAACCAGATGACTTCTCAGTCTTAGGAGAAAAACAAAAAGCTGTCATAATCCCCAAGAAGCACTGAAAATTAGGAGAATGATTGTCCAAGGAAGGATTATCTGTATGGACAAAAGTTTCTAGGTTTGCTCAAACTGTCTCACTTTTCACGTATGCATGAAAATCCCTAACAGATAATACTTCTATCATGAGACACTGATCCCATGGTGCAATCCTGTCTGGAAAAGGATATGGGGGAAACATCAAAAAAAAAAAAGTAGATAAGACTAGATACAATTGTCTCTACATTACATTTTATTTATTTATTTCCATCAAATAAAGCCACTACCATTATACCTGATGAAAAGCTTGAATACCTGAAGGTTAAAGATTGCAGAGCAATTTCTGGGAACCTATCCAAGCATTAGACCAGAAACATAATATTAATATTGTGTCCCTGCTATTGCTAGCCATTAATTTTGTCAAATATTATTTATGTTTTAGTTGGAGCGGAAAAAAAGAATTGTGTCAGGATATTTTGTCTTTTTTATTACCATATAAGCCTACCTGGCAACACATTTTTTCACCACTG
This sequence comes from Tringa solitaria, assembly GCA_026413425.1. Lineage (NCBI taxonomy): Eukaryota > Metazoa > Chordata > Aves > Charadriiformes > Scolopacidae > Tringa > Tringa solitaria. The sequence goes on along the minus strand of JAOXJM010000041.1, from coordinate 36,737,820 downwards.
AAAAATAATCTATCCCTCCCCAGTCAGTCCTCCCCTCTGTTGGAGGGATGTTTTATATAGCAGCTGTAATCAGATCCAGATGGGACATTTCCTGTTTCTTAGTATCTGAATCTGCCCCTTCCTCATGTCTTGAAATCACCATGCTCATGTCATAAAATAATGACTTCACCCTAATTCACCACTCTGGGTAATCAGACAAGTGTGGATTTCCTTCAGACTGGCCAGAGAAGGTTTAACAGCAACAGCAAAGCAGTAACTGAATCTGAAGCAGCAGGTACATATACATCAGGAAGAGGGGGTGTGGGCATATCTGAGCATTGATTTCAGGACCACCCACTCTGTCATTGCCAAAGACAAATATAAAACCCAACATGGAGCAGAGAAATATGCACACTGTCTTTAAACTTGAGTGATCTGAAATTCAGAAGATGTTTAGGAGTCTTCTGACTTCCTCTGTAACACAGGTCGCAGAATCTCACTGCATTAATCTAGAGGTGTCTTTCTGTAAATGTATCTAATCCTAAAAAAAGCATTTTATCCTAATGATAGGACTTCCAGCAAATGAAGAATCCTCTCTACACGCTAAGGTATATTCTACTAACCATTAATTACCCTATTAAAAATGTACATCTTTCAGTTTTAAAAATTAGGCCAGTAATATCCTTCTAACTAAGCTAATTTAGTAATGAATTAAAAGGAAAAGGCATTTTAGTTAAATGAATCCAGATTTACAAACCATTTACATGTGTATGAAATCACACCTCATTAGAGTAAAAACTGTATGATTCGTGCATCACTGTTTCTCAGACAAAATGTGTGATTGTGAGGCATATTGCTGATTTGACACTCAAGCAAATTACAGTCCATGCCCTCTGCTATAAGCAATGTTGACCTAGTCTGGTAAGTTTTGGAAAATATTGTGTTCTGCTTTAAGTCAATATTGACCTAGTTTAGAAAGGTTTCAAAAACAATGTGTAAGTTTCAGGTTTGTGTATGCATGAAGGGAGGTGTCTAAGCCTTTTATTAAAGAATTCATTGCACAAAAATAGAGTTTTGATTTGGATATGAACCTTAAATTCATGAGTGACTAGACCATGGACTTTAGACCAGATGCACCTCTGTAAATGTGTTCAACCCTTTACGAAAAATATTTCAATCAGGAGAAAACATTGCTAGCCACTAGGATTTCTGAAAGTTGACCTTAAAGTATTTGCTTTAACTTGGTTCAATAACAACCAATAACAGTTACCAGCTGAAAACATTTAAAACACAAAATTAGCAAAATATCTAGTAAGACAAAAGTAAGTAAGCCGTCCTTAAAATTGCAATCGTAGCAATTTTAAATGTGTAACAGGGATGAGATGCTTCAAATACAGATTAAATTCTCAAAATCAAATTTAATTACTGTACCTCCTTAGTCTCTTCAGAAAATGCTTGCAGAATATCAGTCTGCCTGGTGTAGTTTCCATTGGCGTCTTGCAGTCCCTGGAGAATACGCTCCCTCAGAACCAGAACAGAAACACGTAGTTGGTGCCAGAGTAGTTGTACTGTATGGATATCGACTATCACATTGACAGAGTAAGACAGAAGCTTCAGGGAAAATTCAGTCTCTAGAAGAGCATGGATTTGTTCAACGTGATCAGATATATCTTCACAAATATCCTGTAATGGAAAAATAACATAGATATTTAGTTACAGGCATGGTCCTTGCGTGGATCAGCTCTACTTGTCATCTACTTTTTATTAAATTCAGAATAGATTATTTCAGAGAGGAAAGATAATGTAATAATACATCCAGGTTTCTCTATTTATTTATTTTTTTATTTATGGCAGTGCTACAGCAACTGAACCAGCAGCTGTCAAGTTTGGCAGGACTGCTCAGTAAGTGCGGAGACAGCATACGATAAAGGATGGCACAACAAGATCACATGAATCAGAAGCAGAAAACTAACACTGTACAGTGACATATTAGAAGACAGCAATCGGAATGAAAGCTGCAAGATTGCCACAAGCAGTCTCCCTCTCTGCTCCTCGCCAGCCCCCACTACCCCTCCGGTTAAAACGCAAACAATCTGATCTGTGCCATCATCAACAAAATTCTTTTGGACAGAATTTTCCTTTTAATCTGGACTCTACAGCCAAGCAGGGCAAAAGTCTGAGATAGACTCAATGTGGATAAACTATTTCTGAGGTCCATTGCTGACTGAAGTGATGAGAGGTCACTAACTTTTGCATAGTCTTCTTCTGGACTAAAAATTGAACAGAAGAAGATGGGTGAAGAAGGAGAAAAAGGGAAAGCAGAGAAGCTGTAAACAGTCATGTTGAGAAAGCAGAAAAGAAAATATGTTACCCAGGTTATAAAACTAAGGTTTTGATGGGGTGGTATCCTCCAAATTATTGTTGTAGATTTCTAAACTGTGCTGCCTACAGCATAAAATCTTTACAATATTTACAAGTCACAAGACTAAAGAATATTTAGGCATTGAGTGAAGAACAGAGCTTTATAACTATTCTGTTTGAAAGCTACATGTAAAAAACATATTATAAACAAGTAAGGAAATATGATTAAAATACTTAAAAAAATAAGGATGGATTCTAGAAGGGTTTTTCCTTAAATCTGTGGCATATATTTAAAAGTGACATAACACATTTTAAATCAAACATTTATTTAAAAAAAAATACAGAAATTATTTTAATCCAAACCCTTAGAGATGTCCTTTTTAGTTAATGGGTAGTATATACATAACATCAATAAAAATGAGAATAAACAACACAATTTTGATTCAGTTCAAATTTGCTATCAAAATAATTCTATCAGACAATTACAACAAAACTGTATGTCTCTGATGATACTCTTGTGGTTTTGGGCAGCAGTAGAATAACAAGAAAATCAGTAAAGGTGATTCATTCTAAATTAATGACACAGTACAGTAATTATTATCAGTTCTGATTTGACATCTTCAATCTGAAAGTAAAGTCAAATTATTGAATATGGAATTACATACATATATATGTAACAGATTAAACCGAAGTCAAATGCCTAGATAATACTAAATAATTTTTGTACAACAGATAGCACGATATTAGCCCTTGAAAATTTATTATGGCTGCATACTATCATTAGTTACTAATTTTAATAAAGCACTGACAGCTAAATCAATTCCTCTGCATAAGTAGGTCTCAGAAATGCCAGACATGACCACAAAATGTTGGCATTTCAATAGTAGAATTTTGTGACTGCCCTGAGAGAGAGACAGTATCTCCTCCCCTCTATCCTCAGTCCCCTTGTTTTGACAACCAGCATCTATGCCTGGCAAGATGTTGGGCTACAAGACCTCAGGGCTTCAACTATCTACACACTTTCAGGTGAGCAAATGGACACTCTCATCACCAGATTAGTATGCTAATCTAATTCTGCAGACACGCAGACAAATCTGAAACTCACAGCAAAATCTTTTCCAAACTTTGGAAAAGGTTCTTATTCATTTATCCAGCTACAACTGAAACTTGACTGAGAAGCACAGCTGCATTTCTACGTTGTTTCAAATGTTTTAAAGAATATTTTAGTCAATCAGTTTCACTGAATTTGTGTTCACTTCTCTAGTGTTTGTGTTTTTTTCTCCTTGCCATAAAGCATTTTAATTCTAATTTCAGGGATTAAAAAATAGGTTGTTGCCCAGTAACTCTAATTTTGTAAATTAGACTCAATCTATAGAAAAATACTTAATATATCTTCAGTTACACTACTCAATGCAAATGAATTTAAGTTTGTGTCAACCTACAAAACAAGATTTCATTATTTTCCAGCTTCACACACATGGTTACATGATGAATTCAACTGCCATAAGAATTCTCAGAGAGGTCAAAAACATGGAGCCATAACAAAGTATTAACAATGAGCAAGTGTCTTCTGACAATTGTTAGATAATGTACTGAAAATATTGGTTAATGAATCTAGATAATCCTCTAAATCAAGGGTTCAGACCCACACTTCAGACAAGTTTTCTCTTGAGCTAATATTACACTACCAGAGCATCTCAAATTTCTGAAGCACAGACAAGCACAACAAAGAAAATTTTGTACCAAAATGCAGATCCCAGCACCACCAGATGTTTGAAAGTAGCAATGGCTTGTTATAAGTTGCTCATTTTTTTCAAAAAGCAAAGTCTGAAGTATTTACAAACTACTGCAAGCACAGTAGCAGCCAAATTCTTTATGTACTAACAAGATAACTAACTGCTCTTGACAGTAACGTGGAGAGAACCTAAGGCTGAGTTCATCCATATCCAAGTGAAGGTCACATACTCTAATCTCAACATATAAGACTACCATCTCATCCAGAGACAAAGTGCCAGCTCTTAAATGATTTAGGTTTTAGAAAAAGTCAGTGGCCAAAAGACACTAAGCTATTTCCTGAGTGGCTGAATGAGCCAGGAAATCAAATCCCTACATACCTTTTCATAATATATAAACTCTGAGCTCCATTTTCTGACTTTATCATCACTCCCTCTCCCTTCTGGCCTGGAATAAGTATAGCATTGAACTCTCACTGTACTGTCTTTACTTTCATGGAAGAATAGATAGGATTTTGATTTTTTTCCTCGGTAAGTATTTTGACATGACATGATATTTAGGGCTGTTGCTTTGGGGTTTTTTTTCTTCTCTTCCTATTAGATGAAAACCTGACAACCATTCAGGAAGTCTGCTTTAATCTGCAACAGGGCCAGGCAGAGATTTAAAGTGATTTAACTCCCCTATTAATAGCTCCAGCTATTCAACGCCCAGAAGTCCTGGACAAACGTCTGCAGTGCACGCACAAGTTCAACAGGTCCGATTCATATATGACATACATGCTGTGCAGTCCACCTGCACTCAAAGTCTGAAGACACACAGAAAGAGGAGGAGTATTAAGCCTAGTACTACATCTATATTCACTGTGTGCTCACAGGGTCGTAGTGTCAATGCAACAACCTTACTGAGCAGGCAGTAACCACCTGTGTGATGGCTGGTAGTTCATCAGCAGCCCTCGATATGTCAGACTCTGCAGGCACGGCACACGCTCATCTACCAGTCTATTGGGCATTTCTCAAAAAATATCTGAGGAGCCACAAGCTGCCATTCCTGCATCACATAACATTGTTTTGCCTGGGTGACTTCATTACAGACCAGGTTCCTGAATAAAATGGATTAGACCTTAGTTTGTGGGAAGCCCATCTTATATAAAGTTTGGAAAAAAGAATTGAGCCCCCTTTCCCTGTTTTTTAACTGTTACATAATGATGGGAAGGTGAAGGCTGCACAGAGGACAGAGGAACGGTTGTGTAAGGCCTAATGCCAGCCCTTTATCAAGAGAACATGACTATGAAGAAATGATCACTTTTTGCATATAAGTTAATGCTGATTAGCCCTCAGCAGAAAAGCATTAACAAAGCTGCAGCCTATTTACTTGCATTTTTTCTTTACACTTGCCTGGCATAAAACAGCATGTTGAGAGGAAACAATATGTTATCAAATCCAGTATGCATTATCTAGTACAACATTTCCTTACTACTGTACTTGCTGTGTAGATTTACGTATAATTCAGCAAAATGAAATAATTATATCTACCACAGCTAGCTGTAAAGTTAATAATTTTCTGTAATAATTAATGCAGCACAAAAATGTCATGTTACGTTAAGTTCCTGATTTTACTGAGGCTGAATAGTAAGACCTGGTATAACATGGCCTCATTATCCTCATTTTTCCTAACCCCTTGTAGGTGATTTAGCATTAGATGGAGCAAAACCAGCAGAACATTGTCATATGACCCTTTTACAGTTTGTATTTATAAATAAAGAACAGCAATATCACAAGATAGTACCTGAATGCTGCTATGAGTGCCAGTTGCTTTTACCAGAAGCGTCAAGTAGATAAACTGTGTACTTTTAAGTAATAAGAAAACAACATCTGTCTATTGGCATCTATTTCTAAATATGCATAGTTCCAGGTCAATGGCAATAATATGAAGCCTGCAAACATAAGTATAGAAATCCTTCCCCATTTTATCAGTATATAGTTTCACATCAGAAGCTGTTATAGCCTGATTTTTATAAAGCACCATTTCCAAAACAACTGTTTCTCAGGCATCCACTAGGCATCATTCTTTTTATGCAGTTTCATAGTGGTGTTAAGGCAAAGATTTTGTCATTCTCTTACGGGCTACTCTGTAGCACTGGCTGTGGAATTTCTTAGGCTACAGGGGCTGTATCCATTTGGCTGCCAACTGCCCACTTCACTCAGCCTTCCAGACAGCTGATCCCGTAATTTGCAGCTGCTGAATCCATCAGCCTCTCATAGCCTTCCACGTCAACCAAAATAGCCTCAACTGCAAACACCGCAGTAGACAAAGTGCATAAACAAACCCTCAAGAATCAATGAAAATTAAGCTTTGATGCTGTCTTTAAAAATATTTTTTTATTGTTCATTAAGAAATTCTGTTAAGACGTACATGAAACTACTGAAAGATGAAAGGTTGCAATATGCTGCTTTAGAGTTAATAACAGTGACAGAGAAGATATACTGCAGATTTCTATTCTTTGATCTCACAGTAAAGCCTCAGTAGGAAAAATAGATTGCCATTGAGTCTTATGACTAGTGTACATTTAAAACAAAATCTATGATTTAAGAAAATGTCTATCTATTTGGTCTTTCTTTTTAAGGCATTTTAATTTGTCATAAAACATAGATTCCAATCAGAATGTACAAATTTGTCTGTTCAGAAAAAAATTAGATTATCTGCCACGGAATTTTCAAATATTTTTAAAATGTACTTGAAAATTTTAAATTCTCACTCTCTACCCTGCCTTTTTATGCTTATATAAAGACCACAAAAGAGAGGGGTTTTTATTGCTAAACAAATAAAGATTTGCAGCTTTCTGGAAAGTATTTTTCTTTAAAATGCATTCCGACTTCTGAAAGAGAAATAATTTTACATCTCTACCTGCATGTACCTCCTAACAGTGTTGTAATAAGGATAAAACTGTTCTCTTCTATTTTGGATTATTGATGATACCTTAAGAGTAAATTTTTACTCACACAATTTTTTTCAGTTTTTTTTTTTAAGTAAACAACTAAGTCAAAGAAAATAACCATACATGACAAATCCAGAGTTTGACTAAGCAAAACTTACTGCCTTGGAAAGCTCTAGACTCACTGCAAGTCACAAGTTTATCAAAGTGAGTTGAAGCGCTAAAGCACTGTAGCTGGTATCGCTGTGACGTTCAGCAGCTGAGGGAAATGAATACATTTTACCAGGTCCATAATGCTAAATGCAGCAAGAAGAGAGCTACCAGGAGGGCTCTAAGATCACTGGCCCTGCCTTCTGCTGACACCGACAGCTTGGAAACACATTGGTCCTCAAAGTCAGCTTCTCCCTCATGGTAATACACATACTGCTGATAGTAACTTTCTTGACACATTTGTGTCACATTTGCAAGAAAAGGTGATCTACTTTCTATTGTGCAAACATTGCTATTACAAAATTGTCAAAAAATTTTGAAATTAAATATCCAGTCTGGTGAACTCTAAGTAGGTATGTTTCTACTGTATTCTGTTACCTCAGGAACCAGTAAGTTACATTCATATATCCCTATACTTCAAAAAAATGTGAAATAGATGTCAAATCACCATTTCTTTGACAGAATAATGCTTTGTCTAGGATTGTAACAGACACAGAGCTGCTCAGTAGTAATTTATTAGTAATTTATGGGGCGTGTTTTATTAGAATGTTTCTTGTGTGAATATATTCGTTGACTATCAATCTACAAGGAAAGTGAGCAAGTAGAAAGGAAGAAGGGAGTAGGAGAGGAGTAAGAAGGGAGTAAGCACTCAGGCTAAGTAACAATGCCTGAAATGTTAATTGTGAAGCTCCTGTCTCAGGATTCCAGCAACTTGCATTTGTTTTGCCATATGGACCATTACTGAGGCCAAAGGATCAAACATACTGGGAAGAAGCAAAAGGATCCTTTTGTCCAGAAGTAGGGCAGTTGCTGCTGGAAGCTGTTTCAGTTCACTTCCAGGACCAGCTGCAGTGCCTTACAAACCTAGGCCACCCTGTACATTTTCTACAGGAGGGAAGAGAAGACAGGCTGCTTTCCTTTCATATGTGTGTTTTGTCTTTTTAGTTTAATCAGTACTTTAATGTAAAAAGGCTTCCCGCTCACAGCATTCACTACAGGCCAGATTCTTAAATGCAAGGAAGTATTCAGTCCACCCAGTAAGCTTCAGACATGCACAAAAGCATTCTACTATAAGGCCTGGGATGGAACTGGAAAACCACAGAAGTTATGGCAGTAAAATGAGTCATCTCTGAACTGTACTGAAAGAATATCACGTGAACAAATCTGGGCTAGCCATTTCTGGGATATTTCTGATATCAGTAAAATTGATACATGAATTTCATTTGTGTAAGAAATCACACATAGGAACTGGATATGGCAATTAATTTGGCATGGAAAGTGATGCGCCACCTGCAGTTCAATGATGCTTTCATATTCCTGAACTTCCACTGGTTCCACTGTGCAGTGTGCCTAAGGTTAGGACCTGAAAACCCTCTGAAACTTTAGGAATAAGAAATACATTCTTGTATACCTCATAATCAGCCAAGCCCACAATGCTCAGAGACTTTGCCCATTAAAATTACAGTGTACAAAATTTCTTCAATGAGTAACTGTAAAACTTTTCATTTATCTTACTTTAAGCATGTTAAAGCATACTGATTTTTATAAAGGCCTAACTTCTTAAATCTAGAAAAAAAGTAGCGTGTAAAAAAAAAAAGTAAAACTTGATAGAAAACATCATATTTATGCTCACTGAAATCTGGTTTTGTACTGCACCCTGGAAGACAGTGTTGCACAGGCACGTTGGAGCAGTTTTTTGTGCAAGACAACAGATGCTATTGATAAGTGGTACGCTATGAAGGTTTTGATTCTAGGTATTTCTGACCAAAAAAAAAGGAAAAATACCAAAACCCAAACCCATGTGAAAACCTAGTCAAGCAACCGGTAGTAGAGGCAAGTTTTTAAAAACGGTAAGCATTTTTTAAATGCCTGTTCATTGGACAGTGATAATAATACATATATTTATCTTGCACTGATCATTTAAGATCACAAAGAAATTAGAAAAAATGCTGAGGTAGCTTTATACTAATTGTACTCATCATGTATTATATATTCATATCTACTGAAATGGAAGAGTGAAGACTTATAAAAACATCCTTCAAATACCTTATAGATATCTTCACACTACTCTATACTTTTTCTGCAATAATAGAAGTATGTAGGACATATGTTGTGTCTGTCTAGATAACTACCTTTGCTTCTTATTTTTTTACTCTCTTTACTCAGCACTTGCTTGCATTCTGCAAGCCATGTATACTAAATGGAAGTTAAAGACATTTCTATCAAGTTTAAATTACAACATGCAAATGAAAACTGAGGATGCAAATGGAAGAACTTTTTACACACGGTGAATATATACACTGCTGTAGCTAAAGCAACCAGCTCTTGGTAGCCTGGCCAGAACTAGGCAATTTTTGACCTCAGCTTCAACAGTAGTTAACCAGTTATGAGGAAACACCTGCTATCATTTCTGCAAGATGTACAAAAATTGAATGCATTAAACAACCATGTCAGCTACGTGAAGAAGCAGAAGACCACTCTATTTCATAATTTGATCTACAATATAAAATAACTAGCAGAATTCAATGCTAATGCACCAATAGTTCAGTAATGTTTCAGCAAAATGGTTATCCTTTTGAAAACAGTGAGTTTTCAAAGCTTTATGCAGCAAAACTATTACTCTGACAGCTCAGCTTTGAATATGTCCCACTCTTGTTCTCTCCTCATTTTTAGCTTGAAGAAGATTTGGAATTACTTTTGATACAGAATAAGAAGATTTCAAGTATTCTTTAAGCCTTCTTCAGGGCTATAGGATCTTTGTTGCCTGAGCGCTGTTTTCTGATGACCCAATCCCTTTATTGTTATACAAGAAAGTAGGTGCATTTCTCTTAAAAGATTTTTCAGTTTATAGACTTCTTCAGAAAGACTCTTGTTCTCACTAAACTCAATAGGCTTAATTAGGGTCTTCGGTGGAGATCAGCTGCTCTTGAAGAAAAGAGTTCAGATGAAAAAGAAAAATTTCTTGGAGAAAAAGAAGTCTCATTCTTGAAATAATGAATTTTCAAATCAAGTGTAACCCCACATAAACAGCACAAAGTAATTTAGGCAACAATGAATTACTGAAATACAAGACATCAAAATAAAGGAACTGCAAGTTCACACAGGAGAAAAATTCAGTCCTTTTGCATAGACATGCAGAACACAAGAGAATAATTTTAATCAAAATGTTTTGAGTAGCTCAAGCCAAAGAATGCTAACCTCATTCACACTCTGACTAAAGCTTAGTGGCTATAACAGAATTTGGTGAAAGATGGTGAGACTCTTTACTCTCATGTCAAATGCTCAGTATGGTGACTGTGCTCTCCTTTCTTTTCCGGAACAGGGCAGAAGTGAAGAACTATCACCTGTACCAAGTTTTCTATAATGAAAATTGATAGCATGATAGGAAGTTTTCAAGAGAAGTGGTTGTTTTATATCAGTGCAGCTAAGCCTCCAAGAGCTCCTGCCATAGTCATTGTTGAGGACAGCAGAAAGGACACAAACTCTCTTATTCTTTATTAGCAGGCTTTGCTTCATTAGTACTGATGTTCCCTTTTATGTTGTTCAATGAAAGCTAACATATAATCCATGAACCCTTGCGGGGATCACTGAGATTTTTTTGCTTCATTTGGAAACATGGAAAAGAAGCTTTAGAGTCTATCTTGTATACTGCTTGCTGTGCCTGACCTTCCTGTCCTCTCTCCAGAATGACAAGTGTTCAAGTCAGCTGGAAAGCTCTTGTAGATCCTCCAGTAAGTTATTAACAATTACAAAGCACTCCAAGCATGTAGAGGCACTTCCAGTAGTCTGAAACAGCTACCACCTACCCAGCGTACCAGGAGGCCTGTTCTACACTGGATATCACTCACTCTCTTATAAAGAGTCAGAATATGTATGAGTGCTAGTTAAAAAAAACCCAACCAACCAAGCAAGCAAACAAACACACCTAATTTTGCTATATCCTGTAAGAACAATTTGAAAGATTGGTAGAAAGCTTAAATTATTATTTAACAAACTTAGTGTTAAGTGAATGAAGACATAAAAGAGCAAATTTTAGAAAAAATTTTAAAAGTAAGAAAGATTGCATCTTAAAGAGATCTAAAATGTAGAAAGTTTTTATTCTAATTTCCCTTCTGAAAGTGCACATGGAATTTCTTGATTTACATATGGAAAGAGCTCTCCTAGCACACAAATCAAACTCTGTATTACAATTCCAAATTAGACAATATGTTTTAAATCATTCCTAATTGATTTGTGATAGGTACAACGCAGGCCGCAGAGAATGTTCCTGCATTTTTTGGCCTCAAATGTAATAAAGACAAAACTAAACAGAAAGCTTAATTTGCATCCAGAGAAAGAAGAATATGGTAGATTTTTTGCAGGCTTTTTTGAGAAGGAACATAGTGGAGACTAAATTGGAAACCTGGAATTATACAATTGGCTTGACATCGAAAGAAACTGAACCATACAAACTACTTTAATTGGATTTTGGTAAGTATCAAAATGAGACTTCTCATATAAAATTAATTAAGATACATTATCTAGTAGTTTTTACTATCTGGTTATTTCCAGATCTCCCTGTCATCCCCCATGTGGCTCTTGGTTAATATAGACATATTTTTAAATGTTTGTGTATGGTAGGTATCTCTTTTCCAAACAAAACCATGTCCATAATATCCTTCATTTTTTTTTATTTTGATGTAAAGAGGATACGCTATAAATAGCAAATGATCAAAACTCAGAATCTATACCATATATGCAGTATTTTAATCACAAACACTTCTAACATAATCTAGTAAAATATGCCATATCCAATAGACACAATGAAACACCTATTTCCAATTAAATTGGCTCTAAGGAACCTAAAATTCAGTGTCATTAATAACAGATGCTTGTTCTGGCTGCTTATAAGATTGAGAGTGCCAGACATTAGCATTTTAATACTGTATTTAGAACTAAATATTTAATTTTAAAATTAGACATAATATTATAGGGTAGATAGCACTACTTGAATGTACTGTAATTGTAATTTTGAAACATGTTACGAGACTGTAGAGCACATCCCAACAGCATATTCATATATAGCATATTCCAGTGCGACATCTCCAAGAAGTCAGCTTGTGCTCCAGCAGCATAATTCTCCTAATAGTACTGGGTTTAGCTTTACAAGAGAACTTTCCAGTGTAAAGCACTGACAGACTTAATGGCTGTTAAGATGTTGATGCTGCTTGAGAAAGTACTCATGCACTACACAGTAGGACTGAAGTGCCTTGAAATAAGCACGAATGAGCAGTGTTTATTTAAATATTTATTCATTTATATATACACATATTTATATAGAGGCAAATGTATTTATTACATGTTGCTAACTGGAATAAGATCCCTGATTTATAAAGCACTTCATAGTCAGTGTTGTTTGTATCTTTAAGAAAGCAAGACAGCATGATTTGTGTTTTCGGTTGAGATAAACTGTTTCTTATGCTGATACAGAAAAGAATGGTTTTATCTATGAACAGCCTTGGATTTCTTTATGTGCCTTTTTATTTTCTTGCTATACAGAGATAAGTTATAAATTATCTTTGTCTAGACTGTAGCTTTCAGTGATGAGTGTAACTCTTACCACTGTGAGAAAAAGAGAAGTTGTTGCCATGCCTGGGCTTGTAAACTAACCCTTTGAAATTCAATAGCTGAGCTTGTCTGTGTGGAAGTTAATGAAGCAAAGTGACTTCAAGGTTCAAATACATATTTGTGTATTTTATTTGCTTGTATATATTTTTATCTCCTGCAAAAAAAGTCATCATCAGTTTAGCCTTGAATTGAATCCTGAATTTAGACAAAGTCAAATCTTTCATCTTTCTTAGATAATAAGATTCACAAGAAACAGCACAGGATCCCTGATGGCAGCCTGAAGTATAGACATGGGAGAAGAAAAGCTAAGAAGCACATAACATTGCTAGTGTTCGTATTTGCATATTCTTCTTGGAACATCTGAGCTGGATCTGCAGAGACCTAGCTTTGCTCACAAGCTTTCCTCAGCGATAAGGTGACCCTACTGCCACTGGACTGGACATGACCCTGGAAATACAGTAACTGTACTCTCGTGGTGTCACACTTGAGCCAATATCCCTGCCAAAGCCTGACTCACTCTGCCTAGCAGAGGCAGCCAGACTAAATCTCCACCTCTTGCCCAGGGAACATAAAATGCCCATGGACAATGAGGGACCGTCTAACTCTGGTAGGCTTAAAGACAGCATTACTGCACAACTATCTTGGGAAAAAAAATGCTTGCAGCAGCCCTGACCACAAAACTGTGATTTCTAGACTGGAACTGCTAACAAGAAACACACACTCCCATAGGCCTTGAAAGCCTACATTCTTAGGGGATTCTGTAGCTTTTATATCTTCAACACATTTCAACTGTACAATATATTTCTGCGCAGGTCATCCTCTACCAAAACAGCAAAACCATTAAGCTGTAGAAAAAGCAAAAACTGCAACTGTTTTCTCTTTCTTGACAAGTTATAGTAGGATATCAGCTGATCCTGGCATAATAACTGGCAAGTTTGAGTAAAACAGGAGGAGTATTGGTATTTTTAAATAATCTTTTCATTTTTATTGCACTCTTAAATACTGAGGTCTTCTCACAGAGAATTTTCAGCACTTCATCAAGAGTTTTAAGAGAAACTGAGCCACACTGGGCCAATAAGAAACTTGGTCAACTTAGAAATTCTTGAAATAGCATTGATAAGAGCAAGTCTGTCAAACTGAATATATATACCCATTCTACATCCATTGTCTTAAAATTCTAGCACTGCCTATAATTCAATATCCTGCCCTGTAAAAATATTTTAACCAAATATTAATATGTTAAGTAGAATATTATGGCTTCTCATACCCATTATTATAAATTAACTTCCAGCAGGAAGAAATCCATACTGACTGTTTAGCTCTCTTAATAAAGTGCTGGGGAAGGCCACAGGTTAAAACAAACAGAGCAGCCTCTCACTCTGAGATTGAAGCGTGAGCACGAAGGATGACAGAATTACTCATTGTAACGACCCTTTTGCAAAACATTAGCTGTACCTTCTTTTGAAGCTCACAGCATGAAGAATTTCTAAAACCTATCATTACTTTTATACTTCATTATGTCTTTTAGAGTTTCAAATGGGCTTAGGAGCATCAAAATAAATCAAAAAACTCTCCTGAAGACATTTTCAACTTGAATTCATAGAAAATACAGTGTGAAAACTGTTTTGCAGACTTGAAGTAAAATTCAGGTAATAACCAAAACTGAATTTGACTCTACATTTTCCGATTTTGTCTCTGAGGTAAGCACATTGCAAAAACAAAGTAAACCAGCAAAAATACTAATTTCTGAGAAAGTTCTTCACAAGCAATAGATGTGGGAAAGGTAAATGCTATATCAGCTAAGTTTATCTCTGACTCATTCAAGACAGTCATATATACATTAAATGCAAAACCTACTTGCACAAGAACTATCAAATCAGATGGAAACATAAATAGAGACAAAGGGTTTGAGAAAACAAATTAAAGAATAAACCCCTAATTGGCAAAAACTATGAGAAATAAGCAAGTAGTTTGCACACAGGGAGACAGCTCTCAAGCATGAACCCAAGAGTGCTGAATGGCACTAGACAACAGATTCACTTCAAAATCACACTCTCAACCCAAACTGAAATGGTAACACAGACATACCCATGGAAGACCAAAAAGATCTTTCTAGTTCTTCTTATATGGAGCAGAAAGAATTCATATTCCTACTTTACTTTTCAATATCTGAAACAGCATTCAGAAAAGGATCAGAAATGCAGCTATAATATTTATGTAATAAGCACCTACTACAGTTAGCCTAGTGTTAAGCACATATAGCTGTAACAGAATAACAGAATTTTCCATTCCTTGATGTTTCTGAGCTTTAAATGAAACGATCACAAATAGCACTTCGGAGAAAAATACAGCAACGACTGCTATTATAGAAATGAAGGTTCTCAGTTGCTTAGCCAGCAAAGTCTAAACAAGAGCAGTTGGCCACTGATGCATAGGCAGCTAAAGAACAAAAGTAAAAACCTTTTAAAAGTCAATGAGAAATTCCTGCCTATAATATATGGCTGATTTCCTATTCTTCTGGCGCCTTGTACAAACCATACATCAGTCAACGACTTTCCACCCAGTGCCAACTTCTGCTTCAGGGAAGTCAAAAGGCTTTATCGTCTTAATCCAATGCAAATCTTTGAAGAAAATAGTCTTGGCTAACCAAAAAATTCCTGAACTTTTCCTGTAGATACAATTTCAAAAGAATGAATAATTTTGCAGAGAGAACAGACACTTTTGAGCAGTCTGAGCATATTCCTCAGGAAATGGCACACTCAACTTTGTGAGCTGAGAACAAAAATAAAACTAAGGGCCTTTGGAAAGGGTACAGCTCACAGAATATTTTAAAAGTCACCTCCTAAAATAATGCAACTGTGATAAGCATCAGAGTGTTCATTTCATATTCAGTCTCCCTATGAAGAGCTATAGAATGTATTGTTTCCAGTAGTAAGATAGCAAAATCTAGATACAATGAAGTTCCATGTTTTCTATTACCTACATTATTTTCAGTCTGTTTCCTGAGCCTTTACTAAACACATCTCTTCACAATGTAGGTCAAAGTTTTAGCTAAAGTAATGTAATTATAATCTTACAGTGTCTATTTCTAATTATACTGCGACCTATAAAAAGTTAGCTGAGTAATGTCAATAAAGATTGAGCATTAAGTTTCACCTCAACACACGCAAAAAAGCTATAATCTCCCCATCGAAACATGGGACTAAGAGCTTTACAAGACAAACATCTTTTTTACCTTCAAAAGTGAAAGATTTAAATTGCTTAAGCCTAAGATTGTGATTGCAGAAACATTATGTAGAACAAGCTTTTCTCAATATTCAGAAAACTACATCCACGGGGGAAAAGATCTGTCAATTTTGCAATTTAGATTTACAGTAGACAGGAAATACAATGTATTATTTCAAATTAAATGCATTTAGATGATGCAATACTCCTAAAGAATTTGAAAACCAGCTGAATAAAAAATAATTACTTTCATTGGTTAAAAAAAGTTTGCAAACTGATAATTTATTGCTTTAGACATTTCTAGCATTTTGTAAAATATTTCAATTTAATGGTGTCTTACCTCATTTGTACTGGAGAGAGTATATTCAGGTATTAGCTTTGCAAATAAAAAAACTGTCCCATTTCCTTTCCTCAGCTAAAGGAGTTATATGTAGCCAGCAATTCAGAAAATAAGTGTCTGTTTAAAAGACAGACAAGTAAGCCATAGATGATCAGTAACACAATCCATCTTCAGTGCAGAGTCAACAGCTTTTGTTTTGCATGAAATATAGCAAATAGTCTGCTGCCTCTACCTGTGTTATTGTGCAGATCAAGTTTAGGCCTGTCTGCTCTTCCCTTGCACGTTCTGAGCTACAGTAGTGATTTCTCAGCATTCAGACGTGCTGTATGGCGGCTAACTGAAATTTCAGCCGACACTTGTAGACTTGCAATTAGCAAGGTTATTTTAAGCGCTGACCTAAGTTCCAGCAGAATGTTTATGGCATTATGACAGGAAGGAATCTAGTATAATATCAGTCAGTTGGTAACCCTGTAAAGCTGATCTCAGAGAGGAGAGACCCTCTAATTCACAGCATAAAATATCTGACGCCCAATTTACTTTAATTTTTGTTTTTAAGCTTCAAAAGGACTGGAAATATTTACTGGGTTAATATTAGGAAGCTTAGAATTATTTTAGGACCTGGTAGATCATATGCTTGGAACAAATGTATTAATAGGAAGTTATAACTTCCCCAATGGAGTGATTCATCACTTACAAAACAGAGACTGTTACTTTTGTAATGCTCGCATTTGTAATAATTACCTATACGTTCTGAATGGGAGGAGAAAATCACAAGCTGAACTTATTACAGCTGGACTTTAACAATATCTTTTAGTTTCTCCTTGGTTATCTTGAAAAGGGCTCCCTCTTCTGTACAGGCCTTTGGCAACCCCTCGTTGGCCCTGAGTTCCTTCTGAATTCTCTGGCTGTCTAACTATTTCAAAGTCATGTCAAAAGGCTCAGTCATACCTCCACACCCTCATTCGGTGTTTGTTCTCATTCCACCCCTCTCCTTTCTTAGTTTCTGTTCGTGGATCAGCTTTCTTATTCCCACCCATCCTCATACTTCCAATAGCGGCAGATCCAACCTCACAGATGGAACCACGACAAACAGCTCCTCCGACCGCCCCAGATAAGAGCTATAATGGTCAGTCAGATTGCGTGTGTGCACACAATAACACAAGCTTTTCTGAAAGCGCCACAATCAGAAACACTACAAAAAGAGAGATGTTTGTATTAGAAAGAGTAAATGATGGAGGAACCCACCCCTCTACCCCTGCCC
>JAOXJM010000041.1:36681026-36720166 GCA_026413425.1 Tringa solitaria | reverse complement strand
AAAACAAAAAAAAAAAAACAAAAATCCCCACAAAGAAAAGTTGCCACTTCTGCAAATTATTCAGCAACTTCTACACATCACTAATCACAACGAAACTGCTCCCTTGATCTTGACTGAAGCAGCATTTCCAGGTTTGGCCACAGTTGCTTGCTCTGTGCTCAAAGATTATATTCCACACTGCATTACCTGGTTTCACTCAAGTAATTTAGCACAATGTTATATGAAGCTTTTTGCCCAAATTTTAAAAAAATCATAGCTCAAAATTATTGCATATTATTTCAGTTGCAAATTATTTCAATTCCAGTTTCAAATAATTCTGATTCAGAAATATTATATCTTTCACAGGAAAAATACACTTTTCATCAAGTGCTAGTACTGAAACAGGTAGATACATAGGCTACAGTAGGTTTATATCCCTTTTACAATATGAAATAGATTTTCCAAGGCAAATTAAAACCTTTATTTCATTTATATTTATTTCATTTATATGCTAGGTAACTCTAAGAAACACATCTAAGCATGTTGTTTCCATTACTAGCTACTATTTTAGTTGCTGATTGCACTCTCTTTTCCAGGAGGAAGCTATAGATGAGTTATGTTGGGTGCAAAAGGCATGTAGTCTGCTGTTGAGTTGGAAATGGACTGCCATCCTAATCAGAAAAACTATAAAGATCATGAACAAATACATGGTGAAAGAAATATAAGCAGAATAATATACATGAGCTAACTTTTTAATAAACAAACACTACATAGTAGGAGGATAATTCAGCAGAGCTAGATGGTTTCATCATAAATGTTTTGAAAGATCTTTATTGGTAGTAGCTCTGCACAATAGGGCTCATTTTCAGCAAATTATTCTGGAGATGTGAAAGAGAGAAGGCAGTAAGAGAAACAACTCAGGGGTAGAATTAATGAGTGAGTCATATGTTTTCCCTGAAATACAAATACTTTGAGAAGGGTTAAGTAAAATGCAAACGTTCAATGAAGTGACACCCATGATCAGTTTCATCACTGGTGGTTGACTTATACACTCTAAAATACAATTAGTGCACGGGGTGTTATTTGTTAATAATGACAATTTTAGGGAGGGTCACAAAAATAAATCAGAAATAAGATATGAAAGGGTTCTCATTTCAAACTTGTAACACCACTTTAACTCTTTTCAATTATATACTTTTGTTTGAGGTTTAACACTATATTTTCCCTACCTTTACCAACCAGACAGCCTACACAATTTATATTACAAAGTAGCAATTTTTTATATAATAGACTAAGACTACAGCCCTCATCTGCAACCAACACGATCTTTTATGAGCTTGGCAAACAGAGCTGGCTAACACAAGGTAAGCTAGTTTCAATTTTTCTAGTAAAATAAATCATCACTGAAAAAAATATTAATTTAAATCAAAATTTTGCAAAGAAATCTGTGTACAATTTAACTGGAAAAGTTTCTAAAAAGCAGAACTTTCTCTCTGTGAGATCCAGTTTGTATAAGTGACTCAGTGTACATGATTCAAAAAATTATTTTACAACCTATCATCTTTCTGTGCTTCTCAAGTAGGATGCAAGAGACCAAAATTCAGATCTTTTTTCTACTTGGTATTTACTAATTCACACAAGTGTAGCTACACATGGAGCACATCAAAGTCTTGTGCACAATAATCCAAAAAGGGTAACAAGACAAGTGTCAGATGCCTGATACTATGTTGTTCTGCAGCTTCTTAGATAAAATTCAATTTGAGGGGTTGAAGATATCTGAAGAGGATTGTTTTATTCTCTTATAGGTATATAACCAAGTCTAAATACAAGAGTGGGGATATTCAAACTCAATGAAGTTTCAATTAACTGATGTTTTCAAAATTTCCCCTAAAATTTTCCCTAAGCACCCTTCTAAGTCATTATAAACAAAACCAGAAAACACATCCGTTAGAAGCAACAAATAGATCAAAAGCAAACCAGATGAATTCTAACATGATGGTTTTTGCTGTCTGTATATCACCATGATTTAATTTAAAAAGTGAAGTTTAACAACAAATCTGTCCCAAGTGCTAGTCCCACTGGATGTATTTTCATTATTTAATGTCTTCAGAGAAAAATATGTGAAGAAATGCACCTATGTGAGGCACAGAGTAGTATAGACATTAACCTCTCCTTTTGATAAGAAAACGTCAGTGAATACTGCCTTTGGCATTTTCATTACTGGCATTTAAACTGAGAATCACTGAGAATCATTTTTTTCATTGCATATGCATTATGCATCCCTTTGTTGCAGCATATCTTCCATTTGCACACACCAGAGACTGAAGGTTTAATCAGTTTCTCCCTACATTTTCAAATTCTTTCTTTCAGAAAATAAGGAATTAAACAGGACTGTTTGGGGTGCACATGTCAGCTTCCTATTTATTCTAGCAAACAAGTGCACCGAGAACAGATGAAGGTGCAGATTTCACACACACTTTCTAGCTTAATATCCTATTAAAAAATTCCTCAATGTGTTATCATTATAAAGTATGAGTTGACATATTCAGAGATATATATTGTAATCGAAAGACTCTAAGTGGAGCCAGACTTCTCTGTTACAACATTCCATCATCCTCTTGAAAAACCAAAAGCTGAGTAAGAACACTGCAGAGGAATTCTTTTTCTAAATTGAATTTCTAATATTTCATAGAGAATAAATAGCTAGACAAATGACAGTTTTAGCTTTTGCCCTGAAGGGTTTAATCATGCAAAACTCTAAACATGGTCTTTCCTAGGAAATGAAAGACTGGTTAAAACTGGTTTTCCTGCTCCTATTCCAAGTGACTGATTGTCACATTCCAGACATTTCTAGGCAATGGGATTACATCATTCAATTTTTTTTAATGGAAACAGCTGTTACATCCAATATTCATGACCTTTAAGTTTTCAATATCAAGTTATTCAGCTGTTCTTTCAGTCCATCAGAGTTGCAGCAAAATGAAACCGTGCAAAAGACCAAACAGTTTTATTCCAAACTTAAATGAATGCACATATCATTCCAAAGCAATAGAAAGAAAACAAGCTTAGGAGAAATGCAGCATAGAAAAAATCTTGGTCTTATCACTGCTTCAATGGACTGTCAGCCCCTTATTCATCCCACACATAAAATCAGTACACTATTTTTTTCGTATTTCACATTGCTTCTTACTAGGACGTGCACAGCTGTATGTGTTGGGTGTGAATAATTCTTATAGAACTTCATAGAAGGAAAAAAAAAAAAAGAAGGGAAAACACACAGGGATTTTTAAAACAGAGCACAGATTCTTCTGAGGATCCACACCAGCTCGTATAATCAGCCTCTTTTTGAACTTCAAGTTCAGCCTATTTCACATCTTTTTCACTGGTTATGTTTTGTTTTTCAGTAAATGAAAACACGAGTAAATATGGATAAATGGATTTTATCATGTTTCTATTTAGAAACATGTTTAGATGTTAGATATTTAGATGATCATTTACTTATCAAAGACAATTAAATAAAATTCATTAGTCTACTTAATGCATAAGGGCATTTCTCATGCTAAAATTTATCATGCTGGATACATTACCTTTTCTGGATATTGCTATACTGACATCTGCACCTCTTCTAGGAACCTTATTTTATAATAATGCTTAATGCACAATGCAAAAGCACATTTTGATTAAAATAAATTCTGAAGTGTAAAAAAAAAAAAAACCACACATTAGAAGGACCATCCTATTACAGAAAGAGAGGTTGCCTTAGGAACTGCCCAAGAGGCTGAGAGGATGATAACAACAGTGGTCTTGTAGATTGGTGGAACTGAAATAACTTGTTCTTACTCCTAATTTTGCTACCAGTTTATTTTGGACTTCAGTACAAGTTACATTGCTCCTGTCTGATCTGCGTTATATCAAGTATACAGTGAGTGTGATCATGCTAACTTGCATTGTGTAAACAACTTTAAAATGATGGGTAAAAGCAATTAAAATATTGATTTATCAAGTGACCCATGCAGACCTGAAGAAGCTGTAATTTTGTATCCAAGGAGAAACTTTGGGGTTATAGGTATCTCCATCTTCAGGGACACCCTTAAGTTAAACACTGATTCCCATTAACAGCATCGCCAAGCTGCTATTTTTCTCATATAAAGCTCTGTAGAAATTGAATGTTTCAAGGAAGTACCAGTATAAATATTTATAAATATAAGTATGTACCTAAATGTACACATATTTCCCTAAGGGCTCTGTATCAGCTCTACCATTGCAAGATCAAGCATTTTATTTTGTAAGTCTTACTATGCTAAATTTGACGCATTAGTAACGAATTTTTTTCAGATAAACATTGAAAAAAACCTTTCAAATAACTATTGGTGCTCCAAAGCTCTGTGCATGTGATACCAAACTTCCCCCCCTCTTTTTATTTTTTTTTTCCTCCCGCCCCCCGCCCCCAGCAGCAGCTGCGAGGAAATTCCTTCAGCCCCCGGGAGCACTAGGTGGTGCTGCAGCACCACCGCAACCCAAATCTGCTAAAGAAAACCATCTGAAACGTCTCACTCCATTCTTTAACACTGAAGTTACTAAACATTATTACTCAAGACTATTGCACAGAGGCTTTTTACGTCAGAAATTCTATCTTTCTAGGACACTGTACTTAGCATAGTTTTCCCACCGCAAATGCCTTCTGAATAGAAATAATGAACAAAAAGAAAATGAATGTACATAATAAATGCGATTACATATGCACAAAGCCAATATTTTTGAAGCTTGTAATTTATCTTCTTTATCTCCTTATACAAGGTATATACAAGTGATCCAAGAAGATAAATTACAAAGATTTTCTTACAATACTACATGACACAGAGCTTGTACCTTGTGAAAATAATTTCTCTAATAGCGGTAAAACTCAATAAAGACATTTTAATCCATTATAAAAATAACTCTCCAAGGTAAAGTATTATAAATATGTTATTTGCATGCTAAAAAGTAACTCAGAATTGTTATTAAACTCAACATTTGAGTAGTTGCAAACAGTTCAAGGGGTTCCCAGGAGCATAATGTTGCCGTCATGCACATTTGCAAAACTATGTCCTCAATGTACTTTAGTTCTCTGGCTTTCTGTATATTGCTAAATGCAGAGGTTTTGACTTTGTCTAGCTTTTTGATTTTTGTCCATTTTGGCCCTTGTAAGTAGACTTCTATGCACTGGGTAATTTTCCAATTGCAATTGGTTCTGCAAAAGAGAAAGTCTGCTTGCCTGGAGCAGTTTGAAGTGAGGCCTTCAAAATAAACTTGAAGCATTTAATAATTGCAGTTTAATAGAGAATTCTTGGAAACTCTTGTAGATGTCTCATTTGCCATTTTTCAGTACCAAAAGTTGCCTCCTTTCTAAAAAGACTTTCTATAAATCCTGTATTTCTTATTCAAGGCTAGATTATTCAAACAGCAAGGCAACAATACCAGCATCCATTCAATTACAACTGAATCTTGGTCTTTAATAAGGGAACATGCAATACTGAGTGTAAGACCTCCATTAAAGTCAAAAAGATCAGATTCTAGTAACGCCAGACCATGCGCAAACACACACAGCCAACTGTTTCCCAGCCAATTTGCTGCTGAACATACCACAATCACACTAGAAACTCTTTGAAGCAGAAGCACGTCCTGCACTCTAAAAACCTATGCATTCATTGTTGTGAGCATACTAGAAAAGGTATTGAAGATTTCAAACCTAACTTTCTCTTTGCTCTTCTATGGTCATAGAAATTACACAAAACCAGGCAAAAAAAAAACAAACCCAGAACAAAAAACAACACTAAAGTGAAATAAGGCCCATGTGTAGAGAACAGCATTGTCTTCTACTTTTCTCCTTCATTTCTAATGCAGTAAGTATTTCTTAAACACGTGCTCTGGCAGGCTCCTGCCCTCCCCACCAAATGTGGCATTGGTCCAGGTGAAAAAAGAGCGAGCAGCTTTTTGAAGTAGCAGTTCAGCATGGTAGCAGATGACTCAGCAGTGTGCTCTGGTGAAGGGCAAACAGGAAGAAGAAAATTAAAATGGACAAGAATCAGATGGGAGTTTTGAAAGACAGAAATTGTGAGAGAGAGAAATGAAAAGAGCAAAAAGGAATATAAAACAGAAGAGAGAGGCTGGAAGATGAAACCAGCAATCTGATTTGCAACCTAACAAAATAAAACTCCTGAGCTGGTCTGCACTGGCACGTATATTCTTTTGAACAGAGGGAAAAAAAAAAAAAAAAATCTCTTTTTCAGCAGTTTGAAAGATACCTGTGTAGCATAGGGTTTTAATTGGCAATTTTTCAAGCAACCTCTATAATACCTTATGGGTGCAGCCCCATCATTCTGATTCACTGTATTTTTCAGATCTCCTGTATAAGACAACTCAAAAGCCAAGAAAATCCAGCTAACAAATAAGAACTGGTGCAAAATTCACAAATTAATCCCAAATAACACAACTACAAAACTGAGAACAGTGGTTCAAATTGCAGTGGAGATCACCATGCAGTCTTCGCCACTCAAACGCTTAGTCTGATGCTGTATTTACTTATTACCTAGCATACAAAAAAAAAAAAAGGCAGGGGTAGATATTAAGAACCAGATATTATAAGTATTTAATTCATAATTAGGATCAGGAAAGAGTCAAAGTATCTGGAACAGATTTGAGTCAGGGAAGCTATCCTTGTATATCTCAACTGAAAAACAAAACCACATAATTTAAACTGTAATGTGGTAAAAAAGCATGTTTTCAGCATTCCTTACTTATTCTACCTGAAGTTTGAAAGAAATACAGCATTGTCAGTGTTTCACTGAAAGAAACAATGCTATTTGTAACCAGAGGTGCAATGCTCCTATGTAGAAAAGAGGTTGTGTCTCTTCCCATGCATACTTTTCTTATTTACCTCTGCCTTAACCTTTCATACTGAACTGCTAGCCTATATTCACAAACAATGTGGATACTTAAACTACTCTTTGAAACAAAGATTATATTCGTGTGCATCATATTTGGGAATCCATATGAGGTTACACACATTTACATGTAACTCATTAAGTAACATTTGCTATTTTAATCTGATGTATCAAAGCTATCCACTTCAAGTTAAGAAGTTAACTCCATGTGAAAACAGGTAAAGAAGGGATCCCTGTACCTGACACTGGACAAACAAATGCATAACAAACTGTCTGGTCTTCACAGTTGAACCAGGCATCTGAGCTCTCAGGGAGTCCCTACAAATGCTGTATGAAAGAAGTCCAGATGACCTCAGCAAAGAAACATAGAATAGTTTAAATAGTATCATTGGAAAGTGCCCTTGGAAATATCCCTCTTTATTTTATTATGAGTCTCATGACAACAGAAAATATTCTTAATTGTACAGATTATGAAATTAATTTACTACCTCAAAATCCTGGATTTAATTAAAAGTTTTCTAGCCTTGCTTGCTTCTTAAAAATAAACCCTGAAAATAACTGCTGAAAGAAAATTCAGTTTAGAACACTTAGTTTAGTTTTTCAGCCCTATGATTTTAGAAGCATAGTTGGCTAATGATTTTGAAGACTTCCATTTGGCAATTTTGTCTTCTAGCCGTTGACAGTGCTGGATGTAGGGACAAATTCCAGCCATGCTTTTCATACAAGCTGATTGAATCGTGTATAAACCATCTCGCTCATCCCACACAGCTTAATATCTTTAAAAATTCAATTCTGTTTCTATTATTCTGGGAGTCATTTGGATACTTTATTGTATCCAAAAGTACTGCTACTTTGCACCATGAACAATATCATGTTGCTCCTTGAGTATAATTTCTGCTTCCCAAAGGACATTAGCAATATTCTGTCATGTCAAAAGTGTTTATTCTGTCAGTGTAGTAAATAGACACACAGACATAGAGTAGCCCTCAATAACTATGAAGGAGGAGGTGAACTGCAAAAGCAGAGATCTTACACACAAATTAAATGTTGTGCTACAGTGAATTGTAGGACAGTACCTCAAATATTTTAGGGCTGATAATTCAGAAGAATCTTGGAGAAAAAAAATGAAAACATATGAGGAAAAAGTCGATATACAAATACTGAGGTAGTAGTGGCACTGAATTTCTTTTATGGTATTAAAACATGAATATATACATATACACGTATATTCCCCTATATATATGTCAGTTATTAAAAAGAACATAATTCAGCGTGTGAGATCACATTGGAAATGCACATATAAAATCAGCTATTCCCTATACATTACCAGGTAAATTATAATTAAATTTACAGAACCTATTCTGCAGAAACGTTACTTGCTTTCTCACCTTTTGAATGCCCATATAATTTATGATTGGAAGCAAAGGTACTCATCAGAACACATACAGATGAATGACCACACCAAAAGATAAGACTGTATATTGTAACCTGTTCAAAGTCCCTTTTGAAGTATGTAACCACAGCTAAGGGCAGGTACAGTTGCAGGGCCAACTGAGGAGAATAAAAGCAATATAGCTCACTGAAATTATAGATTACTTCTCTCAGCTAATGCAGATTATGAGAAGTAAGTACACAGCTCAATGGGAATGGGAAATTGCAATGTATTACTAGATTCAATAGTATATTTTATATTTTGAGAAAACTTATGAAAAGTCTGTCAGAATTTTGGTGTGCTATGATTTCTAATGTAATTACCTGTGTTTTCCAAAAGGAAATGGAAACATTTCCAAAAAAGACGTGCTCCATCTTTTGAAAGGCAAGGCCTAGAGTCATAACTGACTCCACAAAAACTATTCTCTTCCTCCAGGGAATCATTTACAGGAATAAAGTGGAGAGAGCATTCATAAAGCTTTAACAGATGGAACTAGTAGGTATTAATTCTCCTTTTCCTCTGTGTTTCTGCACAGTCCATTGTAAATGGTTCAGCTCCAGTTCAAAGAGAGAAACCATTTATCTGTCTCTGGTTCTGCACAATGCCACTAGAGACAGTTGCATGGAACATGTTAAAATCTTCAGATCAAATCTTTGGGATGTATGTATGTAATACTGCTAACGCTTCTTTACACACAAGACAATCCAAGAAAAAAATCTAGTGCTTATTTATAACTTTTTCTGAAGATGACTTCACTACCCCTACAGTGTCAGTCAGACATTAGCCTGAACCTAGGCTCCTGCCCACACTTGCCACCCAGCTAGTTTTGTTAGATGCAAACAATGAGGCCAAGTTCCAAAGTAATCCTTAAGGAAAGACCGGGCTCCAGCACAGTCCACAGACCAGACTGCCCCAAGACAACAGATCAGGCTGGGACAAGACCTCATGAACTTCACCTCAGCCCTCCAGAAGACACCTCACACACCTCAGTCACAGGATGGGTACTATGCATAGCACATTTCAATTAAAAGTACAAACATAACTGTACAGACACGTCATTGTGTTCTCCACAGGAAAATATACAACACCCTTTTGCTGTGCTTCCTTGCTTGTTAGCTGTGAGATTTTAATGGATACATGAAGGAATCACATCATTTCAGAGGAGGCTTTTTAATGGTTAACTAAACAGAAATGCATTTAATCCTGTTGAATTCATATAATTCGAGAGCAAATATCCAAGGATATTTAAAAATCACAAACTTGCGGAACTTGTTCCTACTAAAGTGCAAGCGTGTTATGTTACTGAAATATTAACGTTGCATTTCTGGCATTCAGACAGCAATCATCCTATAACCTAAAATTTCTTCTGTCAACTCTCTCATAATAAAAACCCATCGGGCAATTTTAACAATAATAAAGCAAACAAAACAATTCCTTACATTTTGTGCGACTTTCTGTGCTTTTTCTTTGACTGTTCCCATATGCCATATTACAGATTTTAGATATCTGTTATAAGTGATGTGTAATTATAAATTGAAAAAACAACAAACCCTGCCAGTATAATAACTAATAAGAAATATGTCCACAAAGCCTACTGAAATATGCAAAGCAAGCAAATGTCTGTAAAGATAATAGCTCACATTCTGGATTATAACTAGGTGTCTGTTATAAAATATAGTAATATCCTACCTTCTAAACAAAATATAGACTCAAACGATTCCTCAAGAAAAAAAAATCATCAAGAGGATTTATGTGGCTCTACTTTTTGTGTGTATGCTTTTGTTTATATATACACTTACATATATACATACATATTTATAAAATATTTTTTTCAAACAAATCACAAATACCATAATAAAAATTCCTATTCACATCCTTACTTTCAAATAAAATAATGTTGTAGTGTCAATGACCCCCAGTTTAAAATGTTGATATTACTAAATCTTACCATTGAAATAGTATTAATTTAGGTTTTTCAGCAAATCTGGACATGAGTTGGGTTATTATCATCACGTATACATACACAAAACAACAAAATACATTCCCCCAGCAAATGTTTTGGTTAATTAATTTGCACGATAACTTAACTTACAACATTTTTTCATCATACTGAAAAGTATTTATCTCATTACATCATTATATGCAGTAAACATATGTGTTTGAGTCAGATTAGGATACGAAATAGAGAAGACTGTAATAGGTAACATCTGTGTTGGAATTTGATATTTAATTTAATATTTCTCCAGAGACTATTGGTAGGGTACATTAGCTCGTTTTCTAAAACCTGTATTAGCATATTTTTATGTAGAAGCAATGTGAAGTGAGAAGAGAGAGAAATAATCATTATATTTGGTCAAAGTGCACTTACAGGCAATTCAATTATTGCTGAGGTTTAAACCAGAAATTCTGGAATAAGTATATATTTCAAAAGTGTACACATCCAAATGAGAGTGAAATTTTGTAGAGCTTTTCTTTTTTAGAACTAGATGAAGAAACTGAAAGTGGTAAAACACTCACTTTTTTCCTCATATTAAAGCTCCAATTCATTTTGCGCAGACAAATGTTTACCTTCCTTCTCATGAGAGCTGAATAATCCAAATGCCTATTTTAGGACAACTTTAAGACCTCTATAGCATTGCAGATGCTACTCTACTCTTACATGTACACCATCCTGAATTACACATCACACTTCTATGTCCAAATACGTTGCTCAGAAACTAATGAATGCATCTCTGCCCTTGTAAGAACAGCATTCCCCTGGAGGGAATGTCACAAGTTGCAGCATTTTGCTCAGTGTATCCTTACTGGTTTGCCTTGAAGAAACTAAAGCTGATTTGAGGAGCTGTTCAGATTATACCCCTGAGAGGCCTTAGATGCTCCACATATTTTTCACAATTCCTTTCCAAAGGCCATGCATATGGACCCCAAATGAGTTAATTAGATAATCTATGCCTTTTTTTAAAATCTCTTTTGTCCAAGCCCAGAAGGTATACTAGTCCTGGTGTCTTTTACCACTCCAAGGAACATTCAAGTTTCTTTTCCACAAGAGCAGTAATTCCAATCATTTTTTCCTGGTATCCTTACCCTGATCTTCTAGAAAGAAAGTCCAAGCTTAAAAATGGTCCAGCACACTGTCTGCAACATTTATTATTTATCCTCATAAATTATGCAAGTCAGATCCTCCATTATCACTGGGGTTACCAGCTGAGTCCTTTCCAGCTGTTAGCTATTTTCATTCCCTTGATACATAGATAACAGCAGATCAACCAAGTAGTTCTCACTTTTCTACTCAGAAATGTTATCACAGCAGATAGGAATTTCTTACTGTTTCTATATTTTTTTCTTTTTATTAGCTCCCAGTTCTTTCATCCTCTTGTTATATTCTAACCAGCAGCCTTCCATCTTTATTTGATCCCTCAAATAATGACCAGCTTTCTTTAGAAGGCAACTACATCTCCAGTAAAGTATGTACGCTCTTTCGGTGTTCATAATGTGTCTCCTGTGGCACCCGAGTAGACAATTAGAGGTTTGCATAAATATGGGCTATCTCAATAGACTTGTTTACTAAATTCTAACAGGAGAAAGAAAATCAATTAAACTTCATCGTATCTACACAAACTGAACAATACCAGCAGGAGAGGGGAAAAGTTTTTTTTTTCCTGTTAGGCTGAATGGCACCTAATTTTTTTCTACTAGGCTGAATCCACCTAATTTTTAAAAAGCATTGCGTTAACCTGCCATTATTTGAGTTAAAAAAAAAAAAAAATTATCAGCGTGCCTTAGCTAAACATTAAGGGTATAAAATTTCATTTCAAAATTATAATATCTACAACTACGCTAGACCTTAATTCCACAATTTAAAATTAGATTACAAATGTTGGTGTTTACTGTTTTTATAAGGTTACCATTGAAAAATAGATTGCTTGAACATTAATGAAACAATATGGTCACTAGCAATACTCAGGTACTTGAAGCTAAAAACATGTAAGAGCCTACATAGGGTTAACAGACATTCACTTAGTATAAAACATTTGTAACGCCAAAAACGGTTTCAGCACTGACAATAATATATCACTAACGGTAACCCAACACGTTCATGTGATTGAGAAACTCGATGATTTTTAAGGTCCCTTCCAACTCTAACCATTCTATTATTCTGTGATATATCATAAACAATCACAAGAGTTGTTCGTTGGTTGTTGTTTTTTTATCCATTAGGAATTTAAGATTGGGCCTTCAGGAATGTGTTCTTAACAGACTTTAGTGATGAGCACAGAATAAACATTAGGACAGAAGGTAGGCAACACTGCAGTCCCCAGTCATCTTGCTCAGTAGAGCCATTTAGCTCGTAGATATCTAAATACCACAGGTACACCTTTGTTGCTCATTCCATTAACATTATCCAGCTGCCTAAAATTTTGCATTTCTGAGCTGAGACTACCACCAGTCCTGGCAAGTCTGAGCAACTATGCACCTAATTTCTAAACCTAATTAGTACCCAGAAAATTTACATTTACTTGATCATTTTCATCCTTGAAGGCACTGAGCCAGTAGGTGAGCAAAGAGCATGCCTAACACCTCCAGGTTTGCCCTCAATACAGAATAGAGCATTAGCCTCTGTTTATGTTTGATAACGTAGGGATTAGGACAATTTTTGAGGGATGTGGAAAAAGAGGGTTTGCTCCCCTCAGGCAGAAGAGAATTTAGCCTAAAAGCTACAAAGCAAGATGAATTTTATAGCTGTGGTGTTCCTGTAGTAAAGCACGGTAACATGCGATAAACAAGTCACTTCTTTTTTCTTAAAAACATCAATTTAAGCAAGACTGTAGAAATGCCATACAAGTTGGAAGGCCTTTAAATAATGCGATTGTTTGACTACACAGAGTTTGAGAAACACAGGTTTTTTTTCCTGGTGCTCCATGATTCCCATTCTGGCTTTTTTTCCTAAACATGGGAATATGCCCAGGGCACAGAGGAAAATTTAAAACTAAAAAAAAAAAAGTAGGCACACTCAACTACATAAAAAATAAGAGAAGTTAATAAACCCACGTATTTGACATTCAAACATTGACTGAAAGTAAAGGGTAGCCTCTGCTTAATCTGTATTTACCTGCATTTACACTTGACAGACAGAATGCTGTGATTCCACCCAGCTGTTAGAAGCAAACTAAATAAGAATACAACTTTTTAACCAACTAATTGCTTCTTTAAAATTGTTTATGATTTTTTTTTTTGCAAAGCATAGAACTTAGACATATAGCAGATTTCTTCTACCAGTATATAGCATTATAGTTATATATTATTACATATCATTTGCTCTTGTAGAGCTGCTTATGAGCACGTGACATTTTTGGAGTGCATATTTGGTCTGAAAAATAACTTGAACATAAGAAATAAGATAGATACTACAAACAATTTAAAAAATATCCACAAGAAATCTGTTTTTATCCAAATAAATACTAGGTGAATTAAGGCATTTAAGTGTGTCATACGGAAGTTGTTGGGATGAGGGTGCAATAAATTTAACTTTTGACTAAAGCCTTAGCTAGTGTGCTCTTAACCCTAACCCTTCCCCTTCAAAAAAAAAAAGGATTTCACCAATACCAGTGTAATATAAACATATTTTACATGTTTATATAAATATATTCCATTGGCAATGTTCCATATAGATAAATGTATGTATTATCTAGTCTTTCACCACACTTCCATAAGCAAACTTGATTTTGATTTGCAGGCAGTCAGGTAGTGTATTCCTGCCTATGTTGTATTTAGCCATCTGGCTAAAAAACAACAACAAAAACTATCACATCTGCAGTTACTTAGATTGTAATCTATAAAGACTTTCAAATCTTTGAAATTGCTACACATAAAAAGCAGTGCAATACATGATATGTTTATAGTCAAATTACTGTTTGCTTGGTGTTCACGTGCTTCATAAACATATGACCTGTCATCAGATGAGATTTTGGGTTGGATTTGGAAAAAAAAAAAAGAAAAAAAGGATAAAAGTAAAGCAATTTTGTATGTATTTTCCTTGAAATAATTAATCTGACAAACAAATATCCTATATGTTACATAGAGAACCAAAACCAAAAATTTTTCTTACCAAATTTGCAGTAAAGAAATCCTGACTCCCAGAACTGTGAGTCTGCAATACAGCTGCAGCTAGCATTTTCTATTTTAAAATTGAATTTAATAGAGAGTTTGAAGATTCTGAATAATTTAATTGCTGCAAATCTGCAGTATACACCAAAACCTCAATTATTTCAAGAAAATGCTCTTTAATAAGTTTTTCAAGTAAATTTTGGGTTACTTATGCTTGTTGATAGCATGGCGACTATTTCCCCTCTCCCTTAGCATACAACTGAAACATTCAAGCTCTTTAAAACTTTAAACTTTTCAAATTAATTTTCTCAGAGAAGTTTACAGCTTTAACAGGATAAAGGAGAATGAAATTTATCACGTCATTAGTTTAAGAGAGTCCCTTTGAGATGCACAGTCCTACACATTTAGGATATATTAACTACTTCAGTATGAAATAAGTCACATTGACCCTGAAGTTATAGTCCACTTTCATTTTAGGATTTTTTGGTGTGCACATTGTATCCTCTAGCTATAAACAATCGAAAATTGTTCTCAAAAAGTGAAAATCACATTTCAGAGGAGAAATAAGTTATTGCACACATAACCCTTAAATGTTCATTTTTGTTAACTGAATTGCATTTCAATTATATTTAAACTAATTTTATTTCATATGCAACTTAAGGTGACATCTTAGTATAGGATTATTAATAGTCTCAAAATCAAGTAATTACCATATTACCAGCTCTCAACCTATTTTCTAGACCTGAGACTCTCTGCAAATAGCAACACTTCCACAAATTTATGTGCAACAACTTGTTGATCCTAAACAGAATAGTATGTCTTTAAGTTGTCTCCACTGACAGGTGGACAACTCCACAGGTTTTAGTTTATAATCAAATGTCTACTTTTAGAGATACTCATACTAACACCCGCCCACAGAAGGTATAAATCTATTTGTCAGCAAAATTTGTTTCATGAAGCATAACTCTTAAACACACCTAGAAGTCTTCTCAGAAAATCTCTGTGAATTTACAAGTCATTATTTCCCTTCATCTCCTTTTGAATAACGACTCAAATTCGCATAGCAACCCTTCACTTGAAGGATCAGGATCATATCTTGCCTGCAAGCAAAACAGCTGAACAAAGTTGCAGTCAACCCCTCCAATCAAGGTTTTATTTTTACTTGTGTATAACAGTTATCTCTTGTGCAAACTTCTGTCAAGATAAAGCACTCCACAGGTTTTTCATTAGGAGCTTCATCTATACATCCTTCTGTAAAGACTGTCACTGACATCATCTGCGATCATTTATAAAATTCAATTATGTTATGGCAACAGGATGAGATTAAATTCTTCTCTAAATTCTCTTACAATATGCAGTTTTCTGTACAGTGTAGAGATTCAGACTCTAGGAAAACAATCTGTGCAGTTAGTTAAAAGTGGTTTATACAGCACAGCTGAAAAGCTGTACAACTGCAGAAGCAATGTTTGTTGTCACAAGCCTCAGAATAATAGGGCCATTGAGTCATCAAACCAAAGGTGAGAAGAAAGAATAGCTCTGTTTCTGATGTTACTGAAGTTATCTTCCAGACTCAGACATATTGTGAGCAACTTATTTTAACATCTGAGGAAAAAAAAAAAAAAGATTTATTTTTGCTCTCAAAAGGAACTGATACAGGAAAAAGAAGTTGAAAAATAGTCAGAAGGGTCATTTGGTCTGGCCTTCAGCATTTACTCAATAAGACCAGCAATATTTAATATTATTTGTTTGATAAAAGCCTACTGAATTCAAAAGGAGGGGATGAGAAAGACACCTACAGTTCCCTGGTTTGACATTTTATCAAAATGCTTGTAATTGAATGAAAAAAAAAGGCATAATCTGTATCTAACTGCAGATATATTAGGAACTAATATTCTTTAATGTCTTGCTTTGATAGTTCCTTACACTCTTCTCTAGGATTTAAATAGCAACTAAAAAACAAAACATAGAAAGGCAACTAATAATTCTTTGGTCTCCCAAAAAGTGGAAACATAGTGAAAGGATAATAGTTATACATTTTTTGATCTCTATCCAAAGTTCATTAAAATCTTGTTGTAGGAATCAGGAGGAAAGATGAAAGATACAGTCAAGGGATGTTTGAGGCTGACCCAGGTACCCTGGAGAAAGATGACTGAAGTCTCTCTGCTTGGAAAGAGAGAAAAGATCAGAAATCTATAAAGATCTAAAGACATTATCATGGCATAAAACGCATTTGCATCTATGTCAAAATACAATGCATGATTCATACATTTAACTCAAAGTGGCAGTGCTTTATTCCACAATAAGTTAAAAGTTAACAGATATCTCAAATACAGAAGACTATACTAGATCATCCAAAATTACAATTTCTTTCAAGAAGACAGAAAGCAGTAATCAATGATTTGAAACACTAGACCCTTCCCCAAGAGGGTTAAGGGATATAAAGTAAAGCAGAAGTATGGGAGTTGAATCCAAGTTGGACTTCAGGACGATTCCAAGAAAGAATTTGCTGTAAAAGTAAGCATATTTTATTCAGACTAAAAAAGCTAAATAGTTCATGAAAGCGCCTCAGCAGGTTAACACAATACAAGAACAGAGAGAGCATTTTTAGATTTGCTTGTAGTAAAATTGTAATTTTTTTCATCTCCTTCACAAATATTTGCAATTGGTAACAGCTACACTGAATGTGTTAGAAAGATGTAAGTGTATTTTAGCACAAATTCAGTTAAGAGTGGTGACCAGATAAATGACTAATATAAGGCATTCTGGACCCCAGGGAGTTATGATTCATGCATCTAGCTTACTGAAGCACTCATGTGAAGCTGAGCTTTCCAGGAAATTTCCCAAGGGACAACATAAAACAAGCCTCCCACTCATGCTGCGTGGCTAGTTCTGAGAAAGGGCATTGCAAAAGTGAGAGAAACAAGTATTTTCAAAGGATCAGTGGTGGCTAGTAGAGCCCTAAGTCGTGTAGCATGAAAAGAGACTGCCAGTAAACACCAAGATCGCCAGGGAACAAGCCACAATAAAAGAAACAATGCTCTTGATTACATAAAGAGCAGAAGCACAGACAGATCTGCAACAAGAATACAGAGCAAATATTCACAAGGGAAAGAGATGATCTGTTTGCTGAGCAATTTTTCCAAGGAATAACATAAAAAGTCTGCTATGGCCTAGATCCTCAAACGAGCCGTATTACCAGGAGCCAATTGACAGCCAGAGGAAGGAAATCAACTTTAAGCATCCAAAACAAATAAAAAGCTGCCTGAGAATGGAAATGGACCACTCCTGGCTAAGGAAAACAAACCATGAGAAAACAAAAAAATTTTTGCCTTACTGCTACATTTCCAGTTTAAAAATTATATTCAGAAACTACTACTATAAATCTTTTTCAAAGCTTTTTTTTGGTGTTACTTCATGAAAAATTTTTAGATGTATGAAATATTTTTAAAATATCTTCAAATGCAGGTCATTATTATGCACACACACAGATACTCACATCTATAAACACAAGGAAAAAGAGCACTTCCTGCAAGTCCAGGGTCTGTACATAGATATTTGGCAGCCTCAATGACAGGCTCCTTCAGGCTGACAGGCCAGACAATTGTCAATAATTGAGATTCCTTCATCTTATTCTTTAGTCCTTTTTTACAGCTGCATGAACCAGATCTCTTCCTAGTCCCAAACAATCCCTAGGTGCTACAGCAATTGCTTACGTGGAAAAAAACATTAGGAAAGTATTTTGTCAACTCCTCTTGACTCTTGCAACTTCACAAACAATCTCTGAAAAGGAGAAAACTGTGAGGAATGCTATTCATTCACTGACCTCCATGTGGGAATAAAACCCAAATGGTTGTATGAGGGTGAGTTATATGTACAAGATACTCTCCTTTAGTAAGCAGGCAAAAATCAGTTCTGCTTGTTCTCTAAACCCAGCCCAAAGGTGTGTGCAAATACCATCCACAAGCTCCACAGGTCTTTAATTTCAGCTCAGCACTGCACTAATATGGCCACAAGCAATTCCAGATTAGAACCGTCACCTAGTCCAGCAAGACTTGTTATGTATGTCTGCAGAAATACCTCTTAGGTATATTAGCTAAAAACTTACTGCACATTCTGGACATAGTCCTTTCATCAAAAGCTGGCAATGCCTACCCCCAATTTTTCAGAAAAGTGGCGGGACTGTAAAAAACTCAAGATCAGCTGTCTATTTGGTTAGGACTGACTACAGTACAATTGCTCTATGGTTAGCACTAGTACACAGAGTTGTATTTTAAGACAGCGTACAGCTCCTGTCCTAAAATAAACACAAATAAAATACCATCGTGCTGAGTATGAAGGAAGACTATGTTCACGTAAACAGGCCTCAGAATGTGACTCTGAAGACAGCTCAGTCTGAAGAGATAACATTTGCCTGCTATTTTTGGAGGTTGTTTGCTGCCTTCAAAAGCATGCCTCATCTGCTGAAGCAAACCAACACATGCAAACAAACATACACATACAGTCCCAGACACTGTTTTTTTAAATTTCATCTTGAATTTCCTTAATATCTTTAAAGATTTAAAACTGAAATTTAAATCTCAGACCAAGACAGAGATAATTGTTTAAAGATACTTGTGTTCAGTTGTCAGGTTGGGGGAAGGGAGATTGTTGCTCTTTTGGCTTACACAAAACACAGATTTGAGGGGGACAAAGTCCAGTCTTGCTAATGTATTTTCTTATTAGGGAATGGGAGGGAAAGGTTGATTTACTGGCTGTGACTTTGAAATTATCACTTCATATTTCTTACCAACACTCAGATCCAAAAAAACCACATTTAACATTCTGTATGTAGTTCCACCTGAGTGCAACATTCAATGTAACCTTTGTGTATCCGATAGGCCAGTCATTAGACCACCTTTCTATCCTACTGCCTCTGAAACTGGCTTAGTTTTCAAATGAGTAGCCCTGCTTACTGGGACACAAATCTGGGAGTTTTAGGTACTGACACCCATTAAAATCAATGCAAATATTTCTGAGCGCTTCTGAGATGTTTGGTCAGGTTACTGTTAGTGTTGTATTAGCTGCTCTTGGAGTGTGAGCAGTTTCATTAATATGTTTATGACTGTTGAATTAAGTGATGAGTAAATAATGTTGAAAAAAGTCTGAAAATTATATGGTTTCTACTTTCTCCCTGAAAAGGATTTATTCACTTTTTAACACAGGCTGTCGGATAAACTACAGCAGTTATGAAAAGCTGTTTTGTTTACTTTACCAATAGCAGAGATGCATAAACCATCTTCGCTGAAAAGTCTGCAATATAAAATTCATCCTACCTTCAGCTGTACCAGATGCACATCCACATGCTTGCTGTCTGAGTCCTGCTGGACAGAGTAGGTCAGATCCCTGACTCTTTCAGACGTCATCCGAAGCCAGGTCTCAATTTCTGGCAAGTGGAGAACAATCTTCCAATCTGCCCCAGTGTGTAGAGGAGGAGGCTTTTCATACTGCTGGCCAGAATCAAGCTCCTTCATAACATCCTCTTCCCCTTCTCGTTCCACTGTAGGAGTCATGTTTATAAGCATGGGAGATGCATCAGATGGCATGGGATCCAGTTCCTGTGTTCTCATGGGAGAAAGTGCTACATCCATGGCTAACATGGGAAAGTCTAAACCATAATTCTTTCCAAAATAGCTGCAAAAATAAAAAGAAAGGAGACTGCCTTTATGAGATGAAATTTTGCAATAAAAATGTTCACAAGTAAATGGCAATGCCTGAGAGGTGTCGCATTTCTACACAAATTCTTCACCCTGCAAATCTACTCTGTAAGTTCAAGAATAGATTTTTCAAATTAAATTTGCTGATTTGAACAAGCAAGTTATTTGAGAAAAATAACAAATACCTCATTTCTCTCATTGTAAACAATCACCTTGGAAATGACAGTTTTCATCAACAATAAATATGTTCTGATTTTCTACAACTGCAACATAAATCCACTGAGCATTGACAAAGCTAGCAGAACTTTGCAGAACTCCACGAGTTAACATAGGACTGGTATTTGTAAACTACCACATATTAGAACACACTCCTTGGCCTGAAATTTATGACTAAACACAAAATATCTCAATATTTATTCAAATTTCCCAAATGTCCACTCAACTACTGATCATGTACAAAAAAAAATTTTGAAGGCAAACTTGAAGCAATTATTGAGGACACTTGGTTGATCTATTGCAGGTAGATTTTAGTTTTGAAGTTTAAATTCTTGTGGTTTTGTTAGATTTAGAAATGTTGCAACTAGTAACAACTCTAACAAAACTTACAGACAAGAATTCCAAATGTTAAAATGTATCTTAAATTAAAACATCATTTTAAAAGAGTAGCTTTAATAATGCCCAACAGCTGTCATCAATATACACTTACAAGATTCAATGGAAAAAGTAAATAACTAAAACATTTTACTTTGTACTTCTTTCTCTGTACACTCGAGCTTTATGCAGTACAGAAGGCTGCCATAAACCTTATGCCCAAGAAAAAAAAAATGCTTAACACCATTCACCTGATTTGGAGATAAGTACCTAAAGTATCATGAAAACTTTCATTCAGTAGGAGATGTTTTTTTTTTTCTAATTTTCAAGACCCAAATTTGACATATACCTGCCTTTGACATACAACACTAACCCTTATACCAGCTCTTACTTCTTTCTTCAATACTTTGCAACCCTAAGACATATTCAGGAAGTCTACATTATGAGAATTATGAAGATTAGGTCCTTTCAAAGCTGTTTTTTCTTTGTTTTAACCAGTGCATATTAGAAACATTTCAACTACATTTTAATAACTTCTGCTTATGTTCCTTTTCCATAGTGCTAAGACTGCAAAGAACTCAGTTATGCAGCTATTAATTTGGGCAACATTCCAAGTTCTTAGTTTGACTCTCTTTTCTGTAAAGACTGAATTTTAGCTTTTAGCATAATAGCTATATGATTGCGGAAGAGAAACCAGTGCCTTCAACAAATAAATCAACTAATACTGTCACTACTGAGTTATATTCCTAAATATTTCAAGTGGCGTCTCAGCATCCAGAGACTACACCCGCAGGCAGTAAGAGTACCAGAGGAGTATCCAAACACCAGTCTACTTCTCATAGCTGGGATGAACAAAAAAATTACAATTAATGTTAATTTGATTTTATTTCCTGTCCTGCCACTACTTAGTAAATTATCTTTTGCACATCTATAACCCCCACAAAACCATATTTAGAACAGATATTAAGCTAGTAAATATTAATTTGGCACTTCAAAACAAAATTTTCTATCAGTGCACTCAATAAAAGGGAATGAAAGAAGATTCCAAACATTCTCAGTGCCTGTTGTACAATTTCCAACTCTTTTAGTTTAATTTTTGAAGACTTCAGAATTAAGTGGTGTTAAATAAAATGCTCTGCAACAAGACGGTATGAAATTAACATTTTAGGATGCTGAGCATTTTTCAAGTCCACCTCTTTTCACTATCTATTTTTCAACTTAAACTCTGTTGCCAAACATACTCAAAATAGTTAGATAAATCACTCCATTTGAAAAAGTTTTTGTCTTTGACACTGCTGCTCATAGCCCCAGTTTTAAAGCATATAAATCCACCATTCTAACAGCCAAAGCTATCTTACTACTTCAAGCTTATCCTTTACATGTTTTCCTCCTGAAAATGAGCAGTGCGTGCGGTCCTTATTTCTGCATGTTTATCACTAACAAATTAAACATGCCTACCAGCAAAAAGTTGGTCTTGAATCACTAAATGATACAGAAACACAGGAAATGCAGCACTTGCTGAGTAGTTTTTCAAAAAAAAAAAAAAAAACACCAATAAAACCCACCCAAAAACACAGAAAGGCAGTCTGAAAGTTTTTCAACATGACTCAGCTCTAGTAAGGACATTACAGCAATTAGCAAACAGAAATTAAAACATGCTCCTGCAGAAGCAAACAAAAGCTAGTGCATGCTGCATGCAGAGCACAGCTCCAGCTTTGATGCACTGACTTTGCAATTAGCAACCATTAGAAACCTGCTGACCTGTTTCTTGTTACGATGTGCTTGACTCTATATACTGGCTCTCCAGCATTATAGCTAATGCCTCCTTAATCCTAGTTGCTCTTAAAGTCCTTTGAATCCTTTTCTTACAGACGGATCACAACAAGTTGCAACACTTCGAGTACGAATATGCAGAAAAAGTTTAAAACAGATCATTCTTTTCATGTTCTTAAAAAAAAAAAAAAATCCTACAAAGGTAATAAAACACACTGTGGATACTAATTAGGTCTGGGAAAGCTTTAAAAAGCCCACAAATGCTTGAAAGGAGAAACTGTTGCAGCTAGAAATGATTGAATCCAAACTCTAGGACACAGATTCGTTAAATTTTTTCTTGGCAGAATAAAAAGTCATCATCATCCAACTGGTCTGTAAGGAAGGAAAACCGAAAGGTTTTCCTGCCCAACTCTAGAAAACCGATGCGTTCACAAGAGCACTCCTAAAATCGCTGGGGAAAGAGTAAGCTCCTCCCTGCTCTCCCTCCCCCAGCACCTCCGCAACTGTGGCAAAGCAACATAATTCCCCTGTCACGCCTGCACTGACCTATGAAATGCGCTGGCAAGGCACTCAGAGAGCAAGCTTCAGTCACCCTCATGCATTAGATGTGAAAAGAAAATGGGAAAATCCCTGCCACAGAGGTGTTTTTATGAAGTTCTAATACTGAAATACTAAATAGCAAACAAGGCCCAGCAACAACAGCAAACCTCACAGACATATCTACTTTAAGCAATTTAGGGGTTAAAAACTTGCCAAATTACTGTTGATCAGAAATAGGTTCTGGTTTTTGGATTACTGACCACAAGCAAGTCAGGCTTCCGTACTTTAACTAGGCCAGCAGCCTTGCAGAGGACT
The DNA here is from genome assembly GCA_026413425.1 of Tringa solitaria. Taxonomy (NCBI): domain Eukaryota; kingdom Metazoa; phylum Chordata; class Aves; order Charadriiformes; family Scolopacidae; genus Tringa; species Tringa solitaria. Next base: position 36,696,815 of record JAOXJM010000041.1, on the reverse strand, counting down.
GCAGTCATAGAGTTTTGTTAAGACACCAGCTACAGAAGATGACTAAATCAGCTGCTCTCCACCCAGTTCTCGAATACACACTGACATGTATTGTCCTCCAGCTACACCCTTCACCCTCCAATACATGGGAGCAGGAAACAGCAAGATGGGGCAAGGAAGTCCTTCTTCAGCAGTTCCAGTATTTGCATAAAGTACTATCTGTGACATACGATAAATTTCAATTTTAATTTGAAAAAGTGTATTTAAGAACAATATTCTACACTGCTGTCACCTAGTGTATTAAAACATTCACTATGAATGGATGATCAAGTTAAACAATACTTTGATGTTATATATTGTGGTGTTTGGTATTTAAGTGACTGACTTTAGATGCTGGTCTTAGAGTTTGTTATATCTCTGAGTATTTTGGTTTTCCAGATTTTGTGAGATGTAGAGACAGTGTACTGTAGACCCCTATAATAGGTGTCAGAAAGCAAATTAAAACTGAATACATTTTTTAGAGTTGCTCTTTATACACTACTACGCAAAAATAATTTTTGAAAAGAGGTACGGTGATTCATTTCCTTCTAAGCAGGACCTCTACCACTGCTAAAGTTCTTTATAAACACAAAAAGCTAAACTCAGTCTTGTTTTCTACACCACAAAATCCTGGTAGCACCAATGACAGCTTTAGGTGAGTAAGCAATGCTATATCAGAATCTAGCTTTCTTCTAAACCAAATCCTCTCTGTACCTGGAATAGCTGTATAATCTAGATGATTTTAAATTTGCTGGTGAACAGCTGAAAATACATTTTTCAAATGTCTGATCAGTAAAAAATTCATCTCAATATTTTCAGGGCATAGTCTTATTTTCATCATCAAAATCAGAGAGTTATTATGCTATTATTAAAAAAAAAAGCAACTCAAATTATTTGTTTCTGCCACTTCTGAAGCTCCTGTTTCAGTCTGCTGAAAGAACACACGAACTACACAACATACCTACTCTTTCTGGTGGTAGAAAAAAACAATTGAGAATATTTTTTCACCTTGTGTTAGTTCTTTGTATACAGTTCTATATTTTCATGGGTACTTATATAAGAGGTGAGAGACCCTGTGTAAGCACATGTACACATATGCTTTCTATCTTCTTTAGTAAGTGCATTATGCCTAACAGATGGCTGATTACCTTCCACTAATCACATAGGCAATCTCCCTTTCCCCTGGTTTTCCGCTCAATCAGATGCTAACGCTTTTATTCAAAACATAGAGTGTGTGTGTCAACCATAACATAGTTCATCAATCACCACAAGCCTTGAAAGACTTCTCTCACTCATTCTGCTCCCCTATTATTCACATTTTCCTTCTTTATAAACTACAGGCCATATTTACTCTGCCAGCTATCAGATCACCCATGTTTTCCTCCAACAGCAGTTGGTTCCTGTCAAACAAAGATTCATTAAGCATTTTAAGCCATACAGTAGTCCAAGCACTGATCAGTGGTGCAGACAGTGGGTTGAGTGAATGTTAACGAGCTCTAATTTTTCTTACTGTCACATATTGTTAAAATCAGCCATAACCACTATACAGCCACCTGTCTATCAAGTAAACAACTGATTTCATTCTCCAAAATGGGCCAAAACCCCAGAGAAACTCCATCATTTGATAATTATATCTGGTTACTGACTTTGAAACCTAATGACGTAAATTTTAACATCAGATTTAATGAGCTCATTGATGCTGAGTTTTCTTAAATAGATACAGTCAAAATGAATCTCTCACACACCCAAGTTACATTTCCATTTCATTTCTTTTCCATTTTTGTTCCATTTCAATAGTCTCCGGAATTCTCTGCCAAGTCCTAAGGCTTATTACATCTTACCCTGAAAATCCAACCTACTGTATCCACTGCAAAGATAAACTGTGTCAGTACACTAAAAAAACTAAAATACCTCATATACAGCAACTTAAATTCAACATCACATTAACACTATCCATGCTACACTGATTCTATTGCAGATTTCCTACATGATTTAAGAAAAAGAACAATTTCAAAAAGCTTTCAAAAAAGTGAATTCTAAGAGAGCCAATTTAGTTGTTCCTCTTCGTATTGTACCCATAAGCACATTTCAAAAATAGCAGTGCTATTTAGCACTGCTGGGCCTCCAATTTGACATGTGTAGGCTCTTAGAAGGTGTATCTGATAGAGAATATGATTATGCCTGAACTCCTGTGGGATACAGACCAAAGAGTCTTGCATAGTAATGCCAATACTAAGCTAAAAAAGTAGCATTTTTAGAGAATGAGCCTCCACTGCTTTTGAAAAGCCACCCTATTGGAGTTTTCTGAACAGATCACAAAACGCTTTTGATAAGACCCAATGCCAAGAGCTAAATGAACCTATATAGACATGGGATAAGGAGGAAGGTCCTTGAATGGACAAATAATTGAGTAAAAGGCTGGAAATAGGAGCAATAAATGGACAGTGGAATGGGGACCAAATGCAGACAAACAGAGATCACAAGCAGTTTCACAGAAGCCTCTGCCAGGTACTGTGCTTCTCAATCCACTGATTAATGACTTGAAAAGTGTATGAACAATCAAGTGAAAAAGCCTGCAGAAGGTGTTGAAATACTTGGGACAAATTTAAATTATGAGTAAATGCAGGACCTTACAAGATGGAAAAATTGAGTAATAAAATATTAGATTAAACTCACTGTAAGCAAACATGAAGTTATGTGTGTGAGAAAAAAAACAGTCCTAATTGCATGAATAGAATAGGCTCCAAGATGAATGTTACTACCCAAAAGGAATGTCTTGGAATGAAAATTAGCAGAGTTCCATAAAAACCATCAGCTTAATAGCAGTCAAAAGTAAAATAAAACTTAAGTAACATTTAGCAAAGAATAGGAAATTAAGCAGGAAAAAATAATCATTACATCACTGTATAAATCCATGGTACACATCTGGCGTGTTATGTGCAATTCTGGCCCCACCATCACAAAGGGAATAGAGTGGAGCTGGAAAAGGGTTCAAAAAAGGCAATTTGAAGGACAAACAAGAATATGTAATTGCCTCTGTTCAAATGAAAACTGAGAAGGCTGAAAAAAAAAAAAAAGAAGGTGACTTAAGAGTATAGGAGGTCATAAAATACCACTTCAATACCACGTTATCCAGAAACTTTACGTTTTCCTGTTTTTCACAACCTAGGTCTCTTCATTCTTTGAAACCTCTTGTCAATGGAAGCATTCATTGTATTTCCTGTGTGCTCTTTGTCTTTAAAGTGTTAGACCACAAATCCTCTCAGCGTCTCAACCCAATCACATTATCTACCGAAGAGGGTGTTTCAGCCTTTCTACTTGCCATGTTTTTTGCACACAGTCCTCCAAAGGAAGACCTGGAAGATTCAAGGACAACCTCTTTCAGGTATTCCTTTCAGGAACAACTCGAAAAACATCTTAACCTGCAAACAGCTTCCTTTTAAAGAAAGTGTAACTGAAAATTTCAAATAACAAATGCTCCTGAACTCACCTTTCTGAATGCATCAGTGTCTTCAGCTGTTTCAATAAATTCCAAGTCCCTTATCTAAATTCACCTCAGTATTTATATAAAGCCACAAGCATGATAACCTATAAGAATAAAAGCTTTGGGCATAAATCCAATATACTCATCATACCAACAATTTGCACCTCTATTGTCAAGTCCAGGAATTTCATAAACTGCAGAAACTACACTATTATGCTCCAACAATTAATCAGTGGATTATAACCAAAAGCAGAGTTCTGTTTCAGAGAAAGAGCTCACATCTCAAAAGGTACCAACCGTGCATCTTTACACAAGCACCAAGTTTATCTAAAAATATATGCAATAGTTCTAGTCCAGCATTAACTGCAATTATCCTTAAAAAGAACAGCTGAGGGGAAAAAAAAAACACTCAAGAAAACCAACCCTATATTTAACTGTTCCTCTGAAATTAATTGAGCATTGGAATTGTTGGACTGAGCCTCGAAAGCCACCATGGAAAGAAAGGAATACTTCCCCACTAAAGAAAATATGCCATGCACACTTATGTAAAAACCCAAACACTGTGATGTATAGTGAAGTCTTGCCTGAAACAGTACATAAAATTTATACACTCCCAGCTCATATCTTTTTATGTTCTCACTTATGAAAAAGCAAGGAGACTAGCTGGAAATGATCCATTAGACAATGTTATGAGGTACATCAGAAAAATTCCTACACAATACATACAGACGCTGAAAACCATTGTGTAGTGCCAGACTCACACAGATAAAGCAATGTACTCAGAGAATCACACATATTGGGATGAGTAGTTGTGTTTCCTGGCCCTTTCTGACTCACTGGAGGTTTGCCCTGCAGTAAGAAACAGTGACTGGGAGATGATGTAGTACAATGAGATTGGCAGTAAAATGGAAAAAGACAAATCAGCTGCTTCATATTAATTCATCATCACTTCAGCATCCTTTATTAGCTAACTGCCCTATACAACCTTAGGCTTTTGTTATCCTAATTTTCACTCCAGAATGTCAGCAGTACAGAGAAGACACACATAGTGGCACCTTTCATATGGTGATTCTTCAACATACACAGTGGTTGGTTGCTGGTTTTTGTTTTGCAGTGGGCTTTTTTTTTTTTTAATCTCTCTGGATAAAGCCATTTTTGTCATTCTAGTGGCCAGCAGTAAGCAAAACATTTGCAGTCATAACATAGTTTTTCCATCCACCAGCTACAGAAGTCAGATGGTGAAGGATACAAAATAATTATTCTAGCAAGAAGGTGGCCCCTCGTTCCAAAATTTTTCTCCAAAGAGTTAATGTGAAATACCTTTAAAATTGGAAGACAGCAGAATCAAGATTAGGCTTGCCTGAATACTAATCTGGATTTAAAATGGTCATTAAGTATGCAAAAAGGCAGATGTAGGTGAAAACATTCAGAGCTATTTCACAGACGATCCCCTTTTTTGCTTGTGTGTATATCACCATAGGTCCTTGACTGCCTACCAAATCTGACCAATGGCCAGTCAGGTAGGAGAGCAGATATAATCCACAATTGCTTGTATGCATTTGTACAGACACAATCTTAAACTCTTTAGTCGCTGGGAAAAGTTTTTGGAAAAGTTATCCTCCATCAAAATCAAACAGTTTATTTCCACTCTCTAAAACTAAACAATTTACAGACATGACATATCATTTCATTTTTATGTGTGCCACTTTCTTGAAGTGCTCATCCACTAATGGGTACAAGGGCTCCACCAAGTGAGTAGTGCAGTATGTTAGTACCAACGTTTTCCAGCTCCAGGCAAGATTACTGTTAATTCTCTCTAACCACAGTTAGCTTGGCAGCTTTCTAGGAGCTGCTGCTGCTGAAATACATGGAAGTTCACTTGTTTTGCAACACTAAATTTCGTTTCAACTGTGCATTAAAGGGAACTTCCTAATTTCATCTTCAAGACAAAGCTCAACATCTATTAATATAAAAAAACTTAATTTCAGCTACCTGAAAATATCTTATCAAATCACTTGCAGAACCCTTGCTCAAGTTTGCTTCTTCAATTGTATATTTACCTGGTGTCTGGGAACAGGGTATTTTTAACTGCAGATTAATTGATTCTACAAGACTGATCTGAAATTATCAATTTGAGATAGAAAAATCACCACATCAATTTCCCATAAATAACTTCTTCAAATTAAATTGCTTTTGAGATTTTTCATAGAAAAAAAGAGAGGGACAACTTTCTTCCTTTGTTCAACATTTCACTTTATCCAGATTTCACTTGTTATTTTATAGTTTACTTTTATTTCTTCCTCTTCTCCTCCAAAACAGAAAAAAACAAAGAAATTGTTTTTCAGCAAATACTAGCAGTTAAAAACACAGTGTTTTGATGCAAAAAAATTTTGCTGCAAACTTCCAACCAACTGGCCTTGCTTTTTTTCCTGGGAGCTACCTCAAAACCAGTACTCTCAGGATTTCTCCTAGTTGTGGTTTAGGCTGAATTGGTCTATGGTAGCGACAGATGCTCTACCCCCGCGTTCTCACTGCAGGACAAAAAGGGGGAGAAATAAAGAGATTTATGAGTTTAGAATGAACTAATGAAATATTAAAATTAAAAAGGAAGTAATGAAATAGATACAATATATACAAAACTCTATCAAGCTCCCAGGATGATGTCGCTGGCAGGCATCGGGAATGTCCCAGACTGGACTCAGTGACAGATGGGAACCGGATTCCAGCTCTGGAATCAGGAACACATGGATCAGGATCAAAGGCAGATGAACCAACAGGGCCCTCTTCGGATGTCGGCCATTGAAGAAAGAGGGCTGACCCTTTGATCCCTCAGCTTAATGAGCACGGGCAGATGGGATGGAAACCTGTTGGTCAGGTTTGTATCGCGTGTCCTGGCTGCTCTATGCTTTTTCATTTCCAACCCCCCAACGGGGCAAATAACGAAATTAACTGACCTTGGTTGTTACAGCAATAAATATACTCAAGAGCCTCTCTGCATATCATTCCTTGGCATGAAGTACAAGCATTGGTCTTATCACTCTGAGAATGAAAATTTTCTCCACAATATGCCATTAATTTCAGAGAGTAAGCAGAGGCCTATCTAAAATGTAAAATTATTGAACAGAAAGTTGGTTCTGTTTTACCTCAAACCTGGACGCTCTTATGACAGCAGAATGAAGTCACTGCTGTAAATCTTAGCTCAAATTTAGGGAAAACAAAAATAATAGGTTTCACTGTAATTTCACACTCCAGTTTCATAATAAATACATGCTATCACTCAGGAGAAGTCTTAACATTATTTCAGGGAAAGTTATCCAGATGCTCAACAAGCTTATTCCTTTTTATTGCGGAAGTTGATTATGATAAATTAATTACTTGTATCAAACAATATGACTTCATAATAGATCAGACAAGAAGAACTGGGCAAAGGTATTTTATCTCATTTTCAAGTTCTATTATTTCCTGTCCCCTCATATGTACTACGCAAAGTATGTCAGTCATAGCCAACCTCTAACTACAACACAAGTCTTGTATCTTTCTCTAGCAGTCATTCAAGATCATCATTTGGGCTCAAGAGTTTTGCACTATTGTTTTGGTTCCTGGTACTATCTAATAAAAATAATACATTATCAAATGTGCATGTTCAGTTGTTTCAGACATTCAGTTATCACCATACTAGTGCACTGTAAAATGTTTTCTTCATTTTGGGGATTAATTTTTAATATACAGGAAAATAAGAGATTTCCTGTATTAGAAGGATGAACAATGGCTTCAGTAACTATTTTGCAAACTCTTTCCCTCAGTCATTACTTGGATGAAAAGTTATATGTTCATCTTTTCTGCCAGTCAGAACTTCTTTAATCTTGCAAGGTGTACTTCCTAAAGTCCCACACAAAGAAGCGGTCAGACACTTATGCAATCCCCCAAATTGGAAATAGATAGTACAAATTTTGTTTTAAAGCTGAACTATACCTGTGATTAGTAATTGTTAAGAGAGACAGAACTCTTCATTTCCTAAAGGCAAGCAGAAGCAGGGAAAAACTACTATTCAGCATCATCTGTAAAATTGTAAGGATGTTTTCATTGTTTATATATGGCATTTTATTATCATGGGAGACACCAGATTATATTCTAAGGTGATATGAGGTGGAGTAGTTATTGTTGCAACTTGTACTTAAGAAACGGCACAGAAATTCTGGAAGATACGGCTTGAAGTACCAACACTGTCTGTATGGGAGCTGGACTCTGGTTCAGCAAGGAAGGGAAAGGAACAGATTTAAAGGTTGGAGTTCCACGATAGGGAATAAGGACTCTGCACAGAAGTCCTATTTACTCTAGATACCTTTTTTCTTTCTTCCTGCTTTCCCCGATGATTTTGACTCCTGTGTGAGTGGTTCTGTCATAATGGACCAGAGTTACCCAAACACAGTGATTTTTGGTGACATCCAACAGATGATAATTTTCTTATTATTTTCAGAATTGTACTGAAAAATTCAATAATATAAAGTAATAAACAGAGATGCCATAAAACAGTCTACAGGAGGTCCATTCAATTTGATATGCAAATTAAATTTTAGATCAAGCACCTTTAAAAACAGTAGGATCAGAATACATTCTGAAGAACTGAAATACTGATATGAACTAGCATTTTTCTTGGGTTAAATTTCAAGTCAGTATATTTAATTACAGGTATTTCCAGTTCAAAGATTTTTCCATCCTACTACCAAATGCATGCACAGTACATGAAAAGGAAGAGTATATATGGGCAGAACAGAGAAATATTCGCTTATCCAGTAGTAAGACCAATTGTTTCCAGTGTTATTCTTCAGAGTTTTACTCTAGATTTTCTTTTCTTTATGTTCTTCAAATTTTGTATAAAAAATTAAATGCTTTCTATGCTAGAATAGTGCCTACTTTAAAAAAAATACACTTTTATCATTGTTTTGAACATATCACAACAAGTCAATCATAAGTCTTCCTTTTTTCATTTTTTTTTTTATTAACAACCATTTTTTACTCAGCAACAGCAAGTTATATAGATAGTCAGAATTTGTTCAGAAAGCTGGGTAAACATATAGCTATGAACCATCTGCATGCAGGAATGTGTTTGATATTTCATACATCCAGTTATAATAGAAAACTACTAAAATGTAGAAAAATAACATGCAGCCATTTGAAAATTGTGTGCACTGTACATGAAGATAAATAAAAATGATTACACTCTCAAGAATAATTTTAAGTGTGCAATGACTGAATTTATACGAAGTCATACAGTTCTATATGTGTTTTCTTAATCTTAAATAACGAATACAGTGTTGGAAATATTATGCATCTGCTTATTATACGGGGATTGAAATTCCATAAGACTCCCTCCCCTCACTAGATGTCACCACTTTCAAAGTTTGAAATGTTCACCAAATACAATTCCTTTTATGACATTTATTTGTTCCTCAACTAAAGCAAGAATCAGAACATAAAAGACTTAAGAACCCACCAAAAAACCTGCAAACATGTTAAACTGTTTTATCAAGGCCATATAAAAAATTTAATAAGCATAAGCCTCTAGTTCTTCCCCTCCTAATAGATAATTTAAAAAAAATATTTTTACCATTAGTTAACATACTGTTCATACATATTGATTATTTTACAGTCTTATTCTGAAATAGTTTTTAGACAGCTTCAGTTTAGTCACTTGCTATGGCCAACCTCCTACAGCACACTAAATCATGTAAATGTGACGCATGGTTTTCAGTCTAAATTAGAATATTGGCTTTTTGCCTGAAAACTTAAATTTTTGTTCAGAGAGATGGAAAACCAAACATGAATTTACAGACCTTACAGTAACCTAAACTTTTAAGATAATCACTTGGAAAAATCTCAGACCTAGATTCCAACCATTATATTAGAAAAAAAAAGTTTACAAAAAGTAGAATTAAACCAGAGCAACTAAGCAAGCACCACCCAAAGCACCTCATAAAATTCTGTTAAAGGTGCTTTCTTTCACAGGAGAGGCCATTTCCAAAAAGAAGCAAGAATTAGAGCTCTCACTTGGTTTCCAACGTCTGCAACCATTTGTGCATGGAGGAAAAATCATCACCACAACTTTCTGTAACCAAATAAAAGGAAGTGGTTCTCCCTCAGGCATGAGGCTTGAGATTTAGCACTCATGATTTATTCATGCATGTCAAGTAGCCAAGTCTCCAGAAAATTGATCAGGTGCACAAAAAATATAGGAAAACCAATATTCTGCATGCTTTTCATATAGAACATGGAATTGAAAGAAAAATAAAACCAAACAATAAATAAGAAAAACAAACAATAAAAAAACACATTCGTCCAAATTCAAAATTACTTAATTTTGAAAGAATGCATTTAGTTGAAAGTATCTAATGACACACTGTCAGCTCTATTTAATCAGCCGTCAAATTCCAATTTACATGTTTTGCCTTCATGATATACACTCATGTGCCTCTACTGACTTCAAATTAGTTCTGACCAGCCATAGTGCATATGAAATGGCATTGGACCTAAATTACTTTCTCAGAACTAATGGCCTTATCTTTTCTTCTGCTGAAACATCCACTGCTTCTTCGAAATTAACAGTACAGAAGTGCACTTTCACTTACCAAAAGACACATACTTTGTAAACCATTATATCTGTTCCTATTTCTATGCTGCTTTCATGCCTAGGGGTCACTTCAGCGCATTAAAGGCAGAGTAAAAGTCTGTAGAAACAGACTAACGTGGAACCAAAGCAGTATGAAAAATGTTACTATTAAATACTACAGTGTTTGCACATTTCAGTCATCCCATTACTTAACTAATCTATGGAGAGGGGATTTTTTTGGATCTACTTTTTTTTTTTCCTTTTTTCCTTATGGACATTCACCATTCTGAGAAGTAGAGACAAGACTTCAGAAAAACAGTAGTATGATTCAACACTACACCATAACCATAGTTCCACAAGTTAGTGAAGATCATGCCTAAATACAAAGGATTTAATGCATATGTATCAGCATTATAATGTGGCAATGTAATGGTCAAAATCAGCAACTGATTTCTTAAATACAGCTACCATTTAATACTGATTAGAAAATATTTTTTACACTAAAATATCTACTCCTAGGTTGTAAAAAAGCAGTCTGAGAGTTTGAACAAGAGATAACAGATGGAAAATATTTGTGTCTATTTGATAAAAGTCTGTTTGATAAAACTGCTTCAACTCAGTAATTTTGTTTTTATGACTAGGTCCCCTCCAAACAGAAACAAGCGAGACATCAAGCATTGTTTCACTGCTTGAGCAAAGAAGCAGTAAGGAAACAACCAGCAATAAGTAAGTCAGCCCTGGAGAGTTTCCAGGTGTGTTTCATTCAAAATTTGTGGCTTACTTAAGCTACATTCTTGTTATATTGGTTTTCTTTCTGCACTGCCCATGAAAATTCATTTTGCTGTTTGGGAAATCCATGAGCAGCATCTGAGACAAATAATTAAGGAAGGACAAGGGGAAGCTCAAACCAACAGCAGAAATAAATCTGAGGGCAGCCACTTCACAAGTGCCTGAGATTTACCTGGTTTAGGTCAGATACCAGGGCTCCAAGACAGAACAAAAAAAAAAAAACACAAAGAAAAACCCAAAAAAAACCAACCAAACAAAGAAAAAAACCACATGGTCTACCTCAAAAATTCAGAAAAGACTGTGATAAGCTTCGGTTTTTCTAGAGCCTCGTAACAGAAAATAACAGACAGGGATATTCCAGCTGCTGGAAATCTCTCAGTAGAAACAGTGGAAAATGCTGGAAATGCCTATGTTCCCTGCAGCTGTGGAATTAAGTGCTATTTATAGAACTTGCCACAAACGATAACATTTTTTCCAGAAAAGTCTTGAAATCAGTGAAAAACTAAGAGGGAGGGAGAGATGAACAGCCTTCTGGGAAGGTAATTGTCTTTGCAGTTGCCAAAATCTGATACAATTGAGATGACAGGGACGTTTTCTGCATCACTCTTCTAATTGTTAACAACACCCCTTGATGATATTTTAAATAGGAACAGATGCTTCTGTCTTAAATTTATTTTGCAAAGCAAAAGGCAAACTGCATCATGGATGAAAGGATCCGTTTGTCCTTTATGTTGAGAAAAATTGATTTGAAAAGGATTACAGGTACTTCTTTGTGAAATGAAAACTATGCTATTCTATTGCAGCTTAAAAACTCCTCTAAGCTTAGAATAGCCATTTGTGTAATCAGCTAATTGTCCTTCCTAAGCATGTTCTTTCATTCACTAATAAACATTTTCAGGAGGAACAAAATCATACTATGATATGGAACATTGTCATAAATTACATCTAGTTTGTTAAGTGGACTTATTCTTTCCTGGAAGTCACCTTGGAAGCCAAAAGTCAAAAGTATTTGATTCCGTTTTGAGTATCGTATTCAAGTATTTATCATGTTGATTTCATTGTCTCTTCCCTTTCAGTTGGTGTAATGTTATTAATACTTAGTATTCATCAATCATGACAGTTTTGGATATGTTAAAAAAACAGTAGTATTATTGATGTTATAAAAAGTCTCTGAGTGAAGAATCAATGTAGGTTTTTCAAATGTATCTTTATGGTGTGCAGTTCTTCAGAGATTGTGGGAAGTGCTTTAAAAGGAGGGAAGTATAGCTATTAAGCACTTTTAATATTCTTATACAAGATGTTATATTTGATTATAACATACAAAGATTGCTAAAGGAGTTAGCTAAAATCTCAATATGAGAAAACAGCTAGGATTTAAAAGAAATAATAATTACCTAAATTTATCATTAAATACTAGTAATTTTATTTATGATCTACATATTTGTATTTATATATGTATTTATTTGTGCTTGTAAATTGTAATTTCAACATTCATGATAGAATTTGTTCAAAGATGCATATACAAACTATTCTTAATTAACAATGCTATCACAGCCTTATAACAAGCGTTAACAACTAAACACCACAGGAAAAGCACCTACAAGTTTACCAAGAATTGGAGAAAAAAAGGATTCTTGTCTCTTCCATTCCCTTACCATCACCATAAAATGTAAGAATGCACCATCCCCAGACAAACAGTTATCTGCACCTAACCTGAAAACAAAGTATTTTCCCATAGGTTTGATCACATCTATGTTCAGATTAGCATTTTAAAGTCCTTATATCATTACCAGCTCTGGACTCAAGTTTTCTTTGTGTTCTTTTCCCTTCAATATTTTAATCATTTTATTTATCTGGCTTACTGAGAATGTTGGCCTACATCAAAGCTGTTTTAGAGAAACATCAAATCATGTGCTTAATTGAATTATGTAAATTGTCTAGCTAAAGTCATATGTGGTATCTATTTATGTGCCTAAGATACTGGCTGTCTCAAACCATTTTTGTAGCTAAAGGCAGCATATTATAGCTATAGGCAGCACTAGCCCCATCGCTGCCTCTTAAACTCAAAATATTTTCTTGTCAGGTGAGCAGAACTAGACCCATATTGGGTGCTTTTGAGAATGTCATCTCACATTTTCTGTAGCCACAAGTATGCCCAGAATGATTCAATATCCATATATAAATTAAAAAGAATAACCACTGGGATTTATTATACAAATTATTCAGTGTTTGCGCTTGATATTCTAGCTAACTTCTGAAAACAATCCCAATGATTTATAATGGAACTGACTGGGGGGACTGAACTAAATAAGCATAGTACATATTGCTTTATGCAAAGACTAATAAAAATCCATGGTAGTAAAACTTACACGTGCCTTTTAAAAGTTTGTTACAAGCAAATTTTGGTGTTTTCTTCTTTGTAGTGTCAAGGAAGAACCAAAACTGTAAATCTGTTTCTAGATTTTCTTGATGCTATAATTCGCTTGTGCTCACTGCCTGTAATTCTTAGCCATTCCATGATCCTGCATTATCTCCCCCTGTTCCTTTGAAGAGCACATAACGTAATAGTGTTATGATCCTTGAGAGGGGATCACATTTGATACTATAATGCAGTTAAATAATGATATCACTTGCTAGCTTATTTAACATCCCATACAGGCCATAAAAACATACGCTACTAAAAAGTTGTTATCTGCTACTCAGTAACACAGCAGTGAGAAATTACTCTAAACAGTTGCTTGCTAGATAAAGGGAAGGTCTGTAGGAATATGACAATAAGTAACTGCAAAAAGGGTCAGTCACGGGAGCATGGAAAAAAAAAAAAAAAAGAGTAAAATCATGAGTCAGTCTCAGAAGCAACTCTAATAGTTACTCCACAGCAAGATTTTTCTTTGATAGGAAATCAATTTTTCATAGTGATAAATAACTTACCATATTTAGAAAGCATACCAGATATGTGGAGTTTCAATCCACATACATAATTTAAACTTCCTTTGTTTGTAATTATCCTGAACATTCTCCATGTTATTTCATGCAAGCTCAGGCATTCCTGTGCTTGCAACAGTGACATCAACAATTTTTCAGACTGTTTGCAGTCTCATTAAACACTTATGACTAAATAGCTTTCTATCCCTTTCCTTTTTGTGATGCTCATTTATATTTGAATTACCTTAAAATTAGTTTATCAGAAGTTCTTTTTAAACTCACCTACAAAAATCCCCCATATCCAGTAATTCTTAAGTTGCAACCATTTTCCCTACCTGTATCAAGCCATTAGATATGAAAGACCTCAACTCATTTGTTCAAACATTGGCACCTAGGACCATACCCTTTCAACATCGAAGATATTTGCATGGGACTGGTAGCTATGACATAGGAGCTATGGAAAAACTGTGATCTTTCAGCTGGAAGCCATGCAGAATACTCAAGGACAGTGCAGCTCTTCCCTTGGAGACAGTCCCATTCCACCAGGCCTTTACAATCCATGCTACAATTATATTTCCCTTCTCACACTAAGAATGAATAGCGCATGTGCCAGCATCAAGCCTTGCACAACTCACCAGAAGCAGCAGTACATGCCAGGAGAGTGCCCTCACCTGCTGAGATCCCCAACATCAAAAAGCATTAGAGCTGCCACTGCTCTGGGGCATCTCAAATACTTATTGCCAACCGAACCAAGGCAAAATAAGTCCATGTTGGCCCACCTCATCTTCCTAACACCTCTCATCAGAACATGTTTTCATCTGCTCATCTACCTTTGGACTCTAATTTTCTTCAAAGTATATGCCCTAATTGAATCACACTCTAAGACCCCACAGTGTTATGTCCTGAGTCTCTTTCTACACAGGACAAATTAAAATCTTTCTTGTAAATTGTATGCCCAGTTGGAAATCATCCAAATTTAGGATTATTTTTTCACCAATCTATGAGAAATACATATTCCTCTGAAATAATGTACCTTATTAATTACCTTATTAATAATTAAATATTCTGTACTAATGGACAGATTCCCCTTAGAGAAAATTGGCCATATTTCAGCTGTCAGTCTTAAATTTCTCATTCTCTATCATTGCTTTCTCTTTTTCTTAAAAGGTTTGCTGCCTCTTCAAAATAGATATGCTGTTGTGTTCATAGTATTGCATATCTGATTACACATACATAAAGAAGGCCAAAATGAACCCAGTAACACTTTTCAACTAAATTCGGTCTGAAATATTATTCAAAAAGATGAAGAATACAGTATAATGTGTTAGAAATTGACTAATACATTTTAAAACAACTTGAGAATATTTATTTTGTATTACAAAGCTGTTGAATGCACTGTCAAGACCATTTTCATGATGACGTCAATATCTTTTCCTTAAGTAGCAAAAGCTTTCAAATGAGTTACACACAGACCCTGCGGGAAAAGTGAATCTTCAGTGGAAAGAAAGAATGTTAAAGAAAAATGGGGGAACTAATTCTGCTGCGGCTAAAAACGCAAACAAGGCAGGAAGGAGAATAGAAAAGCATTTTACAATGAAATCTTCCAACTGGTGAATTAAGGAGTTAGTTTTAATTTTTTTAAATAACAAATATTACATTTATATCAAAGTGTTTGGATTCACTGCATTACGGTTGTTCATTAATTAAACCACAACATAACTCAACACCCTAACTTTCAACTTAGTGCTTCATCAGTAAGAAACTCTCACACAATGTTATGGAATATCATTCCATATATCAAAAAGTCATTCTAAATGCTAAGATATGCAAGGCATGCAATTCTTTTTGAGTGAATATTCTCACTGAAGAGTCTGAAATCTGGAATAATTCACTTGCATAGTTTATGCACCACTATGTAAACAGAAACACACAAACGAAATACAAAGATATAATGAACTAGTAAAAT
>JAOXJM010000041.1:36660415-36680926 GCA_026413425.1 Tringa solitaria | reverse complement strand
GAACTAGTAAAATTTTTTTAGTGCATAGTAGTATCTGGATAATAGTGCTATATGAACATCACCTAACTTTCATTCTTAGAATATAAATAGACATTAAACAATCAGAAGGATGTAGCAATGCCAAAGGAAAAGGTGAAGTTTGGCATTCGCTATTGCTCCCTGTAGGAGTTTTAATGCATATCTAGTTTCAAACATCTTTGTTTGTGAAAAAAACCTTTTGCATTAACACAGCATGATAGCAATTGGCATTATCTTCTGTAACACTAATGACCCCATTTTATCCTGATGTTACCAAACAGCTTTAGTGAAAATAGAAAACAGCTTTTTGCCTACCAGAGGACAGAGATAGAGGACAGTACTTTAATATTAACTTTAAAAGTTAAGTGAAACAGTAGCTCTTTAGAGTAATATGCAGTGACAGCCTTTGCCATCCCTCTGCTGCCCTGTTTCTTTCCAGTTGAACAAATCTAGTCATCTTTAAAAGATACAAGTAAACCTGGCTTGGAGATAGGAAATGCATTCCTCCAGTGAGGAAAGAAGAAACAAGCTGAAATAATGTAAGTTTTCCCATAACACCCTACCCACTTTCTGAGCTGATTATTTCTGTTCAGGCATGTAGGCAGGGTTTTGTGTGGCAAGAGCAAGGGCCTGGTAACCCCAAAGTCATACTTAAAGTGAGGACAGGTAAACACTGATAAAACACAACTTCAATAGAAATAAAGCATATACCAAAAAGAATTAAGAAGTGGCAGGCTAGCTGAGAGATCTTGGGAAAAAAAGCATTTGGTGTGGAATCAAACAAGGCTGTTTTGAGTGAGATTCCACAGGGATTAGCAATGCCCAATGCTATTTGACATTTTCACCAGTAATCTGGAAGCAAATATAAAAACAGCATTTGTAATATTTGCAGATAGACTGGTGGAAAGCTAAAGAATGATCAGTCCAGGACTATTACAGCAAGACTCCCCTGCTTTCCAGAGGAGACTCACTGGCACCTAAGGTCATGCCTTTTGAAAATTAGCCCAATAAACAAAATGCTTTTTAGTCTAAGCAAGTATAGAGTTGCACACGAAAGATCAAGGAGTGAGATCAGTCACTAACTCATGAGGGAATCCTGACTCAAGAAAGAAATTAATAATTGTTAAGGACAAACTGAAAACGAGTGGTATATGGTACACTGTGATCATTTGAGTTAATACGATTTTTGGAACAAACCAGGAGGCAGGAACAGTAGGAAAAAACTAGCCCTAACTCTGAAGACAAGTAGTAGTGAGGATGGACTGCTGCGTAGAGGTGTGGCATACACATTCTAAAAAAAGTTGAAAAACTGGGATGTGTGTGGCAAAAGTCATTGAAATAGTAATACAGAGAGAGATGCTTAAAACTGGAAGGCATAAAAAGCTTTATCTGTTTAATGTATCAACAGGAAACCTGAGGGACATTTTCCATGGAGAACACGTGAGCCTCCAAAGAGTAATGTTTCTTACTAAAATGCAGAGGAAAACTCAGGTGTGAAAGCTGAAGCCAGACAAGTTCCAATTATGAAAGAAGTCTCCAGTATTAAGGACAATTAATCATAATAATCGAATAACCAAGAAAAAAAAAAGTGAATTCTCTGCCTGTTGCAGATCAAGAAATGGAAGATATCAGATGGCCAAATATAAGTTGTTGTGCCCAAACATATGCAAAAATCTAGCAACTTTAAAACCTAGAAACTGTTCAGGAAAGAAAACTGTCAGAAAAGACTGCTGGAACAGAAATAAGGATTTCTCTAGTCAGTAATAAGAGATTTAGGCATATTACATTTCACAACACTATAGAAAAGAAAGCTGAACTACCAGGAAAATAACCATCTAACACCTTCTGATCATGCTCTAAAGAATTCTTGTTTTATATTGTCATTATTGTTCTGAATATCTAATACCATTTCACTACTATAACCCTTCTCCCCCACCAAGTGAAGAGATTCATTAGTAAACACATGTTGCTTTGTAAATAATGAATTTTACTATCTGCTAACATTTCCAAAATATTCTGAAATATTTTCTTTTGCAGGAAGAAGAAAATTTACTTTCAAAGCATTTCTGAAGGGAAGAGAGTTAAAACGAAAAAAACTTTACATTGAAAACAATTTTTAGTATTTATGGATTTTTTTTTTCTTTCTCTGTATCTTTCAATATTTCTATAGTTAGAAAATTCAGCATGGCCAAATCCAACTAAAAAAAAATTTGGATTAAGAATTTTCCTTGGATCTAGTAAATAAAATATTTTGATAAACTTCCAAACATCTTTTTTTTCTCAGAACTTCAGAAAATAGACTGTGAACTTCTTCAGGATAACTTTTAAATACACTTTCCTGAAGTAGAGCTGAAGGAACATAATTGATAATGCAGCAAACCTATTGTCAGTACCTTCACTTAGACTGTATTAATCAGTGTATCATGCTGGTTTATTTCAGCCTATTGGTAACATTAGTTTCAGACACTGAAAATAAGTTACAAAATTATGGATGGCGGAGAAAATGCTTCCAAAAGTATGGAGTCTGAGAGTCAAGAATAGTTAGCCTGTATATAACATCCCCTGCAAACACAGCCTGACAGAAGGAGGGAAAAACAGACCTCTTCTTCCATTTCTTTTCATTTCTTTAAGAGTGAAGAAACAGGTCTATAAAAGGAGAAGAAAATAATTTGTATTGAACCTTACAGAACATAATCTCAACAATGACTCTGTAAATAAGGAACTACATCCTCTTTTCTTTTTTTTTCATATGGGTCATACTTATGGAATGCTTCTGTTTAATTCATAACATTCTTGAACAGACTCTGAAATTTCCGTACTTACATTCATAATAATTTCAAAGGCATTGCAATAGATTCTGTAATTACAGCAATCTTGTATATAGCTGCAGTCTGTATTACTAAAGGTTTCATTCTGCTCGACGTTTTTTCATTTGACATCGAAGCAATTTAAAATTCACTGACTCACAGAACTGCTCCATCTTTGAAGAGCTGTAGACTTGTTTATATCAATATGATTCTAGGAACAGCAAGTCTGCCTGCAGTTCCTGTAAAACTGCTATGACACGCCATGTGACTGTTGTCAAACCACAACCATCATATATACTGTAGGCTGAGTATAATACATTTCAGAATGAGGGATTTATACCTTCTTTTCTGCACTCCATGAACTGCATATTGGATCTTTTTCATTGAGCTTCAGAGTAAAAGAATAGCAAAGTATGACTCATAACCTTGAAAAAAACATGACCCTGTCTTGGGGAAAAAACACACACAATCTCTACAAGATCTGAACTGACACCAAGCAAGAGAACATTCACATGTTCTTAGTAAGAATTTATACTGGTTGCCATTACCACAGCTTTTGTTTGTATAATGTGTGGTGCGGAGCTGTCAATGCCTAACTGTTTGCAGTGGGTATAAACAGTCCTGATGCATTTTGCATTCCAAGCTCAAAAGTTTTGCATCTCATGTTGTCAGCAGTTGCTCACAGCAGAGGTGCTCAGCCTCCTGAGGCAAGCTGTGAGCAGCAGCCTTCCCCATCAGCTGGCCAGTGCAGAGACACTCCTGTCACATACCTGGGTGTGCATACGTGTGCCCTATTGTGCAACTGAATTTTTGCCAGTGACACAGTTGGCTGCACACACATACCTCACGATCTTGTGAGGTGATACGTCACACCTGAGGGGCTCTTGGGAACCATGCTGTCAAATGCTTGAACAAGTTACAGAAGCTGCAGCCCCAAGCCCAAGATCCTTTTAGGAGGGAAGGTGACAGAGGGCAGCTGATCACAGGCTGCTTGCCCACCGGAAAACCTGATCCAGCATTTCCTCTAGGACACAGCAATAACAAGTGGGGAAATTCATCCTCTACCACCAGACAGAACAATCAAGGATTGTTACACTGCATTTCACAAAACTCTTCTCCAGCCTAAATTAGGAAAAAGTATTTGTGTACATCATACGCGATACAACCATGGGATAGTCCACAGGCTGGGCAGCACGTGGGCTGAGGAGGGCATTGTGTGTGTTTTGCAGTCTGATACAGTACAGTACAAAGCTGAAACCCCAAGGTACAAAAGCTGCCAGCAAGGACAGCCACGTGACAAGGGCTATGTAACCCTACTACTAAGCTATACCTGGCTTCCCTAACTCCAGAGGTGCACTGTTCAATCTTCCAGCTGTGCAGGCCCTGGTAGCTGAGACTGCATGCCTACTGCAGAATCTGCTTTCAAAATCCTAAATTTGCCACCAACCCACATTGCTTTGAAAAGTCAGAACAGATTTGCTAGTGTTTTCTGCAGCATTAGTACAATTCTCTTTGAAGGTCCTTTATAACCACAGTCGTCAGCTGTTCAGCTATCACTTTTCTTACACTGTTATGTTATGGACCATTAGCACAAGTTCTCTTTATCACCTCATTTGCACATTTTAAAGTTCATGATGTATTATACCTCTTTAGCACAATACAACCATTTTTACTATGTTCAACTAAAAACTGCCCTTAAGGGCAAAAACTTATGAATCATTGCTTTTGCCATCCCCAATGTATTGTTTGAAAAGATGTCTTTAGTAAAAATCTGTGCAATAGCTCCTGTCTGCATATGTGGCCTGTTAATAAAACAAAGATTAATAAAAATGCATCTAATTTAAGAAACAGATGTTACAAAGAGCCTTGAAAATTTGCTTTTATGTTCATTAAAAATATGTGTTAGAAAAATTGTAAAATCTGGACAGGTAGGTAATTCCTGCTTATCTGTGTACATCTCAGATATCTGTGAATTCTCCCCTAGAGTGTCATTCCTACAAAGTTTGTCTGAAAAGGAAATCGGGGAAACTGATTCAGAAGTTGGTACTTCACATAATTAGCATAAATCTCACTGTAGATAGACACTGCATATACTAAAAAACAACACTCTTCTGTACAGGTGTAAACAAGATCCATTCTTTAGGATATAATATAGTAGGTCCATTATCCCCCCTCATATAGTTTAGGTCAGATTAAACTCATATCCACAGGTGGGTTCTGTCAACTACCAGCTTCATCATTCATACATTGTTCTTGTGGCTTATCTCATCGCCCATGTCATCTCAAAGAGTTAAAGTTTATATCGCAATATCATGTAAGGTTCACGGATAGGAGGATGGGGAGTGGGACACAGGACAGTCTCTTTTTTAAAGTATTTTTTAAAAAACAGACTAAAGTTTATGTTCTTACCTGAAAACTACTGTTTACGTAGTTATTTCAGGGGGCCCTGTTGTGACAAAAGCAGATCTAAACGTCTTTATATAGAGAAATTTTCTTCTGGTTCTTCTGTGTTCTTACACAAAAATGCTCACAATCAACATCCCTCTATATATTTAAATGCTTGTTCATTAAAGCCATTGGATGTAAAGTGCAGAAGGGAAAACAAAACGCAGAGGCATCAGAAATTTCAGAGAAGGTAATACATTCTAAGCTGTCATACTGTGTAATGCTAGATGGAATATCAATGCAAACTTACTTTAATACTGACAGCACATTATGAATACAGTGTTCTTACAACGGTTTGTGTCCCCGGGCAGAGATAAGAAGTTAGATATCATCTACATAAACCAAAAAGGATAGGTCAATAAGCTAATAAAATGAGATTATCATACCTACTTCTGACTGTAATACCATTTTGATAACTAGCTTGTGATTGCCTGAGACCGCGAAGTTATAGGAAGTCCACACAACATTAACATTATCCAATATTATTCCAAATCCCCTGGAAGTTTATGGGATTCAGAGCAAAGTACTTTATGTGTATTAGTTTAGAAGTGGATGTTTATTCAGGTGCCAAATTCTAATATCTAGCTGCTAATTTGTATCATGAAACTAAACCAGCTCTAAAGGAGTCTGAAATCCTTAGCATCCTGTGGCTCTGAGGCAGCTACATTACTGTTCCTAAGCATGTATTGAGCCACCTAAATATGGACCATATTCACTGGTCATCTCAGACCCCCAACAAGATGCATAAATTCCCCAGTGACCTCCACACAGTACCTCCTCCAATGGATGTGGTCAAAATATGTCTAAGCTTTTAGAGACTGAACTATTTTAATCAAAACTTGAGTTTGGAAAAGTTGGTTAAAGTTGCTTTTTTAGGATGTGTGACACATGTGAATGCCCATAGCGGAGAAGGGATTTGAAGTCAGATCTCCGACTTCCCAAGAGATAGCTTATCCTTATTTGTGTGGAGACAAACAGGACTTTCTATGAAACAGGTAAAATGAAAGAGTACATTTTATATACAGGCAGACAAGGACATAAGTGAGAAGAATCTTTTAATAACTCATGACAGGTGTGAATATGACTGAGAAAGTGCATATGATCAGATGACAACCCTAATTACGAGCATGCTGCTAAAGCAGAACTTGCACATATCATAAGATCTTAAGAAAAGAATATTTATTGGTCCACAGCAAGGAAAAATAATAATCCTGAACACAACATTTTTTCCAAAGCTGCAGCTATAACTTATTCCTCATACGTGTGTGCCTTCCAAAAACTTAGCCCTTCAAAGGCTTTCACTGGGTCTTTTCAGATTGGTTTCAAGCAGGTAGGCAGAGATTTTTCCACCATTTTTTCACAGAAAAAAACCCAACATAGCATAACAAAGAGATGGTCTCATGAGAAAACTGCTGTGGGTTTGTGATCTTTTATTTCTGCTCTTCATAATCAGCGTACACCTACATCTACATAAGTTACTTGTTTAGGCTTTATGCAAGCGTGGGGTGAAAGGCGCTTGCTTTTTTAAAATTAAAGATTGAAAAATAATAGAAATACCATGTGAGATAAGCTAGCACTCCAAGGATACTGCTTTTGGTACAGCTGAACAAAAACAGTACCAGCTGAAACTGTTTTCTGTCTGACTTCATGGGGCTATACGGTGACACTATCCGCTGTCTGTTCTCAAGGCAAATACAAGAACTCATACATCAGGAGGAATAAGAAGTAAAAGGAACTTTAAACTACCTTTGCATTTCTGACTCCTTACACTGGAAGGCATCCTCAGTCCCCAGAACAGGTAACCCAGATAGCATCTCATTCAAGTCACAACAGCCTTCCTGAAGCACTGCCTTCTTTGGCCTGTTCTCTGACCCTATAAAAGGGTCTGTTTTGTAATCTTTACTCAATCAGAGTTTCTTGCTTAACTATTCATTAATTCTGCAGAGATACTATAACTGTAGTTACCTACCTGGGGATTGGTTCGGTTTAAAATCACTGGCATTCTATTTGCAAGAGAAATGTCTATCAGTGTAGACTACTAATATACTCTCTGATTTTTTTTTTTTTTTATTTTGGAGTATGCTCCTTTTTTATCCTTTCATAAACACCAGAAAAAACTCAATAGCTGAAATGCTAAACAGAAGTGAGTAGTGCACCATACAGATGCTTTTCAGTGGAAGAAAAGCATCTTTCTTTCTGAATAGTATCATAAGGGCCATGTAAATACAAGTAAGGACAAAAACCCCACCAGATTTTACAAACTTGGACCAGTTCACCAGACAGCAAAGATTCTAGGAGGCTCGAGGCAAAGTAACATAACTCTTTTACATCTAAAACTAAGAAACTGCAACAAGTACCTGGCTCTCTACTTCTCTGGATTGCCCTGCAGCTCCAGCTGTAACCTGCAGCAGGTAACACCCTGTTCTTTGCTAGTAAGTATATGCAAAATATTCTGCATGGGCTAGACCACAATGGAAGCAAAGGTGACACTCATTTGTTGTCAAAAATCTGTAAAGGAAATAGCAACAGCAGGCAACCCGGAAACAGGGCCAGACGTTGTTCAGGGAGGTCCTTCTGATAAGAATAAAACCCCAGCTGTCAGCTGTCTCAAGCTGCAGATAAAGAACTGTAGGAGCCGCTGTTTGGGAGAGATCAGGATTTCACAGCGAGAAAGAAAAGAGATCACAATCGCACAGAAGAGTGGCTTTAATTGCTCTACCGTGACCCTCACTAACTCAAGGGGCTGACTGCCTGCAGGCAGAAGTCCATAGGGAGCAGGGAGGAAACGGCTGGAAGTTGTTTCCTGCAAGTACAAGTCTCAGAAGCAACAACATGTGGTGTTGGGTCCTCAGTCTTGTAACCCAGCAGTGAAGGCCAGCTAAGAATTTTTGTGTTCCTCATAGTTCTGCATTTAGGAATGCTCTCAAGTCTATATACACATGTGCTTTTTTCTAAATTAATGGAAGAAACTGAAATACAGGCTGAGCACGAGGCTACAGCATGTCGGAATGGAGCATTCTCTGCAGTGCATATGCTGCTGTGTAACAGAATTTTACAAGTGATAAGAGTGATGGGGTATATCACAAAGCAAGGAAAAGGCCACCTATGCAAATATTTTGCATGCATTAACTTAACATTTGTTCACATAAAACACATTAAAAGATGCCAAATTGTTTCTTTCCAAGTAAAAATACAAATACAAATCTGTTTGTTTAGATTAACAGAAGATTGACTAACACAGTTTTGACAAAACTTTTCTGAAGTGCAGTGAAATGCACACAAAACCAGTACCACACTGCTCTATGCTTGCAGTAAATCTTTAAGGAGAAAACACACAAGACTTTGGTAAATTTCGTGCACATCATACTCTCAAAAACACATGATCTCTTAAAAGCCTCAGCTGGCTTCCTTTGAAATGCACCCATACCAAATGAAAGACGATGACATGCCACCATAATACATGGTAAACATACCAAAGAAAAAAGAAAAAACAACCCCCCGAACGGGCAATGTGTGGCTCCACTCAGGCATTAATAAAGCATGCTTTGATGCAATTGCACTTACTAATTTATGTTCAAGTAGTTTACAACAATCAAGAGTCAAATAAAACCAAAGGCAAGAAACTTAAATTCAAAGCGATAATAAGGATGGCTCTTTTGATGAGTATCATAATGAGCAGATGTACCCAAACAATCAAGACTGACTAATGAACTGATTTCGGGTCTTTGGTGAAAAACTTTCTGTAATGCATACTGGAACTAGAACACTACATTGTAATGTTAATTAGGTAAATAACAGTTGGTAGGCAAAGAAGTTCTCCTGTACACTGTAATATTACAAAGAAGAGAACAGATCCCCATGGCTTCTCTTCGGCACAGCATAATTCTAAAATATTGGATCACTTCTGTTAAGTATGATTAGTCAAATGAACTACCATTTGTTTTGGACAATATCATGGGAAAGTAAACTAAAGTCTTACAGGCTTTTTAATTTTCTAAATGTAGTCATATTCTAGTTACTAGCTCTATATAAACTAAAAATCCAAATGACTATAGTATTGAAGTCTCCTCACTCTCATCTCTTCCATGCCTTGCCTTATAGCTTTTTCCAAAATACACATACCTCTGAAAGATCTATAAGCTCTGATTACATGAAGTGACATGATTTTAATTTTTTTTTTTAAAATAACTAAGCGGGGGGGGGGTGGGGGAGGAGAAAGTGGAAAATCATTTACCCTGGGGCTATAGATGTTTTATCTTTCTTGCTTTTGTGGCTCAGTTATTTTAACATCAGATTCATACTTAGTATGTTTTACTTTGCCTAAGTCAACAGTTTATCTTTCACAGTTTTGGAAAATTTCTAGAGTTATGTATTATATACAAGTTACTGTAAGCCCACAAAAGAAATGCAAAGAAATTAGTATGTTAATAATGGGAAGTAAAGAATAATGGAAACCATTAAGGTCCAATAAATAAAGTTAGCTCAAACTCCTAGGGCTTACTCAATTAAGAGCAGTTGCTCTCCTCAAGGCAACTCCAGCAAAACCTATTGTTTATTGGAACATCAATGTTGGTGCTCAGTCTACACAGGAGCATATAGAATATCTTCACAAGCAATCAGAAATCAAGCAATCTATAGTCATAAAAGGGGTTTTACTCTGTAATTGCCAAATAATTTTTTACCTGCTAAACACATGAAAAGGAAAAAGAAGTTTTTGGAGAATTGAATGTTCTATCAAGACGCATGCAGTCTAAAGCTACAACACTGTTTTGTGATATGGGAAATCTTGCACTTTTTTGTGAACCTGTATATCACTTTTACCTCTTCACTGCTTGCAAAATTGTGAAGAGATCATCAGCAACAGAGGAAGACATGAGGATAAGCCTCCTGCCAATAATAAGTTCTTATTTTACAGTATGCTTTTAAAGTATTGGTTTTAAGCATTTTAAAGATATTAAAGAACCTTAAAGAAATTCTCATGGCTTATTTGCTCTTTTTTAATTTGTAATTAATACTAGCAAATCTGTATTTTCACTCATATTTTTCAAAAATGCGGTCTCCCTCTCCCAAGAGAAATTCAAATAAAATTCAGCCTGAGGCATTCACCCATCTGGAAAACTTCTTGTCAAATGGTAAACATTCAAGGTCCTACACAGTACTTTACACAGATATATTTTAAAAAAAAATATTGCCTGCATATAAATACATCTATATCTTTATGTGACCATCCAGGCACAAGTAAATAAGTCTCATACAGAACAATATCTTGTCTAGTAGATAGATTGTATTTTTGCTTGAATGGGCACAATTTACATAGCTGCAATACATTCTATATCCTAAGTGGTTTGCACTGACGTGTATATTCCTACTTTTCACAATCACAAAATAGCTACTGGATGAAGGAAAGTTAGATAATCTTTGTATCAAATTTTGCAAACTTGCAAGCTAAATGTAGGAGAAAAAAAAGACTTTGGAGTGGGAGAAAAGGAATAATCTCAAAACAAACAGCATAAGCTCCTTGAGGTTGATCCTCAGACCCAATTAGGTTAATAGAGTTACACTGGTTTGCTTCACTTGTGGAACTGGTGTTCAAGTCCGTGTGTTCAAAGATGCAAGAGAAACATATTGAACCTTGTTCTTCTCTGAGCTTTGGTTCTAATTGTGCCTTACTCCTAGTTAAATATATAGCGGAACATGCCATCACCCTCTTGCCACTAGAATGCTTCCAGATACTTCTCCCAGTAGAGTGGAGAATTACTCTGATCGCATGTCTTAGGGGTGGTGATCTTTTAAGTCTTCCAATCCCATCATAATATTAACGTATACTTGCTTTTCAATTCTGTCTCAAAGCTCTAGCTGCAAATCCAAGCCTGCAGACACAATCATCTTCAGTGGTTTCTCAGCACTTGGTTCTTTTGATGAGTCAGAGATCACTGCTCTGGGTGGTACCCAGCCTGCAGTTTGAACAGTATGGAATTACAGCTTATTTTAAGCATAGGAAAAGCATCCTGGGATTACCATCATGGTACATGTAGCTATCAAACAGGACTAGAAATACACACATGCTGTCAGCATTTTACCACTTTGGTTTCTAGACTAGTACAAGTCATGTATATATATCACAGTGATTAAAGAGCTCGTGGCTGGTCTACACCAACATTCCTGTAAATGTTATTATGAACAGAGCTCCATTAGTGAGGGAAACAAGAGGAGTGAAATAAATAAAGCTTGGCTAAAGAACACATCTAGCACCCCTAAAATTTATTTTCACTGAGAGTTAATTATGGTTTCTACAAGTTTTCTCTCTAAAATCTCTGCCAACCAATACCCTCAGATCCAAGACCTAGGAAACTTAAACTAACAGGTATTTGACCTCAATTCACTCAGTACAGGTTAATGATTCAGCTCTGAGGATGCGAGTGTAGGAGTTGACAGACCTTCACTGAGGCTTCCCTCCAGCTCAGCTACATTCTCCTGTTTCCTCTTCCTGGCTTGACCTAACAAGTCCTCCTCCTGACAAGCTGCCCACTAGCCAAAAAAAAAAAAAAAAAAAAGGACATAAACTTTCTGTAGAATCTGGTGAAGTGAATATCAAAAGAAGTCCTGACTTTGGAGAGGCGTCAGGGTGCAGCAGTTCTATGAGAGACATTTCAAGCAACAGCACACAGTTATCAAAGGATGCCCCTTTGTGCCCAAAGGTCAGGGAGGGGAGGGGTGTTAAAAAAAAATTTAAAGTTTTTGAGAATGCACATGAAAAAGCTATGATTTATAAATTCAAATGAATATGACATAAATTTAATGAGAGGAGTTTGACCCTTTCCCTTTCTCACTGGCTACATTTAGGTGAGAAAGGAGAGGTAGTGAAGAAATAGCAGCCCTCAGAACAAGTGAAGACAAAGGTGTGGGGCTGGTGCCCACACCCACTCTGCTGACAGATTCATAGCTCAGAATTTTTGAAGAATACAGTGACAGAGAGGAAAAATCAGAAGGCATTAATTACTGCAGCAAGGGAAAAACAGGTAGATAAATTAGCTGTTAAAGTATAACATAAAGCAAATCCTGCTCCTGTTATAATCTCATTTTGATGTTGAAATTAAAGCCTAAAGAATTATTATTTTCCCCTCTTGCCTCCCAGACATTCAAGAGAGAATTGAAGCTGGGAGAAAAAGTACACATAGAACAGCAGATGATTTTGTTTGGCAGCACTATGTGCAACAACTATCATAAGCAGAGCAGAATGTACACATACAGGCACATGTGTTTGTATATGCACTTGCTGACATCAACACCACGGCTCAGGAATTTTAAGAAAAAGCCAATATATTAAGGCCACTATCATTTATGTCAATATTCAAATCAGTAATTTTTCAAATCTTCTCAGTATCATGGGTCTGAAAAACTACCAAATGTTGAGAGGGTGTAACAGAACTATTAATCCGTGGTTCTTTTATGCTTTTGTTACTCACGAGACTTCTTAGAACTTAATCTTTGTACAAGTCAGGAAAAAAAAAAACACTTCAAAAGAAACGCCTGAAAAGCCTTTTTCCTCTTCCAGTCTGGACGTTGCAGAATGTGACACTTTGGTCACATTTTAGTGCAACTGATACCTCAGTTACTGCTAAGATCACTTATAGCTACCACGAGGTTCCTGCCCTGCTGCCAGATTAGTTGTTCCTAATTTGTTTATCACTTCTTACCCTATTCTGTGGTTAAACTGGTTACAGCAGTTTCTGAGCACAGACTCTAAGCCTGTACCTCAAGTAAATAAAGAGCTAGCATTTTCTCTTTGCTGGGACTCAGTAACATCAAGGGGAAAAAATTCTCCTCCACCTCCAGACAGGATAATAAAGTACTGTTACACTCCTTTTCACAAAACTCTGCTCCAGTCCAAACAAGGCATGTCCACAGGAGTGACTGTGTGTCAGCAAAAGGAACAAGAATCCTTTAAGAAAATAGAGAAATGGCTAGAGGCAAGCTGCTGCAGGAGCTACAAAGAGAACTGCCAACAAGTCAAACCAGCTTCTAGAGTAGCACAACAGCCAGAGCTGGTCTGCAGCTGAGCGGGTGCTGCAGGAGGTTATAGCAAACTACATTGCCCATTATCTCAGTAAGGAGAGGGGGAGGAAAGGCAGAGCTGATAACAGCCAGGAAACAGAAATGCTGAAGCAGCTGCTTGGCAGCAAACAGGCAGCAGCAGAAAGTACCCATCATAACGAAAACAAACAAAAAGAAAAAAAGAAATTCATGTTCACAGAGTTATTCTATTGTATTGTATTGCATTGCACTTCCATTTCACTTTCTACCTTAATTAGAATTAATTTTTAAAGTCCTAAGAGAAATCCACCTTCCACACGGCTGGTCTTGCAGTAATAAGGATTAAATCAATCCTTTCTTCCTTCAGCTCTCCACTGGGAGCAAACATATGGCTCCTGAGAGGGTTTGACCCATTTCCCATCTGTCAGTGACCAACTGCAGGTGGTGAAGTGAAGCACTGTCACCCCTCCACAAGAAGATGGAAAGAGACCTCCTGAAATTAGGATGAACTGAGTCACCAAGCAATGATTTTTAAATAAAGAAAGGCTTTTTAATATACCAGAACTCATTATGTAACACGTATGTGTATACATATGTATGAGCTGAGGCATACATTAGGGTTTCATATAAATCTTCTTTCAGCTCATGCTATAATAACTCAGCAAGTGAGAACCTCTCTTTCCAGTGGAATGAAAATGCAAATTCTTCCACAGTGAATATTTATCTGAAATTATGAGTCACAGTTTTCAAGATTACCCTTCGTCATTACTTCAGCTGATTGTAGACACCAGATGAGGTGGACACTGTTGATCACCCCTACCAGACAGCAGGATGCAGTGATTCTCAGGCTTGTGAATTTGATTACCCCAGAAGTAGCCATATTCATTAGTAATAAGTCCAGTTGAAAGATAAATTTATTGCCTATTAAAGGCAATACTATTAAGGACAAACTACTAAAGGGCCCTTCCTGCTGATCCAGTTCTCCACCTTTCTGAAAGGATTTCACCCTTTATAAAACCTCCATATAAAGCAATGCAGCTAAGCTTCCATTAGTTCGATTAACAGTAATGAAAGTTATCAAGTGCTAGATGAATTACACACTAGACTGCTAGCTCAGTTTTCCAGACTAATTTATTTTGTTCCAGGCTTAATTCATTCATTGAGCAGCACCCATCACTTCTTACTTCCTGAAATTAAACCAGGGGCACTTTTGAATGAAAGGTAACGGCTCTGAAAATGAAAATAAAGCATTTAGCTTTAAGTTAACTTCCAATTATTCAGAAGTTATGTCTGCTACTTAGATTTTAGCAGAATTGAAGTTCAGTGAACACCAGAGTCTCATCTAAGCCTCAAGAGTGCATAAAATTAGAAACACTCCTTCTTATGCTCAGTAGCCAGCACAGTGTTCCCTAAGGTAACTAATTTCATTGACTTAAGAAAGTTATGATGGTGGTTAATCTCACAGAGGCAATAGATAGCGGCAGACACCAAAAGTATAACACAGTTTTCTAGTATTTAGTTTTTCATTTGGGTCAGGTTAGAAGTGCCACAAGAATGTGTTCCCATAGTACTTCAGAATTTCCAAATGCAGAAAGAAGTAAACAGAGACCAAAGTAAACCAAAATTTCCCAAAAATTCATATCACAAACTGTTTTGAGGCCCAAACAAGCATTAGCATTTAGGCTAATCCACATACTAACCACAGGAATGTTTTGTTTCTTTTCTTCTTTTGAGAAGGCTGAATAGCTTGAGAAGACCAAATAGCTTGAAAAGGCCAATATCTTTTGCTATACACTAAAGCTGCAAACTTCGAAGCGATCTATTTTTAGCTGCACTTCAATTTCTCACCTGGGTTTTATTTCTGTTATTACATATATTTTTCTTTAGAAAACTGTCAGTGAAAGAGACTGGAATGGGTACCAGCTTTACTATTACCTCTATTTTTACTATTATTTATATTTTTTACATTTTATTACATTTATTTTCATATCTGAAATTGTTTTATTCTGAAAACGTTATACTTCTAGAACCCCAGACAACTCTGAATTAATGTGATTAGAGAGATATTCTTTTTCTGAAAGATTAGAAGATGTATGTGAAAAGGGTTATAAACACATGGCCAGTGTTACAGTTACAAATTTTTAACTGTAACCATACTGGGAAATGAGACTGTTCAAAAAACAACTCCAAAATCTTATATTAGCTTTGCACCTACGTTTCTCAGAATAAAGTAGATGTTTTATAACCATTCAAAACATCTTTTAGAATCAGTTTGAAAAAGCTTTTAAGATGGTGAAACAAGGACAAGCACTACAACAAAATACTCATTTTTTCATTTTCCTATTACTTTTATCAACATTTTTTATGATGCTTTACAATGCAATCATTCCTAGTGATTTCATATAAACATGTGAAAGTATGTGTGCCAGCATTTTAATTTAAGTTCCTCAACTGCTGTTTTAAAGATGTAGTTTTACTATGCTTGGATTTATTAAGCAGATCATAATTCAGTATTGGGATCTAATAGTTCAGGGAAACAAATTCTTAATAAAAGGATGCAAAGTCAGCATTGATTAAACTGAGGTCCATGCAAGAAGGAGGTAGCTATTATTTTCAGAAAGTAACACAACTATTTGTATTAATAGTTTGTTGCTTTGCAGAGGCAGGTACCCTATTCCTTATATTTACTATTTCAGATACTGCAAAGTCAGTAGAAATACTTCTCCCTCCCCTCCAGTTCTTTGTTTTAAAATCCCAGCACATATCTTTAAAAAAGATTTTTCTGTGTGGACTGATGCTGAAGGAAATACAGGACAGATCTATTGTTTCACGATCTAGACAGATACACTGATAATTACTTATAAGTAAAGATATAAAGGTCCTACAGAAACATGGATTTTAATTACATCCTTATCCGTTTACTTACATTTTGGTTTATTCATCTATGACAAAGCGTTGATGTATACACAAAATTAATGGTGGAGAAAACAGATGCAATAAAGGCTTCATTAGTTAATTGACTGAGCACCTCTATAACATTTAGTGGAATATCCATCCTTGTCAAAGGGTTCATGTAACATTTCTGACTGCAAAACACCTGTCTAAACAAAAAAGAGGACATCTACATGTGAATTAAGAATAACAAACAAGGCACCGAACACAACCAAGCTTTCAACGCTATTTGAGTTTGTGAGCCCAATCTTTTTAACCGTTTCACATCTACCTTTAATATTATATTAAGATGCAATATAAAGCTGGGTAACACTGGACACAAGTATAAATTGGGGGAGGAGTGGCTGGAGAGCAGCCCTGCAGAAAGGGATATGGGGGTGTGGGGTGGCAGCAGGCTCAATCAAGTCAGCAGCGTGCCCTGGTAGACAAGAGGGCAAAATGCATCCTGGGCACATCAAACACAGCACGACCAGCCGAGCAAGAGAGGGGATGATTCCACTGTATTTAGCATTGGCGCAGCCTCCCTTTGAATACTGTATGCAGTTTTGGGCCTCACAATTTAAGATGGATGTGAAGGTACTTGAACACTTCCAGAGGAGGGCAACAAAGCTGGTGAAAGAGCTGGAAGGCATGTCCTATGAGGAGCAGCTAAGGACTTCGGGCTTGTCTATTTTGGAGAAAGGGAGGATGAGGGCATGACCTCATTGCTCTCTACAGTTTCCTGAGGAGAAGGGAAAAGGGAGGTGCTGAGCTCTTCTCCCTGATATTCAGTGACAGGACACATGGGAATGGTTCAAAGCTTTGCTTTTTGAGACCAGGCATTAGGACACATTTCTTTACCAAGAGGGTGGTCAGTCACTGGAACAGGCTTCCTAGAGAGGTGGTCAATGCCCCAAACCTGTCAGTATTTAAGAGGCATTTGGACAATGCATTTAACATGCACTAACTTTCGGTCAGCCCAAAGTGTTCAGGCAATTCGACTAGATGATTATTGTATGTCCCTTCCAACTGATTCTATATTAAACATGAACAAGAAGAAAGGTTGATAAATTATCTTTTGTTACTTTTGATATTTCAGAGAGCAGAAAGTTCATTTTTAGGGGGATCTCTGCAAGTCAATAATGTCTTCTTTTTAGTCAACAACTGTTCGTATCTTAAAGACTACAGCTGGTATTTCAGAAAGTTCATTCCTTATTTAGCAGCACTCTACATCACACCATTTCCTTCTTTTCACCCAGAAAATAGGTTTAGTTCATGGTTTCAATATGGTTCTCTGCTAACCTCTATAACACAGAGGGAGACAATATCTCTCTGTGTGGCAATGATACACAAATAAAGGTATTCCTGATTACAGGTGGCTTCATCAATTTATTTTGTCAATGACTGGCTTCAAAGGTTCCCCAAAATCATTGAGAACTGTGGTGGAACTATTATTGCTTTTTTTTTTTTTGACATATAGCTATGTATTAAGGACTTGCTCATTAATTGCAAGCTTATTGCCAACAGGGTACATATATAGGCCTAAAAAGCTTTGTAATGGGATACGCAGCATTTCACTATTAAGCTGTTCATCCACATCTGGTCTAGCTTAGCAGCGACCTAAAATCATTACCGTATGAAGGCTTCTTCCTAAGTTATGCAAAATGAACCTATTTAGTCCAGTTTTTAAACTGAGGAAATATCCACATCACAAAAGACCTATTAAAACATCCTGCAGAGCCTCCAAGGATTTAAAAAATGAGCTTGCTTAGCCAAAGTTAAATTTATTATTATGTTCTTAAATTGCTGCTGATTCATTTTTTGCATGCTGTAACCATACTGAATAATACCATTAGATATATTGCGTTGCATATTATACTTTAAACTTCTCAGACTTATCCCCAATAGGACTAGAAATAGTGCATCATACCCGTTAGAAGGCCACAGAGGAGTTTGCAATGTTCCTGTTGTTTTGACAGGAGCTGAATGGGAGTAAGGGCCTGTGGAGTCTTTAAGCAACAGTTAACTTCTGGCCTGCTTATATCAGCTGTTACCTCATTCTCCCTCGGCTTGTTAAAGCCCACAGCAAACCCATTCATCCTTAGGCAACCCAGCTTCTCCCCTCTTTTTCTCGAGGTAGCTCTTACCAAACTCTTTCTTCCTGTTCTGTGCCCCTTCTCTACTGCTTTCTCCAGACTCTCATGGAGTTGACACCGCTCGTGCTGTTCCTGGCTGCCTCTCTGTGCCTCCTTGTGCAGCAGCGTGCCCTGGTACCAGAAGCACACTCTGGGCACATTCTTTTCTTCCTCTCAAGGCCCTTCCCTGGCTGCCCAAGCATCCTAAAGGGTTACTATTGACTCCCACATATTTGTAGCAGCAAGAATCACTTCTTTAAAAAAAAAAAAAAAATTATATATATATGATCTGTCAATAAGTGACAGAGGGAGCACCTGATAAGGCTGTTATAGGTCATGCAAGAGCTCATGTCACAAATCTTTAATATCCTCCCACATTCCTTGTACGTTCCTTTGCAAGCCTGCTCTCAGACTCATGCAGTAATACAGTATACGTTTTGGGGTGGGAAGGAGAAACTCTGAACTTTTGTGTGCATCTGTGCATGACTTTAGAAAGTCATGCACATTAAGTCTCTCTTTCTGACAATATTAACAACAACAATCACCACAGAAATGTAACACTAATACCAAAACAGATCACAGTAGAGCTTATTTGTTTTCAGGATCTACAAAAACAACTGGCACCTACTGTACCTACTGTTGATTTCACCAAAATTGGGTTGATTTAGATCAGCAGATGGAGTTACTGATATCATAAATAATTCCTGTAAATTCACGTGTTAAGTTAGCCATCATGCTTTAGTTCAAAGAAATCACTATGTGAAATTTTGTTTCCTGTACAACAAGATCTTTTATTCTCAGATTCAGTATTGGGAATTTATCATATTGTAAATCAGGGCAAAACAAAACCAACAAAACTTTAAGACAATCAAGTAGTCTAGCCCAAACCACATAAAAATGAATGAATTTTTAGATCTTAATTTCAGGCCATAGATCTCTTACTTGGCCATTTAGAAAATAAAGCCACACATCTTTAAAGCTCTTGATCCATTCCTGAAAAATCTGGCTTCTTTAGCCTCTTTAAGTTATATTTCAAAAATTAGAGTCAGGATAAACCACTTCAAATTTGGTAAGATTTTTTTTATCACCTCTCAAGGCGGCAAAATATTCACTTTAGCTTCTGGAAAAATGAATTTTAAACCCACCTGCATAACATTACTGGTGCTCAGACCTTAATCACTTTTCCAGCACACAAAGAATACTTTAGCACTCCACAATACAGTAACAGCAACGTGAACTTCACGGACAATACCAATAACATTTTTATTATTTGGCAGGAAACTGAAGAACAAGATTATTCCCAAATCTTTACAGTCAGACAACCATTTTTCAGATTTTTGAAGCTCAAACGAGGTGCACACATTTCAAATGCTGCACTTTCCTTGGGGAAATCACAGAACCAGGGAAAAAAAAACCCAAACAACAAAACAACAACCAAAAAAAACCCCAAAAACCCCACAAAAACAAAACCCACATGACATGGGAAGATACTGGGCCTGAAGCTTATTAGTGGCTCCAGTAAGCCTTGGATAAGACCCACAGATTTATATTTCCATTATAAGCAAAACATGAGAAGTCAGCAGGAGCAGAGTGAGACCTGCACCAAGAACTAGCCACCTGCTGAGGCAAGTTTTAGTGGCACGCCTCTAATAGGTGCAGCAGAAAAATGATTGTGAAAGGAAAAAAGCACTAAGGTAGCTTCAAGACTAACCTTGGGCTGACATTTCTGGGCAGCTCCAAGACATAATTTATAAGCATGCAATATCATCACAGGTGATAAGTAGACCAAACCCACTCACTGCTGCTGTGCTGCAGACCCTGCTCCTCCCAGCCTCTGCACTGCTCTCAAGGGAACTCTTGACAGTCATCCTCCTTGTCATTACAACAGGAATTATCTCACTGCAAAGCCTGCGAGCCATTAAAGTACCATTATGCCTTTTCAGCTCCCTCACTCTTATTTAAAAACAAAAAAACCCTCAGATGCTCACATTTTATTTTTGTGTGGTCTTTTAATCCAGTTTTCCCTGCTGCATTTCAATAAGTGCTAGATTTGTTTCTTGTAGTCAAAATTGATGTTGCCGGTGCACATACTTTATCACAGAATCACCTAGGTTGGAAGGGACCTTTTAAGATCATCTAGT
>JAOXJM010000041.1:36626046-36645090 GCA_026413425.1 Tringa solitaria | reverse complement strand
TAGAAAAAGCAGCAGCACTCCCACAACTACACAACTGGCCAAAACTAACCATACACTAGTTTCTCTTGAGTTTGGAGCCCACCATACATACTTGCTTACATTATGAGCACATTCACACTTGTTACTACAGCCTGAAGGGGAACTGGGTCACAGGTTTCCTACCTGCATGTGTGTCTCTAGAGAGATCATGAGATTGAAAGGCCAAAAACTAAGTTTCCCGAAGTGAGACTGCCTTGCTTCATATTTTGGGAGGTTAATAAGTTTGCAACTGATAGCACATTTTTTTCTCCTTTGCCTATAACACAAATGCATCTAGTGCAAACATCCAACACTGATTCTATTCAGAAATAGCTTCACAATTTTTTTTTTTTTAAAAAAAAAGGTCAAGAACATGTAATAAACAAAGACAGCAGTAACTCTATGACCTGAAAAAATTTGGTCACCCCTTTTCTATGTCTGTAAGGTAGAATAAAATCTTTCCATTTCAACATAAACCTTATTTAGTCACAACTCAAGATACTATGTTAGAAAACAAGGCAGCATCCTCATTCCCAACACACCAAAAGATTACAGCTGGGATATGATTAATGGGACACTTCTGCCAGCCACTAATGAGCTGATGGTCCTCAGATGGAGAAACACATAAACTCCAGGTGGTTTGGTTGAGCTCTGGACCAAATACTATGTTTTTAGAACACTCCAGGGCATATAATATTGTGATATTAGTGTATTTGTTTTCCTTTGGTCTCATGCCTCTAGTCACCCAAGAAGCGTATTATTAACACAATAAAAAAATGTCCTAGAAGGTCTCCAGCTAATTAAAATAACATTTATATGAAAAAAATAAGTAAAATTAACTTGAGATTTTTCTCCTTATATTATTGAATACAACCTATCTCCAATATAGAGACCAGTCACTTCTAATAATAAAATTAAAACTTTCCTAAATCAGTTTGTAAATCTTGCCTTTGAACTTTTCTGCCTACTCCATTACCATATTAGACAGCACCAGAGGTCATAGGCTTGGGTTTGCCTCTGCTACAGCCATATGTGTTGACTAATATACCCCATTGCATGCACCTTTCCATATTTTCTGAACTTGTTCCTCACATTTCCTCTTCATTTACACTGGTCTGATTCTAGATTGAGACCTGATCATTTCGTATCTGGAAAACTGCAAAATCCTCCTCCTCAATTTTGGCCCTTCCCATTCAAGCTATTAGCAGTAAATTCATCTTTCTGATTCATCTTACATAAGCTTTAAATCCCTGAGCATTAAATCCTGTATATTTAATTCTTTTCTATTTTCACTTCAGACATTCTGGAAAATGCTGCATAGTTTCATCTTCCTGCTCCTACAGAATTAACTATACTTTGCTCTGCCAGTAACTTCCCAGCCTATTCCTTCTACAAGTGCTTCCGTCTCCACTGCCTCCTGCCAACAAGAAAAATCCCTAGTCAAAAAAAAAAAAAACACAGGAAAAAATCTTCAGCTTCATTAAAATTCTACTAACACTGTTGTGCATAGCTCTAACCCTATTTGTAAACAAACAGGAAAAAACCCAAGCTGACTACCCCCACTGATTGACTTCTAAACTATACTTGGCCAATGTGTCCTAAACCATCTTATTTTCCTTCCTCCACCTCAGCCCCTCCGGTCAATCTGGGATGCTCCTCCTCACTTGTTTCACACATTCACTATGTATTGCATTTTAGAAACAACAGGCTAATCGCATAAACATACTACACACAAGAGACTGAAAAATCCATGGGAAAAACTGAATAATCATATTGGCTTCGTGCTGCTGGATTTACAGCTATTTGCTCTGAAACTGGCTAGTTTCAAGTTAGTTCAGGCATTCCACTATAAGGTTAAATCTTTAGTTTAGTTTAAAGCTAAATCACCTACTACATATATCCACAGAGGCTAAAACACAGCATTGTTCCCGGTACCAGTTAAAGCAGGGATCCATTTTTAGAAACTGAGGACAAGTGTCGTCTAACAAAAAAAATTAATAGTAGTGAAAAAAAAAGTCATTCTCATCTTAATAGGGCTAACGCTTTTAAGTGCATCTATTTACAACAAGGCTGATTTCATCTTTTCTTTTAAAAAAAATAATTCACCATTCAATGGATTTCGAGTTGGTATTTAAGTACAGTAGGATAGCAAAAAGTCTGGCTACCAGCGTAATGCAACACAGAGTTATGGGTGAAAAAAGAAAAAGGACAGCAGGAAGAACACAAGAAATATATAACTTTGGTGATCATAGGTTGTTGCATGGTACTAAAACACACTATATAGCAGAAGTAATTAGCACTGGCAGAAAACAACTCATTATATTTTCAGAAGTTAATGTTACATACCAGTTTGATAGCCTTTAGGGATCAAAATGCAGAATAGGTCCATCAGCAAATTACAAGCCCTATTTGGCATAATACCACCTCATATTAACCACTTTGTGTAGGAGGCACTTTTATAAGCAGAAATAATTTCACATTCCACTCATTGACCCATCTACTGAAATGATCCAGATGCTGGGAGAAAGTAAGTCTATTTGTTTTTAAGCGAGGAGGCAAATCATTGTCTTAATAAATAAATAAATAAACCCCAAACCTGTGGCTGTTTTGGGGGGATTTTTTTACACCTTGACTGTTGGTATCAAACAACATCCAGTGTTATTCACTGACAAGGGAACAGGCTGCAAGCAAGGTGCCTCTGCCTGGAGCCAAGCTGTACATACCATCCCTGGGACACGCAGCCACAGCTCCTTGGGAGGTGTGTGCACAGCCTTACGAGCAATGTCCCTGCACGCTGTGGAAGTGACCTCACCAAACTTCACAAGTTTACTCACTCTGCACTATAAACGATAACTGTTTACATGTACTATCCAAGGACACATACGCTTAGCTACATTATTGTTATGGCTCCAATTCCACTTGCTTACTCAGAAACCATACCATGCATATCATTAAATGTTTTATTTCATACACTGAAAATATAATCATTATTTATTATCTCTGTTACTTTTAAACGAAATTTCACGTTACAGTCCTCCTCAGAACAGGCATTAACTCTCTTTTGGGCCTTGAACAAATACCCGTGGCCCATCAGAGTTGATGTACTATTTGTATCACTTACTGCCTCTCTACATCTGAGAAGAGGCTTTGGCCATAGTTACATTCTGCACAAATGTTTTGGGCTTCAGAGACACTAAAAACAGTTGAGCAAGTATAATGTTACCACCCAGAATGCAGCATGGCATAAGTTTAATGCCCCAGCAAATCCAGGCACACTACACATAGCACTGCTTTGAAAACAAGCTGTCCAGGTGGAAACAACATGCTTGAGCCCCAAGCCTTCCCCTCCTTTACCTACCTACAGGAATTCAGTGTCTATATCCAAAAAGACAGGACAGAAACAGCTTTTCCCACCAGCAGAAAAAGCAGAATTAGCAACAACCATCCCTCCTCCCCTCAGCAACCAAAGACAAAGGTCCCTCACTGACCTGTAGCAGCAAGCACACCCTGTTCTAGTCCACACAGAAATGGCTGAAAGCTGGGTTCATCAGGGCCTATTTATCCCACCTGTGGGGCTCTCCCTGG
Source organism: Tringa solitaria (assembly GCA_026413425.1). NCBI lineage: Eukaryota > Metazoa > Chordata > Aves > Charadriiformes > Scolopacidae > Tringa > Tringa solitaria. Next base: position 36,641,487 of record JAOXJM010000041.1, on the reverse strand, counting down.
CCCCTCCTCCCCCTCAGCTTCCACCCCTTGCCTGGGGGCTCCCAGTCCAGCAGCTGGTAATTTAGTCATCAAGGCAGTACTGGGGGAAAAGCCTTTTCCAGCTCCAGCAACTTCATCAGGGCCTCAATATCTGATTTGAGCCTGCAGTATAGGCTGAGTGGATTTCCTGCTAGAGAGTGGCCACAGCGACCTACAGGAAACACTCGGGTTGGGCTTCGCCCATATTTTACCAGAATTTCCTTCAAATTGGTGAAGCTGTTGAGAGTTTGAGAAGAAAAGGCCAAAGCCGTGCCAGGGCACAGGTACTGAATGGCTCTCTGATTTTCAAACAGGCTCACAGGATGATGTGAAACAACTTATGTCAAGTCTCAGCCGCAAAGCAGATTTACCTGCCAGTTGGCCGGCTGCAAAGCAGATCTATCTGCCCTTTTGTTTATGGCCAGTGGGCCAATGAATATGTGTACAAAACAAACTGAGGGAGCTGCTGCAGGAAGAGTGGGTACAAGAGTTAATTTGCACCCTCCTAGTCCCAGGGAGGTACGAGGCGGCCCTGAGCTGACAGGGTTGAAACCTGAAAATGTGGGTGCAGGGCACCTGCTGCCCGCCCAGGGAAGGCCCCTCTCCCCAGGGCTGGGTGTGCTGCAGACATTCAGTAGCAACACTCAATCCTGCCATGATACTGTGGTCCCCCAAGACATCCAAGGGCAAAACACCAAGGCAGCATTGTCCCCATGACATCTTGAATGCAACCGTCCCCTTGGACCCAGAGTGGCCAAAGCCATGTCAAGCCCAGGTGCTTTTCAACACATGAACTAGATCCAGATAGGTTTCTCCTCATGTCTGTGTTAAATTAGCTTTCTTGTTCAAAGCAGGAGTGTATTTTTAAAGAAAATCTCTCAATCTTTCACATTTATTGTACTTGCATTCAAGTCACTGAGCAGTCTCTGAGGACATGAACTGCATTCCTTTCTCACAAAGCTAAACCAGAAGATGAACTCCATGAGTGTACCCAATGCACTCCAACTGCTAAGCAGTATTTAATCCTGGGAACTAGACATGGTCTAGCCTTCAGTGAAACCTTCCTGCAATGCTGCTAGTGTAGATGTTAGATCCCCAGCGCCATCTGTTTTGCTCCACAGCTCTGCTGTTGCTCAGAGGCAGGGATAGCTTTGGTGGGCACTGCCACTGCAGAGGGCTTTGAGGTCAGGCTGGATCTGTGGGGTCCCTGCAAGGCACCTTCACTGTTCATAGCTCCAGGAACAGCTGCCTGTGAACCAGCATTATTAGCTCTGTGCTGCATTAAAGAGTCTGCATAGCCTCAAAATCTGTCTTCTCCCTAAAGACAGTACAGCTGCATTCACACAGCACAGCATCCGATCTGATATGTCCTAGTAGACCTGAGCTGGCTCTGCATTATTGCCTCTTCCCCTCCCAGTCTTACAACAAAATCACATTTCCTCCCCACTGTTCTCCTCCTTCCCGCTCTCCCTATCCCACAGCCCACCTCACCACCGCCTCCTTTGCTTGCATCCTCCCCTAAAAAATTACCTGTATCGTTCAACCTCCACATGCTCTCGGCCTTTGAAATCTCTCAAAACCACGATTCACTTGTGTTGTTAGAACTGAATACCACATTCTCACTTGGTGTGGTGGAACCTCCACAGTCCTTGGTACGACGAGGCTGATCATATGCTGTGCCTTCATAGGTGTCTAGTTGGGCCTTTGCCTGCCACTGGGAAGGAACAGGCATCTGCGCTTTGGATGGTAAATGGAAAAGATATTTTACTATTGCAAGACTGGATTCCATAATTTAAAATAAACAATTGAACAATTCCACAATATAAAATTCATCAAATGCAGGTGAGCTGAACCAGTTGTTCACTTTCCAGCAAAAAAAAAAAAAAAAAATTCTAAACCCTTCCCTCCTAGTCCCTTAACTTTCCAGCAATGCAGTTCCACCCCTTCTCTCACAGTAATGAAACTTGTCAGATAATTTCATCAGCCCATTTAACTCACTAGTTCAGCAGAAAATGATCCAGCTTTTGCTGGGTTTATTTCCTACTAAAAGTAAAATAAATTGACTGACTGAAGGTAAACAGTTGAGTCTATGCCACTCCCACTTTGAGGAGAAGTAAGCTGATAGATGGTTTCACCTCTCTTTCCAAACTGCATATTTCTCTGGCATATTTTTTCTGGGCTTGGTGGGGAAAGGTTCATACCTCAGAGAGTGCCTGATGCTGGATCTGGGCTGGTGATGACAGGAGACAGCCTGACACTTACTTCAGAGTGGCTACATAAGGCTTGTATGTATTGGTCCTCTTAAGCGCTTGTCCTCTCCCATCACCTGTGCTGCTTATACCTCCAATAAATCAACATCATCAAGGCATATATATTTTTCCCTGTCCTCTGTGTCCTGCTTTTCATATTTTGCTTATATTGGGTTTACCTTTTTTGTGGGTTTTGTGAAATACCTGTGTATGGTACACAAACATATATATTTGTTCAACTCAGACCATGTTTTTGGTAATTTAAAGGTTACCATCTCATTCCCGATATAAAGGTAGGTCAATTTTATATAGCATGCTGCTCCTACATCCCGTTTTATTCTCATTCAATGGACAGCCATAGGCCGTCGTTCATTGTATGAATTCAGGAAGCAGAATGATTAAATTTCCTTGTGAACTTCTCTATGTTACTCCTCACTGGTGTACCTGAAAGCTTCACAAAACCAAGCTCCTTCATGCTCAAAAAAATCCATATAATGGAAATGGTTTTAATCTTGCTTTAAGGAAGATAAACAAAGGCACAAAAAGATTAAAAATAGAAGTATGACTAATTTTGTGTGTCTGATCTAAAATTTGACTTTGCAAGAGCACATGGCTTCCTATAGCACGTTCTCTATTCAAAGCACAGCTGCTGTTGATTTCAGTTTCAGCTGTGAGCAGTCAGTAAGCCAGTTCCCAGGGTTTCAAGTCAGGCCCAAGGAAAACACAGAAACAAGTATCCGTGTGACAAGAGTTTAGTTTAAATAAATTGGCCAACATTGTACAGAAGCTCTGTAGAAACACAGGCAAGAGCTATTCTGAACTCAATGGCCTAAATTACAAGCTTTTTTAAAACCTTCCTGTATTTGCTATGTTCTTTCAACTTCTCCCACAGCGAAGTGATAGATACTACAGATATATTCTCCTGCCCTTGTTTATTTTCACTCATTTATCATAGATCCTTCCCATGCAGGCATTTTGAGGGAAGGAAATAATAGATAAGCATTGTAATTACAGCCTACATTAGAAAGCACTCATGCAAAAGGATAAGTTAAATGTTAATTCTAGTGCTGTCTACCTTAGCCAAGTCAACCAGCCAAATCCTAATAGTGACCTATAGAACAGGTTTTTCAGACAATACATCTAATTTTGTGTGTTTGATCCAACATGGGGTAGATCCATATCTCTGATTTACCTGAAAATTAAAGTTCAATGTTAGGTACGATATAGGCAGCAAAATGACAGTTTAACTCAGGTACATGCATAGGAGGTACAAGTCAAGGCCCAAGAGCAGACCCAGATATTGTCTGGCTATCAAGTGAAGCTAAACTCTAATACTGTGAAATAAAGAGATGGCTTACTTACAGGTTAAGTGACTTTTCTTTAGTAACCTTTGGAATATCAACCCATAATAAATCAGAATACATTTTTCATATGAAGAATATTAGGTGATAGATGTATAAAACTACTGGCTGCCAACAAAGAGAAGAATTTATCATTTTTCTAATGTGATGTTAGTTAATACATAGCTGGTTATTTCAATACCTTGAAAATTATAAAGCTATGCAGGGTTTATGCATCTACTTAAAGCTTTCAGTTCTGAATGTGCATTTTCCAGACAAGTAGATAATCACCAGCTTTTGAGTAATACAAAATCTGGATCTTACCTGCCTCCTGGAAATTTCCATCAAAGAAAATGGTTTATTTTATGGTTTAATTAAGTTACTTAATATTTTCTGTACAAATTAGTCTTCTAGTTAATAAGAATATATACTTTATTATATCTAGATATAATAGAAATCCGTTATACGTGTCAATTTTTACAATATAGGAATACTTGAATAGTCAAAAAAAAGAAAGCATGCAAGAAGAAAGCAAATGCTTATGCAAATGATTAGCTTTGAGAACATTTTGAGTACGTGATAGCATAGCCACAATGTCTGCACATCTGCCTCTGCATAATAATGATCTAAAAACTAAAAATTACATTAATGATCTAAAAAACCAAAAGTGATATTTTACTTGTACACTGTGCAAAATGTTCTGGCTTTTAAGTATCTCCCTCTGTTCTGAACAGTACTGGTGCAAGAGTCCCTCTGACAGCAGGACGAGCAGACAAGGCTACTTAAAGACATCACTTTACTGGCACAGAAAAAACATATCTTTCAAAGAAGGTTATGAAAGGGAAAAACTACTAAACAGCAGCATAAGAAAGATTTTAGTGGCAGGAAGACATCTATTCAAACAGCAAAAGCTATTTCCAATTAAGGAAGGTAGAAAAGACCATAAACCATTGCAGTTCAAATGTGAATATGTAATAAGTCAGGACCAAAAAAAAAAAAACCCAAAGAGTTAGAAGTTTGAGGAGAAAAGCTTGCACAAGCACAAAAACAAAACAGGCTTCTTGAACATAGCAGGAGCAGAAAGCTTGTCAAGAGTGTCAAGCTAGTAGATAACCTGGATATGCAAGGGGTACTAATAAGCTAAGATCATAACAAAAAAGCTAAATCTATTTTTCTCTTCTATGGTTACTATGCCAGAGACTTAAAAACTTTTTACCCCAAAACTCTTTGCAGGGGAGTCATCAGATGGATCTCAAACTGAAGTATTGAGAAGATGTTATGGAACAAACAGGCAGAACAAATTAACAGTCATAGTCTTCAATCAGGAGTACAAGAGAAACTCAACCATGAAATAACAAAGATACTAAAAACAGTATTTTACCTCTCATGTTAAAACTGCCTTGATAACTCAAATGTGGTGTATAGGAAACCTGGCACTAATTTTCAAAAGGATTTCACAGAATATCTTGTAAACAATGAACAATTTAATTTGGCATCTACACAGAGGGATAAGTAGAGAAAGAATTTGTGACAAATGACATAGTAAGGAAGAGTTGCCACACATTTTAATAAATGGCCATGCACCTTACAGACCTTTTTAGACCTTTGAAGCTGTCAACAAATATACAACCAAAAAAAGGTTAAGGTGATACTATTCATGTGGATTTCCAGAAGGTACTCCACAAAGTTTCTCACCATAGGCTCTCGAGGATATTTAGCAGCCTGGAAAGAAAAAGTAATTCTCAGATGAAATACTGGAGAGTAGGAGAAAAGAGTTTTTACAGTAGGGACAGGTCAACAGGGGATTTTTGCCAACAGGTAAAGTGGCATGGTGTGTTGGTAATTCCAAGTCATTGAGGCCAGTAAAGTTGAGGGTTGTGTCTGAAGAAGTGCAAGAAGTGCTTATAAGAATAAGTGAATATGCATTAAAATGGCAGATAAAATTCAGCAGACATTAGTGTGAAGTAACATACCTAAGAAAAATTATCCTAATTTTGCAAATACAGTGGTAGGTGCAGAGGTGTCCATTATGAGTCAGGAATGAGGTCTTGTGGACTGCTTAAATAATTCTATACAAACCTGAGCTCAGTGCTGTAGAAACCAAAAAAAGCAAGTCAAACACTTTACTTATTTCCTGACAGACTAGCATAAGAAAGCACTCATCCTACTGTAATAAAGGTATTTAAGCCCAAGTCAGTGTCTCCCACTGCCCATCTGCCTCTCCTTGGCATGAGAATTCTGATCAATTTTCCCCTTTGCTCCGCCAGCGGGAAGAACACATGCAACTCTTGATTTCCTCATACATGTCTAATCTTTGCCAGTAGTTCTTCTTGAAAGTGTTCAAATACTCTACCAGCCATCCTTTTTGCAACCACCTGAGGGAATAACTTTGTCAGCAGTGCACCGAAGCTCTTATGCTGGCTCCCAGAAATGAGTGGCCTGTCATGTTCTTCAGTAAAATTAAACCTTGAGCATATATTATATAATGCTTGATTACAAACTCTCCCAATTGATTTATTTTTTAAAAATATATCAATCATATTAGTGCAATTGGAAATAAAAATATAATTTGCTTAAATGGCTGTCGCTTACCTTTTTCTAAATATTAATTGCTTACTGGTATTAGTAAGATTATTTGACTTCTCAGATAATCGGTGAAATTTTTGTTCAAAAGTCTTTTGTTCAAAAGCATTTTACAAGGTATATTTCAAATCTCTAATAGAATCATTAATGTAACATGAGACTACCAAAATGTTTGCCTCTTCAACTCTTGTGACCTCTGTATCCTAAAGATGCATGAGACACAGAGAAGATGGTGAAGGGAACAAAGATTGTTTTTCCCTACCTGAAGACAGTTATTTGTTTGTTCAATGCAGTAAGCTTTACATACATTCAGTAATAATGCAAAGAACTAACTTCAACATCAATAAAGCAGCATAATGTAATAAACAGTCCTCTACTAAGCTAGACTTCCCTATTAAACCTTATAGTTGCTCTGGAACATATATATATTGCATAGTACACAAGAGTAAAGTTTTTGTAAAATGAAAATAGAGAGAAATATATAGGTTCCGTATCCTAGGGCAATTCAGGAAAATATTAAGTTTTCTACCTTTCAAAGAATTTATTTTCCAGATATATTTTTGTAAGATGTAGAAATAACTAAACGTTATCCACAGGGCATTTTGGGAACTCTGAAAGAGAAGATAGAATTATCCAGAAATCCTCCCATAGATTTCATGTCAGAATTTTGAGAGACATTTCTCAGAAATGCCCTTGGGCACATCACTGATGTTATTTCCGGCTAATTAGTGATGTATACTCTCTCCCAGTGGGACGAGTGATGTGGTAGGTTTAATCAGGTCTTGCCAGGAAAATGAAAATATGTGCCTATTTCAATACATCATCTCTTCTTGGCATTATGCATGGTAAGCCACACTTTATCACCATCCAAATTTGCACAAAAGCAACAGATATGCACAGGAGCATGTACACTTTGAACCTGCAAAATGTTCTATCTGATGTAACAGGGGGTTCTGCTCCATTCATCTTTTCTTTAGGAGCTCAGTCTCTGAAAGTAGTAACACTACTTTTCATCTCTCTTTTTTCCCCCCTTTGCCCTCTTTCATGAAGTGACAAAAATATATTAAAAAAAAAAAAGTCCATAAAAGTAGGTGTGTTTCAGTAATCTTACTGCAAGGCAGGAACAAATGCGCATGTTGCACTAGTGGCAGACACAGCCCTGCTGTGAAAGATGAGAACTGAACCCATCCCTGACACTGGCTCATGCGCCTCCAAGGTTTTATAGATCACGGCTGCAGAGGAGGAATGAATCATAGAAACACTAGTTGGAAGGAAACTCTGGAGGTTTCTGGTCCAGTCCAACCCATGGCTTGAATAATGTTGGACTATTGTTAGCACTAAATCAGTTCAGCCACAGCTTTGTCTTGAAAACCTTCCACACCCTACTGCATAACCTGTTCCAGTGCTACTCTGCTCTCCTAGTGAAGAAGTTGGTTTGTTTTGGGATTTTTTGTCTAGATGGGAGTGGAAAATTAGGAAAACGATGGGACACCATAAAAAAACCTCACACTATATATGCAGCATATCCTAATGGCAGTGTCATAGTCTCTGCCTTCAGGCAAACTAGGGAACAGGAATAGCAACTTACAGCAGCAAAGAGCATATGAAGCAGCAGTGCCACGATGGAACAGTGAGAAACAGCACGATAGCTCATAGAGGGAGGAAGGTGTGAAAATTCCCTTCTGCCCTCGGTGCAAAGCTGCCCTGTAAAAACAAAACAGAGCTTTCCCTTTTGTTACACAGCCCACCACCCCTGATTCTTGAAAACAGTATGCCTTGAAGAGACAGGGTGTACGAATAAGAGATGACATAGGAAACATCCCGGTTCTGGACCCCCTGTGGTACACTGGGGCAGGGAGGGCTTTGACTGAAATTCCTCAAGCAACCTAAGACAGATTTAGGCTACAGTGGTTCAACATTGGTGCTCTCAGGTAGAATTCAAAGTTTTCATAGACTGAGGACTTAGGAGGAGGCAAAATTCAACAGCTTAAATCTTTGGCAGAAGTAGAATGCAATAGGGAAATGTTTGTATCTAAATTCACTATTATTTCAAATATTTATTTGCTGCTCTCTTCTTTCCCTTTCTAGATCTGAAGCCAGTTTGACAATCAAGTCTCCCCAGATACTGCTCCCTGAGCCTAGGACCCAGGCACGTCAGCCTGAATCACGCTGCCTCCAGCCCCCTGAGCGTTTCCTGGTTCAGAGAGAGCAAGCAGCTACGTTCTGACAGTTTCAATGGGAGGTGTCAGCCTGTTTCCAGAGCTTTCAAAAGACATTCCATCATTTCATGAATCATATCATTGTGTGGAACCTCTGAGATAATGAGACTATGAACATCATCTCACAACGTCATTTGGCTCAAAGACAGGGAAACATATGGGCATTCTCCTCTAGACAGATTTTGCAGGGGAAGTAGAGAAAATCCTGCTGTCTGTAAAAGACTTTTCATAGCTTCATTTACAAGAGTCTGGATGCTATTAACAGTGGACAAGATGGAACTGGTCAGCCACAGATTGCACATCTCAACTTGTCTTTGCTCTGCTTTAAGCTTCTGCATAGAAGTGTAAAAGAGACAGTCACCACAGGATGTGAAACCTGCTAAAGCTTACTAAGGGCATTAGGCAGAAATAGTTGCAATAAAACCATCTCACTCTAATTGAAAGACTAATTTTCCCTCTTATTGCCAAATTAAATGAGACTACGAGACTGCCTGAGTCTAGATTTTAGGATGACTCACAGCTTACCACTACGCAAAGCAACGTGATAGTCACTGGGAAGAAACTAATCTGCAACAAAAACCTAAGCTCCCAAGTCCTACACTGCACATTGACTTGACCATTTAGAATCCTAAATGTCACTGAAAATTCTTTATACTTGAACTTTTATTTTGGGAAACAGAATTTAGGACCTAGTAGAGATTCTGACAAAATTGTCACTTGGAGCTTCAGCTACCACTTTATCTCACTCTTCAAAATAGCGCTTCTGAGTTGTGCTCTGAAACAGGTTTTATATTTAAACACTTATCAACAATTTTTATTCAGTAGCTGTTACTTCATTTTGTTCAGCCATTGCCCTCCAAGCCCAATCACACTCTGGTATTTGACCTCTTTATATAAAAACTACATAGGGAAAACAATAAAATCCAAATCTCCAATGTGTTCCTTCAAGGAAGGATGTCAAGCCCTCTGAAGAAAAAAGAAAAAAAAGTGAAGGTGATACAAGAGACTAAAGCATTTTTCTACCTTGCGTAGATTGTTCTACATATGGTATATATTAAAATTCTCAGAGTTTACATATCATATGTGAGCAATAAATTACTTTAATTGGCTCATGTGAATTTTGCATTAATGAAATTTTTTTAGGTGTTTAAATGTAACATAGAATTTATTTTTCACATCAAAAGGCCACATGTTCTAAGGCAAATTCTTTAAATAAAAAGATAATAATGTAAAAACTTTTTAACATCCAGCATTTCCAGTCTGAGCAGGGAGAGTTCAGCAGGCTTTTAGAAAATGTAGTTCAAATCCCGTATGTGAAAATATCTGGAGAAATCATTCATTTCCCTACCACTTGAATTCCTCATTCAACTGGCAAATATTTTCAATGTATACAAAACACAGGTTGCAGCCCACCTACCTGCCTACACCAGCACAAAGAAGAGCCAGTAAATGTACCCTCCATGGTACTGCATTGCAGCACTTTCCACAAATTTAACTTCTCTAATCAAAATATTCCGCTCAGGGTTTTAGATGAGCTTGGCTCTCTCAGTGATCTGGCCACAATCCAGTGTAAACTTGTTCTTTTTTATAACAACATAACAGGAAGGAGGAGTAAACAGACAAAACAGAGAATAACTTGCCTGTTCTGAATTTGCTAAGCATTTCTTAAGTAGTAGGCCTGGTTCTGCACAATACTGAATTAAGGCTCAACTTTGTTGACTCAGAAAATGTCTAGAGCCTGTTCTCTTCAGTGATGTTCTACATTCATTTACACAGACAAGACAGAGTTTCTCTCCTGGTGACACAAGCACCAAGGAAGAGGCTGCTCCCTCTGTTGTGGCAGTCTTCCTTCTTTGTAAAATTATCTCAACCTGAAGCACCTGGGCAGGGACTCCACAGAATTTTGAATATAGATTCAAGGAATGAAAAACAGATTTATTTCCTTTCTTAAGCACAGATATCTGCCCCAATATCTTCATTTACACAGAACTAACCTGAGTGTCAGCATTTGTTTTTATACCTCAAGGGAAGGACAGATTTCAGAGACGATAAAAGTTTTTACAGGCTAGAGAGTCATAACATAAATCCAGCCCCTCTGGGGGAGTGGGAATTCCCTTCTCCAGCTTTTGCGTCTGCTTCCCTCATACAGCCCCCTCCAAATCTCTTAGCAATTAAACTTGCCAGGGATCAGCTAACAACGAAATTGCATCCAGGTACTTACCTCAGAATTAATCCTCAACAGCCCAGTGGAATAGGTAAGCATGACAATTAACAGTCACAGCAATTAAAGCAATTTCATGTTGTAATATTTATTCTCAGCAGAAAGGAAAATCTAGTTGATTTCTCCTGACTGAGTGCCAAGATAGCCAACTTGACACTGAAACACAACAACTTGCAACACAGAAAATCTGCCTCCTCTTTTCTGTAAAAAGCAGAATGGGGCAACACGCAGAGTTTTTACTCCAATCTGTATTGTGCTTTCCTCTGCTGTACTGCTTTGGCCTACATTGAGTCAAAAACACTGTAACACATGAGACACTGACCCATTTTATTTCTTTTCTCTGATACACGTTCACAACCTGTATTTAACTACATGTTGAAATAGAAGCAAAAAATAGGGACTGTGTTCTTGGCTACATCTGGCAGTGAAATGTAAGAAGACAGACAAATTTCCCAGTGGAACTGGGAAAGACATCTTTACAGGGACTGGAATTACACAGCTAATCAAAAACAAGATACAAACTCCTATACAACATCTATCTTGTATCATTTGTTCTTACCAGGCAGAAAAGGCAACAAATAAAAGAAAGATAAACTAATGCACAAGCTCCTTCTCTGCAGAGCTATAAAAGCAAAGAAAGCAAAATTAGCAAAGAATAGTTTTGATTGTCATCTACAACAAAATGCAATGCCGTTGTTAAAAATGTACATTGTATGTCTAATCTTGAAATGATTCAGAAACTGTAATAATGAATAATATAGATATGCAAACATATAAATACTATTAAATAGGTATGTTCCATGCTTTAATCCATAGAAGCATTCATACTGAAGAGTATAAATGTTTATAGGATTTGACTCAAATAAAAGAAATCCAAGTTCATTTGGGGGCTTTGATGCACACTATCCGCATGACCCTGGGACACTTCAGAGGCAATCATATATATTCTCATGGAGATGAGGAATCTTATGTCAATAAGCCCTTCTTTTCACATGCTTTTACATAGGTTAAATTATTCACAAACCTATCTATCTGCAACATCAGTCATTAATTTCATGCAATTCAGATCACTGAGTATAAAATGGGTTAATGACACTTTTCTCCTTATGCATCTCTATTTCCCCATCCCTTGTCCTGTTCAGATCAGAATATGTCTGTCTGGGTGGCTTCTCTTAGTACATACCTGTAGAGTATCTAACACAAAAGAAACCCAAATTTGGTTGGCATGTGTCATTTTAACAGCAGCACAAGTAGGCTAAGAAAAATCTTCTGTTTTAATAGTCCATCTTCATAAAACACTCTGAAATCAGAGGGACTTTTTCTATCCACATCGAGTTTAAAGCACTCATATAATCAACGGTCATGAGAAATGGAAGTGGGAGTGAACAAACTGGATATTTTCCTTTTCTTTGAAGTCCCAACAAACGGAAAAAGAGAAACCAAATCCTCTGTCCTTTACACAGCAGACAAGGAAGGGAAGAAAGAAAATGCAAGACGCTTCTCGGCTGACTCTCAAGTGACAGGAATCTTTAAAGAAGATTTTACCTCCTAGTTCATTGAAGATCTGTAATGCCCAGAGCTGCAAAGATCTGAACTTTCCACGTAGAGTATATAGGAAAGAACTTAATGGGTTTGCATATGAGCGACAGAGAGCTAAACATAGTCACTTAACAACTTCTGACATATCTGGGTGAAACAAATCGTGCTTCCAGATGAAATTAATCTTTGGATAATCTAGTTACCCTTGGCAGAAATTTGCCCATTTGGCAACAGCGTAATTTCAGTGTCTAAATACAGGCTGGATCTAGGGGCTCAGCCAGGAATTAGAAGACAGAAATTAATAATGTCTGGTGCTCACAAGACTCATCATTGCCAATAAACAGAGGCTGGTGCATCCCTTTGGCGAATTACATGTGCTATGACTGAATTAGAGAGTGGGCAAAATAGGCCATGAAGTTGCAGATCCAAGTAAGGACAATCATATAAACTGCTCAAAATAGGCAATCAGGGAGGCCAGGAGGACTGGTATTACAAATGTATGGATAGAGCATGTAGAAAACACAAGCTAAGGCATATATGTGGTAGTATTTTAGTACAGTTGCAAGTGGTCTAGGTGTTACTGATCTGGGGTGACCTCAGAATATTTTTGGGTTTTTAAAATAAATTTAAAACATTTTTGGAGAAAGCAACAATTTGCGCTCTACTTTTGCAGTTCCTAGAGCCATTTATGAAAAGTATGGATTTTAATAACAGTGTCTTCTTTTCAGTTTCATCTCAACAGTTTAGTGATTCTTCTCCACAAGGTGGCAGAAAGACCACACAGTTGACCAATAATGGTTATAACCAACCTCTGTCTTGTCACAGAATTAGCACTTTAAAAGTCCTACCACCCAAGCAAAATAAATCCTTAAACTATTAATTCCATGTTAATTGGAACGGTGCAATATATCCATATGATATAACAAAGGCTTAAGGAGGAAGATCACAAACTGAAGAGATTAAACTGCTTAGTCATCATGACCTACTCAAACATTATTATGCAAATGGAGGCTTTGCACAAATGCCGTCCAGTGATACCTTCGTTATCTGAATGGAAATGGATATGAAAGCAATTTGGATAAGAAAGAGGATCATATTTTAATATAAATGAAACCAGCCTGCAGGGCAATAACCTCACGTTGGATGAGTTTTCAGATAATAAAGCTTCAGAAAAAGCAGCTCAAGATAAAGTGGTTTTTAAGCATAAGTTTCAAGATGGATAATGAGGGCACAGGACATGTGTGGGGAAGGCCCCCACAGCCCCAGTTCACACAGGGCTGTGCCTCTGGCCATGAAGTGGGATAAGACTTGTGTGCCTGCAGGACAGGAGCATAGAATCGTAGAATAGAATCATTTTGGTTGGAAGAGACCTTTAAGATCATCAAGTCCAACCGTTAACCTAGCACTGCCACATTACCGCTAAACCACGTCCCTCAGCACCACATCTACCTGTCTTTTAAATACCTCCAGGGATGGCGATTCAACCACTTCACTGGCCTGTTCCAATGCTTGACAAACCTTTCTGTGGAGAAATTTTTCCTAATATCCAATCTAAACCTCCCCTGGCACAACTCAAGGCCATTTCCTCTTGTCCTATCGTTTGTAACTTGGGAGAAGAGATCAGCCGCCCCCCTCGCTACGACCTCCTGTCAGGTAGTTGTAGAGAGCAATAAGGTCTCCCCTCAGCCTCCTTTTCTCCAGCGTAAACAGTCAGCTCTCAGGGAGCTGAGAGGAGGCCGCCCAGCCAGCTGGCAGCAGGAGCCTTCTGGCCAGACTCAAGATCCAGGAGTCAGGACAGCAGCAGGACGTGAATTCAGGATCGACCACAAGACTGGGGATCATGGTCATGGGCTCTGCAGCCTGGAGCAACTCAGGAGCTTGGCTCCATGCCTGATGGGCTGGGGTGCCTTCCTGCCTCACAGAGGGGATGAGCCTGGGGCTGAGCCTGAAGCCCCACTGCGTGGCCAGGGGACTCTGTGCTGCACCACAGGCTCTCTCCTTACAAAAAGGTTGTAAGTCACTTCCCTAAACTAGAGATTATATCTCTATTCCTCTTTGAGATGTGCCTAAACCAGCTATAACTGATCACTGCAATTCAGAAGGGAAGCAATTCTTGCCAGCGCCATCTTTTTTGATCACTCCCCCCAGACTCTCTCTCTCAGTGTGCATCTAACCCTGCTTTTTTACAGCAGATAAAAAGACACGCTGCATGTATATAAGAATCCCTCTCTACTTCTATATCAAATCCTCCCAGGTTCATCCACAACGCCAATCAATATATTGCAATTTTCCCCTTGAGGATCAGCAGTAGGAATAATCCTCACACCCTCCAGAAAGGCCTCCAGCCCTGGTATACCAGGCCTTTTAAGAGGCTTAAAAAATAACAATTTATGAAATATCTTTTCATGAAACTGACTGTTGTAGTTATTTCAGAATAAAATGAGAAGCAAAAGATAACCATAAGTCAGAGCAAAAGCCAGTTAAAACGGACAGAAGCGTTAAAGCCAAGTACACAGCAGTGATGGCAGTAAACATAGTCATGTGCTGAGAAGGCCTGACACGACCTTGTCTCAATGACAAAAATCCTCTTCAACTTGTGAAATTCTCCATGTTTTTGTTGAAAAAAGATTCCAAAGTCTGTTGAAGCCAGAAAATCAAATTAAGAAAGCATTTAAAAATCAGCTTAAAGTGATTAAAATTTTTGTGAAGTGTAAAAAAAGGGATTTTTAAATCACTTTTGCTTGTCAGGAAGAAAGTACATCATCTGACTGAACGTGTTGCTCACACACAAACAGAACGGCTACAGGAAGCTGGGCTGTGCTATGCGACAGCTTCAGCATCCACCATCACTGCAGCCTCAGCAGTGTCACCCCTCCTTCCTGCTCCAGCCCTAGAGACTTGGGAAACAGGTTTCTGAAATCCATCAGACACGCGGAGGCACCCCAAATTCATCGCCCTCTCATCCACGTGATGTCGTCCATCTGGCCTAAGAAGCGGGACTTTTCTACCTTTCCCCCTTTTCTACAATCAGGTGAGCCAGATCTAAGTTTAAAAATTAATTCACTGAAATACATTAACATGTTTGGGGTGCCACAAGAATACCCTGTGGTATCCTTTATTGGATTTTGGATTTTCAGTTTAAAGCAGTCAGAGTCTCCAAGGTAATTAGGTGGAGTTTAAGAATAGCTTGTGTTTATACCAGTGGGACTGTGCATCTACAGAGATATTACCCTACATCTAAGAAAAGCCAAGGCTTCTAACAAGATTGTCCT
>JAOXJM010000041.1:36608418-36619965 GCA_026413425.1 Tringa solitaria | reverse complement strand
AAATGTTTATAATAATGTAGATATTACAATTTATTGTGACCAAACACTTTCCTGGCATTCAGTTCAAACACCAATACTAATGAAGCATGATAATCCTTGATGGTACAGGATGTTTAAGCATCTAATTAATATTAACAGGCAAAGGCTAATCAGGTGGTATAAAGAAAGTGCTATAAGCTGGTCTAAGAAAGATGAATCACGCAACACTTGCTTGAAAACCAATCCTACCCTGATTGTCAATAATTGAACTTTAACAGGTAGGCTCTAGTGGAAGTAGTTACAGTGAGGGAAGTGGTGACAAGTGACGTTTTTCCAAAACCCAAGATTTCCTCATGGAAAAAGTTCAGTTATGTAAAAATTTTACAGTTTCTGAAAAGGAAACCACAATAATAATGCAGATCAACAGAAGTCCCAAGGATTGCTACATCCAGGATTTATTTTACATATACATATATAAATTCTGGAGGAAAATTTGCATAAAAACAATTATTTTGAAGGGTGGATGCTACATAGGAATTTGGAGAAACAGCCTTTGGTCCTGAGATTGGCGCAGCTGATGGGAAGGACTTTACCTTGGGAAAGGGTGTCTAATTTTGAATAGCAATATACTCAGATAGATTGAATGTTCACTGAAAGGACTGTGTTTAACTGGACTAAAGAACTAAGTGCGGTTAGTGAGAATTAAAGCATCCTTATATTAACAAAATTATCCTCAGAAGCAAGTTAGAAGAAATGGATTTATTATTGAAGATCACAAAATAGGACACCCTCTGTAAAGCAGAAACAGTCGTGCAGTAATCCTGATTGGAGCACAGCTACTGAAATGCTTTCCAGGACAGTAGGAAAAGGTGAAGGTGTTTGATAACCTTCTTCATTAATGACATGCTGGATGTAAGAGAAAGAAGAAAGGGAGCCTGAAGTATAGGTCCAGAGCTGAAGAGACAGCACTGAAATTCATTCATAGAAATAATTACCAGGGGTTGTCTCATCTTTGACAAAGATTATTAAAAAAAACGTATAATAACACTACTGAAGAACCTGTTTATTTCTGGATGAGACAGTGTTTTTAGTAGACTTTATAACTAAGTAGAAACTTTCTTTCAGTAAGAGCAAAGAGGAACTGATGTTGAATCAAACAACCATGAGTTTATTTAATACACTGAATCTAAGTATAAAAATATACTTATACATAAGAATATAATTCAAGAAATAATAGTCTTTGAAATTTTCTGCTTCTGTAGTGTACACATGAGACATGCTAATTTAAACCTATTGGACAAGGAATTTTATGGACTTAAATAAAGGTGAAAATTGGAATCTCTTTACATCAAATGGTCATGTTTCCTGTAAACTGTATGTGAGTCAAGGAAAGAAAAACATCTTATGGGATTCACATACCAGATGCAGCTACACAAACAGCAACTATTGCTAGGCTGGAAAGGAAAGAGTAGCCTAGTAAAAAATGAGGCCAAGCTGTCAATCTTCAATATCTTGTCTATATAGCTCAGAGAGCAAAATTGATGGGATCCTTGCCAGCAAGTAATCTGGAGGCAATCTTTCATTTTCAGGGTGCTTCAAACTCAGTTTTTGCCTAGAAAGTGCCTCCCAGTGAGGTTTTTTATGGGATGAATTTTCCTTCTCTGGCTTGCTCTGCTTCTGCTTTAGGTCCTGAATCCAGTTTGTTATTTAGCTCCTCTGCCACATTCTCGCTCTCTGTATATGTGTTCATATAAGGCTCACCTCCCAAACCTAGAAGGTTTTTTTGTGAAGACCTGTCAGTTAATTAAATGGCACTTTTCATTCAGTAAACATTAAGGTGGAGTTCCGAGTCTGCTTTAAAGGACCTCAGAAGGTGCAGTTCTGACCAAAGAAGACCTCATTTCATTGACTGACATGAACATACAGAGATATTTCAGGGCCTCTGACAAACAGATAAGGAGAGTGAATAATCTGTATGATACTAAACATTAAACAACTTCTACAAAAAAACCCTGTTATCCTTTGCCTTATGAGACACCATTTCATCTCTGACTTTTCCCTATCTTAACTCTGTCTAAATAAATGCTAAACTTGACCAGCTAGAATTAATGAGGACTTTAACAATTCACTTTAACACTTGTAAAACTATTACAAGTGTTGAAATATAAATTGGTGTTATATTGCATATGGAAAAGAAAGAATTCAGTTATGGCACATCTTTGAAAGAAATTAGTAAAAAAAAAAAAAAAAAGGAAAAGAAAAAAAAAAGAACAGAAAGGATGGTGCTTTGACATGACAAGAAATTTAAGTGTTGTACTTCTGAAAACCATGCAAAGGAGATAATGCAATCATACACATACAGAAGAGAAGTTAAGAGAATACTCTTTTTTTACCACAGATAAGTAGTAGCATTCACTTAACTTTTGCTTTTTTTCCAGCTGTTCCTGCTCTGAAGTATTATCTGTACTCACAGCTGCTAGATAAGTAATACCGATATTTCAGATGTCTGTTGACACATAATGAGTTGTAAAACATACTATGAGAATGCAGGAAATATTAATCCTCATGTTTCAGGATAACCACTTCCAGGGCTCCAGAAGGTCAAGACGACATTTCCTGCATAGTACATGATTGCTCCCCTGATTAGTACAAAGATTTTCACCTTAAAAAGCCCTTGTAAAGCCAGAAAGTAGACTAAGGAGTGACAAAATATTCTCTTGTAATATGACAAGTTTAGTTTCTCCTTTGAAAATTAAAAGCATCAGACTTCTCAGGAATTTAGTTTAGTTCTCTTTTTCAGATTAAGTGAAAAGGAAAACACTTTTTTATGTTATTGATTTTGATCAGAATTTGAAACATCCCTGTCTGGTTCAGAACAAATTAATCCAAAGATTTAAAACATTTTAAAAATAAAAAGGTTAAAAAGGCAGGAAAATATTGTAGCTGAAGCAGAATCAAGTTTACAGAAATTTCATGTGTGAAATACCAGAAATAAAAAGAGTGACAAAAAGGCAGTGTTGGAGATAGTGCTGAAAGAAGAAGAATAATTTACAAAATGTTGCCTATTTTCAGCAAGGGAAAGGTGAAATTAAATTCCCACACTGGGGAAAAAAGGCGCAGGCAAACTATGGAGTCAAAAAGGCATAAAACTATGTATTATTATTATTTCTGTGAGAGAGAAGAACTAAGCTAGCACCTGCATATTCAAGAGAGAATGACAGGATACTTGAGTTCTTTTTCTGTTTCCTTGAATTATTGTACGTATGTCCCTCATTTGAACACCATGGGCCTTTATTTGGGAAAAAGTGTGCATAATGGTAACTCTCAAAAAAGGTGAGCCTAGGAGGCTTCATTCATTAGCATTTCTAACTGACTTCGGAAGCGCAGCTGAAACATCCTGTTCGGAAATGCAAAAATCTTATCTGTATTCTGGTGTAATGAACAAGCACGGTATGGATGGTGTTTAGAATAAAAATTCAGAGAAGAGTGAGGCTGCCTTAAAGCTTGTGCTTTCTGGGGAACAGGGACTGGCTACAAAACACTTGCAGACTATGCAAGGTACACGAGCTTTCAAGAAGAAAGGTTCTCTTATGGATTGATCACAGCAGTTTCTTCTGTCTGAGTCAGATGCAGTCATTAAGGTTCGTGTGCTTTCTTCTTGTATTTTTTCAGTGTTTTACTTTTTCAGATCTTTCAATCACAACATCAAATGCAGCTGAATTCAATCACCACAAATCAGATTTGTGACCAGGGAAGTCAGACATCTATCTATTAGCTAGTTGTTATACCAGATTTTTCAGTATCATCACAGTGGATGCTGTGAACCACATTCTCCCAACATTATTCTCCCTGAGCAATTTTTCTGCAAAAAAATCTTGTTGACTTGAATAGAAAAGCGAATTTTATTCTCACTGGCAGGAGACCTGATTGCAATTTTTATTATAGGCACAAATTGTTCCCCAGCTTCTATCCTCTATCATTACCCATCAACCAAAGATCTTTTCCTGAAAGCACTCTCTATTGCTGGAAATACTAGTCAACGCTTACATTAGGAAGAGGTGCTTGGGAGCACCTGTGTAATGCTACAGAATGATCAGATAGGAAGGAATAAAAGGGTGGTGAAAAATGAGCAGTTCCTCTAATAGTTGTTTCCCTTTGGAAACAAACCTCATCCCAGCCTTGTTCCAGATGTGCAACCAATCCTGCAAATAAAGCAGCAATAGGACGCAGGATTGATTGTTTTGAGGTCATTTTCTAAGTCTTTTCCAGGAAAGAGAGAAATACTGGGACAGCCCACTGCATGTTCTTTCTAAAATACGGTGCCAAGCTTTCTGCCTGTTTTAAAAAAGAAACACACTGAGCAAAGGAGGATCCACCACCTTCCTCTGAAACTCACCTAATTCATCTCCCTGTATTGAATATTCTTTTATGTGACATTTTAAGCTTCATGACTTTGCATTTCAGTTGTAAATGGATTAAAAGACGTGTCAGCAAGAAAGCAGGAGTGGTACCACCAGATTTGGATGGAATGAAAATAAGTTTTATAGCTGAAGTAAAAGATAGGGGACAAAAGCGGTCAAGTTTCCTACTGGACTAAATGCTCCCACATCACCCTGTACACAAGCAGTGGAGCAGGTAACCTATCTGCAAGGCTACAGCTCAGTTACATGAAGGTTTCCTTTCCCTCCTGCTAAAAGATGCAAATGGAAGAAAAATCACAGTTATATGGCAAGTGAGTTAGGGAGAATAGCATGAAAGTGAAGAAATAACTCATAACCAAGACTCTTCTTTTTCTTCCAAACACTTAAGACATTAGAAACACATAATCATATCTCTTTCTGTAAATTTCAATTGTCTGCTGAAGCATTTGCATACAGCAAATCAAAACCCAGCAGTAAGCAGGCTCTGTCTCAATATTCCTCCTCTGACAAAGAAAAGTGCAAGTAAAAGGCACAGCCTGATTCAAACAACCCACTCAGGAACCTATGACTGACCACAGGCCATGATTTTGCAAATAAAAAAATCTTTTTTACAGGCAAGGATCACCTGTTCATAAGATAGAGGAGGTAAAAACAGTATCTTCTGGTTTTCTGAACTCGCTCCTGTCACCATCTATAGTCAGAAAATCCCTGGATCCACTGAGTGCCAAAGGCTTTACCCAGTTGGATGACGAGAGTTCATGGGTGGCTGGTCTGCAGCAAAGGAGTTTGCCTGTGCACGCCTTCCAAAATCCAAGCCTTTGTGAACGGTTTGCTCTTCTACGCCCCCTCCAGCCACACCACTGAAGAGTAGGGGAGAGAGAAAAGCAAAACTCCAGGAAGGAGCCTGAGAGAAGCTGCAATTAAAATAGGCCTGGCCAGCTGCCAGCCCTGAATACCTCTAGATACAATGGGTCCTAAACCGAAATTAGGCCAACTGCCAGGCTTGGGGACGCACGCTCAACCATAATCTCCCAAGAACAGACAGAGACAGCGAAGTGCAATTAAGTGTTCTCAGTTCACCAGTCAGTCAGAGCAATCCTCAGGCACAGCAACACTTGCCAAACGTTTTCCACATACAACAGGAATAACAAAAAATAAAAGGTTTGATTCAATTCCTATCACTTTGGAGAAAATGAAAGAGAAAATCTAAGATCTGGGAAGGAAAATATCAAAACACACATATGGGCAGAGCTAGGGAAAAAAAAAATAAATGTATCTCACAAAAGCAAGATTTCAAAGCTATTTTTTGACAAGGACACGTACCCCCACGTGAATGGCACCTTTTGGTAACAAGGACAGTTGCAAAAATGTTGGTGAAGAGGCAACAAATTAAATAAGAGAACAGCACAGCTGAAATTTATGTTTGTTGCATTCTCAGCTTGTACAAGACAGACTTCCAGTAATCCCCTCTTTGACACTACTACCACGATCCAACTTATTCCCCTCATTAGGCTCAGTTATTCACCATCTGTTTGTGCAAAAAAATAGTCTGAATATTATTTCTTCCTCATAATGTGGAAGCAATAATGGAACACATTACAGGAAAAGCAAGCTGGAATTAGGATACCTCTCAGTCCAAATGAGAAGGAGCTGGAATCCATACTAAGGCTGCTGGAGTCCAAGTCCTGCCACAGCCTTCTACAGGGAGCCAACTGCAGGGACTGCCAGAGAGAGAGAGAGCATTAAATCACAGCCAGCACTACTTAGGGTCAAGAGTCAGAAGAAAAGAGAGCTTTAGTTATGAATAATGCCACTGTAAAAGAAAAAAAATCCCCTGCAAACACGCACACATTCACCAACGAAAAGCGGTCCAGGTAAAAAGGGCCTTGAGGGTCAGGTCAGCCCTCGCAGGTACTGCACTGCGGGGCACTGGGTCTCTCTCACGGTAAGCAGAGCCAAGATGCGGTCTCAGGTTTTGAGTATTAGGATTTACCATCCTCCCCCTACCTTACCCCCCTTTCCACAGGGTAAAAAAGGCTGGGAATGGGTTGAGAGTGATGGTTGTGGCTTACCTGGACACCCGCAGGAGCCTGCTGCCTGGGAAGCACCCTGTGAAAGGGTGTGCAGCTGGCTGCGGGGACAGCCAAAGGCAGGGATGCAGGTGCTGGGGCAGGGGACAGTCCCTCAGGCACTTGCAAGATGGCTACTGCAGCTGGAGAAGGGGCAAGCAGCATGTCAGATGAGTAAGACAGCAGTACACTCCATCTGGGCTCAAGGGACAAAGGATCTGGGAACAGGCACCTGTCTGTGCCCATCAGCTGCGGGCCAGCACGGCTGGACCAGGGTGGTCGGGATCAAGGAAACAGGTTGGGGTGTAAGCTCCGACTCCAGGAGGTGCAGGCCACTCTTCGCACAAGTACAAACTGGGGATCATCCTAGTGAACTTCATTCCCCTCTAAAGACAGGGATACAATCAAATGATCCACAGCTTCCAGCTGCTATGCTGAGAAATCTGGCCAAGCTTTGCAATGATGAATCTGCTTTGGCCTAGTACTTACTTGTTTCACTTCTAGCAACAATTATATTTTTGCTTTCTTTTGTACAAACTTTTAAGCGGAGACCCTCATAAACAAACCTGAGGATGTTGAGTCTCACCACCTTGTAGCTGAAAAATTAATCCGTATGCAAAATTGCGCAGTTACTGTTCAGTAACTTCTATAGGAAGTCAGAGAAAGAAAGAAATACCCAAAGATTTCCATCTACCTTTTCACCCATCATGCCAAAGAGAGAATTCACAAGGTATCCATTGTCTGTTTTTTTTTCTTTTATGATTGACAGAAGTGAGGAAAGTCTCCCATAGGAGCATATAAATTATTTAAATAACACACTCAGTGGTTGCCGGTACCCAGCCAAATTCACCCCAGCTGCAATTCCGCTTGGCTCCGCTGTAGCATTCCATCTCCAAAGCAGATAAACCAAATACGTAACTGAGAATAAAGAATAAAAAATACCAGCAACCCTCACTAGTAACAGTTATAATATGTCTTGATATAGATTTAAAATCTGAGCTGTATTTTCAGAAAGGTTAAAAGTAAATTATGTGCTGAACCACTCTGGGATCTTTGGATGGAAAACACTGCATATATTCTAAGTCATTGTTAACTACCACAACTTGCATGCCATTACTTTGAACACAGCCAATCCAAAATATGTGTAAAAGATGTTATAGGAGTATTTCAAATCAGGGCACCAAGCCAGAGAATATTGAAGTATACAAGCTGCCTTCTTGTCTCTAGAGGTTTTAATATGACGAATGTTTGAACTCCTGTTAGCCTTGTTACAAGAGTTACGATGTAGTAACTGTTCATCTGAGCACAACCAGTCCACTGTAAACCTAAGAAAAATGTATACTACCCTCCACTGAAAATCAGGCATTGTTTTTTTCTGCTTTGTTTTTTGTTTGCTTCTTGCAAAAAACATTTGAGTTGAAGTTTTCATTTTAACACTACAAACACATTAGAAGACCTTGGTTCACCTGCTGATTTAGAAGACTACAGCAAAATGGCCCTTTTTGTTTGGTTTTTATATCATAGGGAGTTAAGAGGTTCTTTCTTTCTTGTAAATATTCTAGAGAACTAAATATCTGCACAAAATAGTTTGGGTGCTGAAACAAATTTCATTACTCTAAAGAAAACATGGTTTGTTACAGCAGCCCAAGGAAAACCTATCATTTATTTTTTCCTTTGAATGTCATACCAGCTACAATAAACCTGTGTTGGGGGAGAGAAGAATATATACAGTTTTGTCTATCAAAGTCAAAGCACAAAGCACAAACATCGTTAAACTTTTTAAAACCTTTGTCAGAGGTGGAAATGTTCTCTCTGAGGGGAAAACCAAAACAAAAAATGAAAAATTACTCCTGTTTAAATTCCTTCTATGGGATTTTACCTTTTAAGTCTTTTAAAGCTCCTTCCTAATTCACAGCTACAGAGGCATTTCAAAAAAACAGAACTGAAGGACTAGATGTTTTGTGGTTTATTCTACATATGGAATCATTTACTTAACAACCAAATTGCTTGTGATATTAAGAAATTATTGTAGAGTTTCTTAGCATTATCTTAGGTGTCAAGACACATTCTTTTCCCATGGAAAAATACTGCAACCCATATTATACTTCACTGCTGTGGGTCTTACAAAGTTAGCCAGACTTTAGTGTCATTCCTAAACTTGAATTAGCTGCACATATAGAAATTAATGTGGCAGTCCTTAGCCATGTTACCTATGGAAGGAGCTGGCTTTCAGAAAGTTCCAAAGAATGCATTTGCCTTTGCCCCAGACTTGGGAAAAACACCACCGAAACAATCAGTGTGATAACAACATCTTCCCTGTAATAAAAGAGTAAACACAGCACTGTACCAGCTGCTAGAAAATTACTAAGAAAAATAACTCTATTGCGGCCAACAGGCTGCAGTAAATCTAGTTACTCATGCTAAGCAGAGCGAAGCAAACAGCCACTGCTAGTGGTGATGTTTCCTAAGGCAGCATGGGGGGAGCAGCGCCCTTCCCACTTGGGTGCATCCACACCACTCTGTGAACTCCACTAGAAATCATCTTTGCTGATTCTGTGGCCCAATAAGATCTTACCTAGGTCTCAATTGCTGCATTATTTTGTGCGTGATGTGTACTGCCTCAATACGTGTTTGGTCTGCTCTGTCATTCCTCAAGCTCTTCACGTCTGCTGGCATGTCTCTGTGTTTAAAATTCTAAAAAGGATCACAAGTGACATTAACTCTAAACATGGACCTGATACGCACATAAGGTAGAAGCTTGCAATTATGTATGAAACACTGTAAAAAGTTAAATCTAGCACAGATAAAAATCACTGGGGACTTTAGTTGGAATTTTAACCCAGCAAACTCTACAGAATTTACTCCTTTTGAAAATCTTATAAAACAAATACTAGATGAAACAAAAGTGATTTTACAGAATTCACAGAACCTGCTTTGCAAGTATAAAGAACATGTACTATTTATCTGCATGTGAAAGTAATTAAAATTCAAAGCATTAACATGAATACTAAGAATAACAAGAACGTTAATGGGTCCCTGTGGAGCATAGGCTAAGCTGGTTTGTTTGGCTAAACTCTCTTTCATAAATATAACTACAGTGGAATTGTGCACACAAGAACAATAAAGCAGAGTAACTGCCTGAAAAAGAGAATGAAATGAAGGTGAACAAAGCAAAAAAGTAAGAATAAGTGTAAATCCAGAGTACCAAATATAAATTAGAATTAGACGACTGTATCGTCACGTAGTGAGGAAGGCAGCTACACAGGCGTTGCTGTCTCTCAGCTACTACCTTTATCTCCCGCTTCCCACCTGTGTTTCATGTCACAAAACCAAGACAAAAGCAATAAAAGTAACTTTCAAAAAAAAAAATCAGATACATACCACAACACTGTACTGAAACGTCAGCATATACAAACCGCTTTTTCCAGATGACAACTGAATAGACAGTTAAAAGAAGTTCCCCTGCAGTCCACCTCTCCTAATGCTGTAAATGGACCCGAGCTGGCTGCTTGTTAGACAACTAGTTTGCATCAAAGCAAACAGTCCTCCCTCTGAGGAGTATCTTTTAACAACCTCTTAAGTCTTTTAAGCGCCAATTTTCCAAATATGCTCCAAGGACACAAAAGAAGTCAGTCACTCCAATCCCTGCTTTAACTGAAGGATTTGATTAACCATCCAGAACGTATTATCTTGGGACACATGACAAGCTTACATCTCTCTATCTCCACTGCATGGATTTTCAAACTGTTTGTGAAACAGCTCCCAAAGGGCTGTATTACACTACAGTTTTAAAGCACACGGAAATGAGTGATAGTTCTCTGTAAAATGTTACATTTTAACCTAAAACATAAGCCCTGAATCATAAACAACTTGGACATGGACAGAGTAGGGCAGGAAACTTGGAGGAGTTACTGCAAAAGTTCTCCCAGCATAAGCCTTTCCTGCTTATTTTCAGAGGCCTGAAAATACCCCTCATTAATCAGGTTAGATCCACAGCTGGCTTTCAGACCACCTATTTTTCGTCACTTCATGGTCTAGTACAACACGTAGCCTTTAATTGGGACTTAGGCTTCCATTATGATGTGTAGAAAGATTTGATAACTAAAAGCGGGTCTACAAAAAACACAGATTTGGCCAAAGAAATGGGGACTACAACTGAGAGGTTGTGTGTGCGTGGAAATGATGGTCTTCAGCCTGCTCCAGGAATTTGGTCTCTCCAACAGCCACTGCTCATAAAACACAACCAGAAGACCAAGAGGTATTTTTCAGTTCCATCCTGTAGTTAAGTGTCTGCAACATTAATTTAAGATACAGAGGAGTTGTGCCCAGATCCGCTCTCCTTCCTCTTGAGACATTTTGAACTTTTTTGTCCTACCCACATGATGGTGTGGGCTGCCGTAATTGCATTTATTGAAACTGGGCTTTGAATCTTTGCTTCACCTAATATTTATGTACATAACATTCAGGAGAGCACAGACAGAGAGGAAAAATGGTAGTGACTTGGTTGTTTTTTTAAATGTTAAATATTTCAACTTCTTGCAAGCCAAAATATTCAAATAATTTCAACACATGGTAAATATGTATGTGTAGACACAAAGCTGCAGTAACAGCGTCTGCACCAATGAAACAAAACCAAATAATATTAATTTCAATTATCTGTGGTGAATTGCACTGAGGCAACACTAGAAATCTTTTAAATGGAAATAACATGCTCAGACACATCAGTTTATGCTTCTCTTTATAAACAGGTTTTTGCAATATTTACTTTCATCAGCATCAGCCCATCTACTCACACTTTTGAATCACAGCGGGTTCCAGCAGCATAAGAGCCTTAAGAACAATAAAACAAATGGCTTTCTGATTCAAGAGATTAGCCTCTAGCACACATAGCCATTATTCTATCTATAATACAATTCACATCTAGTTAAAAAAGATGCAATGTGCAGAGTGGGTCTGTCCATCATGCAGGCCTGATGCATTAAGTCTTTTTTTTCCTGTCCCTATATACATGCTGCGCTCTAAGGTTCAACAGTTAACATGAATGGAGGTCTCAGAGTCTTTTTTTTTTTTTTAGCTTA
>JAOXJM010000041.1:36583014-36600899 GCA_026413425.1 Tringa solitaria | reverse complement strand
CCTCAGTGACTTTGCGGGGGGGATGGTGGGGGGTAGGGGTGGGTGAATAGGTTCCGTAGCAAGCCCAGAAGTTAAGAAACCTACATCCTTGTAGTGCAAAGAAGGAGAGGTGAGATCTAAAGCCAAGTACTCCCAAATGAGAATGCCCAGCAGCACAATCCCTTCTTCATTTTGAGGGAACTCTAGCTGAGCAGCTCTGCTGCCTCCCGGGGTGGGTAAAGGGGGAGAGGAAAAAAAAAATGAAGAAAAAATAAAGGGGTACAGGGGGCAGGTAACTTTTCAGGAAATCAGACTCAACCTATTTACAGATCAGTAGCTTAAAACCACATTTCTTAAGGCCAATGTTTGCAGTAGAATACTGGATGTGGGGCAGTGGTGAAAATCCAAGGGAGCTGAGAGCCAGCCCCCCTAGTTTACAGGCAGCGCATGGTCTTGGAGAAAAACAGCAGCACCCAGTTCCCCCCGCTACTCTGGATACTGGAATTGGACACAGGAGTCTGCAGAGGCTCTTAGGGTGTTTCAGGTGTCAGATCGTTGGCTCATGTCCCCACTGGGTCAGAGCTCAGCTTTGACAATTGCGTTACACGCACACCAGTTCCCCTCCCTTCCGGATCAAAAAAAAAAAAAAGAAAAAAAGAAAAATATGCCATTTCCTTCAAAGAGGAGCTATAGCCGTGATCGAGAGGATAATTTGTTCCACAGTTCACTTACTCTGCCCTGGACAGTCTTCCAAGTGACTCCAGCAGGATTCACCTCTTCATACACTCCTTCCATGTCTTCACTGAACGAGCTTGGCATTTACGCCACGGTGTCACTACCACGCTACAAAACCACACCTCTGACAGGTCACAGCTCAGCCCTCTCATTTTTCTTCAAAACTACCTTATTTGAAAAGAAGGGAGAAAACAAAATAATACTTGATAGCATCGCGTACGAGGCCGAGGAGAACAGAGCTTGAGTTCTACTTCCCCAGAAGTATTTCAGGTCAGGGAAGCTTTGCATCCCGGTAAATAAATGTGGCCAGCTACGAGGAGATGTAAAGACGACTTGCAACAGCAGATCACGGTGGCAATACCACTCAGAACTATTTCATATTAAAAAACCACAATAACAGAAGGCTCCCAGGGCAGCACGCTGCAGGAACAGGGATGCCAAGGAACAATTTAAGGTTGGTGTGTATATCCCCACTGCTTAGCTGTACGAATGTTGGTTGAAAGCCATGTGCTAAGCCATGACACTCTCTCTCTGTGAGGCCAAAACGCCACATCGAACTTGCCAAACTCTGCAAGACCAGACAGAGGTTGGAGAGAAGGGCACAGGGAAGAGCTCCCCATCTCCTGCTCCCTTTACACTGTCAGTGGGAGGCTGAAAGCTCCCTGCACAGAAATGAAGCCCAGCTGAGGTGAGCACCCTCACCTCACTGACACAGAGAACTCATAACATTTGTCCCTCACCCTTTGCAAAGGGTCTCCCAGCTGCTCTTGCCAGCACGCCCAGTTAGGAGGCAGGGCGGGATAGGGAAAAGGACCACCCTGATGTCTATCTCCCAGCAATCAGAACCTCCGGCCATGGACAAGCACCAAGTTGCCCCAGGTCCTGCACACCCAAACCAGCAGAGGAGTGCACACGGACACGTGCAGACAGAAGGGGACAAAAGAGTAATGACAGACTTTTATAAACTTTATGTGGGACCCAGCATGGTTTACAGGAAACAAGGATTATCACCATGCTACAAACTGTAAATTTTAAGACTAATTAAGCCAAAAAGAAATACCAACAGGAGAAAGAATAGAGCAAGCAGTCACCTGTGAAGAGATAAAGAAACTTTCCAACTCTAATACAGTTAAATAAAGGACGTAGAATCAGGCTTATTTGTGTGACCACACAGGACAACAAAATTAAACCAGAAGCCAGAGCTGGAGAGCTCACAGGTAGGATATCAAAATTAGAATACATCTGTTTACATTCCGTTTTCAAAACTTACCATCTGAGTTGTAAGCCGTAATTCTCTGCAGAGAGCAGGCTGCCACCTGCTACTATGTTAGAACCACTACATCAACGCCTACTTCTTTACTAAGTTAAAAAAGCATATGTGCATATCCATACATATTTCAATAATGAGCCATGGACATTTTGTTCTCCATTATCTTTTTCTGCTACATTCTGTGTTTAATAGTTCCATCTATTTTAAGAGACAGCTGCTGAAAGCATAGGATTTTTTTGAGGTAAGTTTCTTGGTCTGTTCTTCATCCCCGACTCTTGCAGAGGGTCACTGTGACCAAGCGCAGGCAATCACTGCACAAACTCAGGTTGTGCTGCCAAGCAACGAGGACAGAGCCTTTGAGGGGAGACCACACCACCCACAGCTGAGCAGCCCAACTCGCTTTTTTCCCCAGATGCTTCACCAATTCATTGCGCTCAGTGGCAGGTAACCAAAGAACTTCGGTTCCTATACCACTCCACACATTTTCTGTATTTAATTCAGTAAAACCCTGCAAGGGCAATCAAGGGCTGCTTTGCCTTCCCTTCCCTTCTTCAGCTGTGAAGCAGAAAAATCTTTAAGAACAGATAGAATGTGGTACCGTTAATTCTGGGGAAAATACAAGCTACAGCTACACCATATAAATCTGTCAGTCACCTAAGTAACCCTTCCACCCTCAGTGTATCGACCCCTGACACGCTGACACCCAGCCATGGCTGGAAGCACCACCACAAGTTTCCCTTCCCTTACTTTCTTAACTCAAACAGCCTGGCAGCAGAAGCAACGACGATCTTCCATTATGAGCACACTCCAAGACTGGAAAACCACAGTTGCTGCACTGTAGGCGTTCACTCAAATTATTTAATTCTCCACATTTTCTAAACCACACCAAGTAAAAAAAAAAAAAAAACCCAACCAGTAAGAAATTACTATTAACTTAATCAGGTATATTAAACCCTATTCTGTACTATAAAAGCACCCCAACGTTAGCTAAGCATCAATGGCGCTCAATTCAGCAACAAAAGCAGTGGGTCTGAACACACACGCATTGTATTTTATAAGGCAGATGAGAAACATATGGGCAACAGCCGTAACATGCACCGTCTACACGCTTGGGGAAGGATTTGTCAGTCAAAGAGGAAGGAAGTGTTGGCTTTCACTAGCCATGACGACAGATCAAATTCACCCCTTCTGATTCCACGGAAACCATGAATTAGTGGAAGGACCAACTCTGACACGAGCCAACGCTCGTGTTACATTCGGTTCCCAGGGACAGTCCTCATCAGGAACTTGTGGTCGGCCGAGGTGCCCGGACGCTTCGGATCCAGCAGAGACGGGTTGTGACACAGCAACCGAAAAACCCCAGATTTGCACACTGAGTAAATTACAGGTAGAACGCATCCTATTTGAGGTTTAAATGCTCCACTCTCTGAAAACGTGTTCAGATTTGAAGGCCGTCAGGAAGGTTTTGCTGTTACTTCTGGACAATCGAGGTGCTCGAGGTGACTCGAGGTGCTCTGAAGAACTAAACTAATCAGGAATGCTACACGCACAAGAAGTAAAAGCAGCGCCACTATCAAAGCTGGCCTTACCCCACACAGTTACAGAGTTATGACCAACAATGTACAACTCTGAAAATTTAAAGCTGACCTCAAAATCCACTTTTTCCTTCAGGTTTAAAAACTCCGTAAGAAGAATAATTTTAAGAGACCCGTTCCTTTAGCGTGGTAGAAATCTGATAAACTGATTTCCATAATCACAGCCTTTCTTGCTGAGCAGCTCGATCGGGTGAAAAATGTAAGGGGTCACAGGACCCACGGAATTTCACAGTTAAACAGAACATCTTACATTCTGCCACTCTGGAGGACCCTGCACCAAGGCACGTACCCGCCCGCCTTGGGGTGGTCACACAGAAGAGCCTTCACCACCGTAAGAACCACTTCCAAAATTCAGCAGTTTAAAAGACATATCAAATGCAGGAAGAGGGACAGACACACCACCACCACCCCAGCACGCCTCAAACACTCGGTGCGCTCAGTTCAACAAGATTTACTGCTAAATTTCACCTCTGTGCGTGTGAGAGATAGGGTGCTTTTGCCTTTAAAAATTTATAGGCAACTAAACTGACCATTATACACAGTAAGCATCTTAGTATTTTATTTGTTGCATCTTTTATACAGAATAAGCTTCACTGATATTTAATTCACTGCAGTATTCTGCTGATGTAGCAACAAAAGATTACATTATAAACAAAGAACAAAACTTTTACTTTAAGATTTTCTTATATATGTGTAATTTTTTTGAGTTGACAAACAGCATCACAATTACTAAAAAAACCTGAAATAAGCATGTAAGCTAAGGCCAATTTCTTTATCTCCAATTGATAGTTTTTCTTTATTTATCATAAATATTGGAAGCTTAACTCCAGCAACTAAAAATAAACATATCTATAATTTCCTAGCAACCAGGATTCAAATAATGGACAAAACATACAACAACAAAAAAAGTTTCTTTTCACTTAAAGTCGACATCTGCGATCTATTTACACTATATATGTTAAAATTCCACAAGGTCATGGAGGGTAAGGAATTTTGAACCTGTTAAGCATTACTTAAAACCGCAATTTTGTATCTCAGGTATGGGATTTTAAAACCGCTAAAACACTGAAAGACAATAGACTGCAGTATGTCTATACCAATATTACATAAAAAAAGACAAACTACTCCATAAAGTGTCACTGAGATGCTCAACCAAAAATAATATACATTTGTATCTTTATCAAGATAGATATTACTGTAAAAATGCTCACATTAAAAAATATAGTTATTATTGTTTGGATTTTCATTAAAACTAGAAGGGATTACATGAGCCAAAGTGTGAGGAATTCGTATATAATGACATGCTTCCTCATTTTATAGCACTAATAAAAATAATAATAGAGAAAGCTCTATTATAAATCTTTAATAACGATGGAATAATTTCCTAGTATCTTTTAAAAAGGTTACTATGTGGGTGTATGTGCATGCAAGTCTGTACACGTGTGCTTGTGTACAGAGACACACAAACACACAGCAACTACCAAAGTGTGCGTATCACACCCCCCCCATCCACACTCCTGCACACAACACTTCTGTAACGCACACAGCGTGCAGGGGCTCCTCCACGTGACACTGAGCGCCACACGCCAGGCTTCCTTATTATTTCTCTTTTTATGTTTTATTCAGTAAATGCAATTAACGCTTTCATATTTGGCCAAATATAAGTGTTAAGCTTTTTGAAAATCATGAAGTGATTTAGCCGTAACATCTTACACAAGAAATAAGTGATACTGCAAATACTTCTGATCACACGTTCAACATAAAAGTTCGTCATGAAATGGAATGTAAATTATTCTAAAAATTAGTATTCAAAGATCAGTTAAATATTTATGGCAAACAACTCGGAATTTGTAGAAAGTTTAAAATGTAATTCACATTACAAAGACTGGAGATACTTTATAGATAGAACTTTTAAATACGGATATGACTGGCATTTATTTTTAAGCTTACTTCTATTAGAAATAGACTTGTTTCCTGTACAGGTGATGCTTTGTCTATACCATATACAGTAGAAAAATAAATTCTTTAGCAACCTAGAAATAGTTTATAAAACTCTTGTAGTTTCATTTTCTTTGCTAAACATGCCAAGATTAGACTGACAACTATAAATAAAAGCTATATAGACAACAGGTAAAGTAGAACAAGTTAAGAATACTACAATTTACAGGACAGACTTTATTGTACTAATAATTCCTGTGTGCTTTGCAATAGGAATAGGGTTGACTTTTCTTTTTTGTTTATGTTTTCTTAGAAAAGATAATTACTTGCAAGAATATAACACAATATCAAGATAATTTATAATATACATGTACTTCAAACAGCAGCCGGGTTTATGGTATCATAGTAATCCAGAAAGATAATCCAAGTCATAATTAGAAGTACAATACCTAGGACATAAGTGGAAAAGGCAATTTTTATTTTGGGAAAATGGAGCAAATCAAACTCTTAAAAGCCTTAATTCTCAAAATCATCTATTTACTATAATACATACAAGACGATCTTAAATCTTGTGATAAGAGAAGATTACAACAGTGACCATCATAAAGCTTTTTTTTTTTTAAACTACACAAAACATTCTAGCAGCTGAATGAGCCAAAACTGTTTTCTTCTTTGCAGAAAAAGGTATCTTTTGAGCATGAAAGAAAAAAAGCTGCTATGAAAAGTCTCACAGGTAGTGATATCTATGGTCTCCCCTTTGCTACAATTTGTAACCTTCTAAGTTTTTTACCACTAACAAAATATTTAATCAAAAGATTTGATTAAATTAAGCAGCATTCTTTTACAGCAAAACTGGTACCAATGTAAAAGGAAAATAAATGAAAAAAAAGAGATAATTTAAAAATATGGTGCAAAAAAAAATTCAGTCATTTGAATTTTTAGTACAACATACCACAGGAAAAAAATATGCATACAAGTTTATGTGATTTTATATATACACACTCCAAAGAGGTTAATTGTCAGTACCCAAAGTATTTATTGCTATGTATTAGCAATGTATTTTTGTATATCTTTAAAGGGTCACATAAAAATAGATTTAAAGAATAGATTAATTGAAGTCCTAGATTAAAACATTGTTTGGTTTAGAGAATTTTACTACAACAAAATTCATGTTTATGTATGAAAAGTTATATAACCTTATATGAAAATGTCATGAACTATCTTCTAAACACTACATGTATTCCCAAGTGGGAAAAATTAAAATATCTAAAATATATTAGATTAAGTTTACAAGACCATCAATGATCTTTTAAACATGCAGCTGTTTACAGAATTAACAGTTTTACAAAATGTTTAGTTCGGTAATGGAACATAAAGAAATAAGTAGGCAACATCAAAATTTTTGTACAATATTTGAAACTCACTTTTACAACAAGCATGTCCTTGGTATTGTGCTGTAAGAAATAATAAGCAAGTTCACCCACCCATAACAAACTGTCCACAGGTATACTTACAGGT
This sequence comes from Tringa solitaria, assembly GCA_026413425.1. Lineage (NCBI taxonomy): Eukaryota > Metazoa > Chordata > Aves > Charadriiformes > Scolopacidae > Tringa > Tringa solitaria. The sequence goes on along the minus strand of JAOXJM010000041.1, from coordinate 36,593,864 downwards.
AAAGATGGATGGTGAGGGATTGGAAAATTCTCAACAGTGCATTTTGCATTCTTCCATAAACCATCCTAAGCATACCGTCACATAAGTAGCCAGGAGATTACAAAATAAACTATAGCTGGGCTTTAGTTGTTTACACAGAATGCTTGAATGTGAATAAAATTGCCAAAAATAGCATGTTAAATAACAAAAACAGCCATAAAGCAGGCTGTAAGCGTTGAATGTTTCATAAATGTAATTTTTTAAATCATTAAATTTCTATAGAAAAATTTTATTCACAATATATTGTGACAAACCGTCACAGGAATGATATAGTGATTGCAATAAGGTATCATGCAGCAGCAGCTTTGTACTTTATAGCTATTTTTGCTTTTAAAAATTAAACCTCTCCAGTCATGCTTATCACATAGTTTTTATCTGCAGTGTGTACAAATGAGGAACACAGTACGGGATATAACAAAAAGATGTCCAATCAGCTGGATGGGAATTATTTTTCATAAATATGAAGTACATTACTGTATCCTGAAACATGCATGTCTATAGGTTGTCTTTACTGTCCAGTGCCAGGCTGCCTGCAATCATCTTCCATTTATATAATACCAAGAGGGTCTGCTGGTAACTGTGACTGAATCAGCTGAGGCTGCAGAGGTGGTGGTAACTGAAGAGGTACCATGGGTTCCACCATCTGCACGGCGTTGGAAGGCGGTGGCTGACATGCCACGGGGTTCGGTGCTTCTACGATCTCACCGTTGTAAAAGAAGAATTGACACTGCTGAATGAAGGTCTCTATAACCGACTGGTGGATTTTGGTGGTAGAAAGAAACTCCCTGTTTTCAAAGTCAGGTCTCATCAAAGTAGGCCAGAAACAAATCGATAAGTTATCAGCAGTCATAAAGTTGGTTTTATACTGCTGACTAACCCTGAAACGAGAACCACATGCACAGAATGAATTAAAACTGGTATGCAATCAACTACAAGTATTTTCGTAGCTCTCTACCTGTAAGCAGCATTATTACACAATCTCAAGTTTTTTCTTACTTTCCTCCAGCTACCCATTAAAACAATCATTGTTGGTTTTTTTTAAGCGATTATGCAGAAGAAAATTTAGATATCCAAACCTGGAAAAGTCATGGTTTCTAACAAATAAGTCTGATTAAACTTTTAATCAAAAAATTCAACATCCCACAAATATTTTGAAGTGACAATAATAATATAAATAAACTTTAAATTTCTCAACCAGCTATAGGAGTTCATAAAATTAAAATTTTGTCCATTAAAATGTCTAGACCAAAAATGACAGAAATGGCTTCTTACTGTAAGACAGTCAGATATTAACTAATATCTATGGCACTCAAAGAAAAAGACATCACATTAGAGCACAAGTTAAAAATAAACACAAAACCAAAAAAAAAAAATCAAGTGTAAATTGAAGCACATCTCTACAGGTTTCTTCATACTGGCCAGCAGCAGAATTTGGTCAAGCTGTAAAGAACTTCATCAGTGGAAATATCACTAATACCAATAACACGTTAATTTTGTTTTATTTTTCAATGTATAATGCAAAGCTTTCCAACTGAGTTTCCCCACTTTTAAGCAGGGGCTGAAACAGTTTCTTCACTTCTAATCTCAATTGATTATTACAATACTATTAAAAGAAAAGAAACAAACAAACAAAAAAACAAACCATAAAAAACAACAAACTGCCCTTTTACCAATCTCATCATCTACAATTAAATGCTTCCTCAGAAAAAACACCCTGCTTCTCATACTAATAGGCTAGAAGGAGCCAGGATATTTTGTCTTCTAAAAATAGTCTGCATTCTAAAGTAACATCACAATTTTATCTGGAAGTAATTAGCGAGAGATACAAGAAAAATTGTGTTACTAAATCTGACAAACACCTAAGATATTCATTCAGCTGGGAACATGCAATTCCTGTATTTCAGTAGACAGCACAAAGGTAACTGAGCTACAGTTGTCCTGCAGAAATAAGATGGAAAAATAAAACTTCTGCAACTTGTCAGTTACAGTTGGGATGATTAACAAGAGCAGACTGCAAGAATTTCTGACAGCTGCCTGTAGTCCATAGATTCAAAAGCTGTGAAAACCACAGTAAACATTAGAATTAATGCTATAAGAAAATATTTTCACTCATTTTCAATGCATGCATAGTGGTAACTATAAAGGGTAGGCTTCCATTTTAGCATGCGCATTACTTATTCCAAATAGTGTGAGGGTACACAAATATTGCCTCTCAATCTGTTTTGAGTAAGTTCGGTCCAAAGGATATTTGGATACTATTTCTGAGTGATAGCAACATTCATAATCTCTTTCCTAAGAGTTACATTTAAACTTCATTTAAGGATTAAAGAACCCAAAAAATATAAATGTCAGCTTACATTGCGCTTAGTATTTTTATTAAAGTTTTCTTCCTATACTGAATTCTTCTGTGTATAAATTCCTCCTAGACTATAATCTCGGGATAGGACATTAAGTGAGACTTAACAAATATTAAATAAAATTTAAGTGTAAGACACCATGATGGGACAATGAATCTGTAAAAGGTTTGAATCAGAACTACCTGTACCTTTTCCCTAAAACGAGTACAACGAAAAACACCAAAAGGGATTTCAAATTCTGTAATGGTGTTTCATTAGAGAACAGACTACAACAAGGCACGTTATAAAACTGGAGAAAAAAAATAGCATCTGCTATGTAATAAAACTGAAACAAAAGCCAGATCACCTATTTTGCAGACAGCTTTTTTCCTAGAATTTTTGCTCCGAATTTAAAAATCCTTTAAGGGGCTTCTTCAGTTGCAGAGGCCAAAATGTATACCCTCCAACATCCTTTAGCACCTAAAGCATTTGACTGTTTGTTTTCTCATGCACCTTTTGTTCCCTCTTGACATGAGTTCCCTGCTTGCTGTCTCTCTCATATTGTTTCTTAAATCTAATCTGATCTAGCCATAGACTGCTGCTGCTGCTGAGGACAATGGGGGAAGTTTCATTCTTCCCCTCTCCCTTCTCCCTGTCCACCAACTTTCTGGCATCAGGCCACAGGGTGTCTGATATCAGCTAGTGTATTCTACAGAAAACTGCATTTCCCTTATTTCTGTTTTCCTTTAGAACGTGCTGCAGCTGCTTAATGAAGCGGTGGGAACCTATGGCTAGAAGTGAGAAAAGGAGAAGAGCACTGCACCTCTTCCCTGCTTGCAGCTCACAGCTAGATTAAACACAACAACCAACCAACTTTATTCTCTCTCGTGTTTAAACTTTGACCTCTGTCCTTTCTAAGGGTAAACAAAAAACCTACCAACCTGTATGCCATCTCCTACCAAAACTTTCCCAAACTACTTCAGAATCTTCTTATAAGTGCTTAGCAAATGTCTATTCACCTTCTTTTATGTTGACTCCAAATGAAAAACAAAGAGTATGTTTCTCTTGATCGTGTCACCTTCCTCCAGTGTAAACCCTTCAGGAGCTTCAGGCTGTAAACGCGCTCCATGACCAGACTTTAAAAGCTGTGCAGCTATGTTTTCCCAGACTTCAGGAGCATATTATGCCATATTAGCCCTTATATATAAGCGGACTCATTATCAAAGAATAAACATAAACTACAACCAATATCAAAAATATGACATAATATTATATCAATGATACATCAAGAAAATCTGAGAAGAGAATATACAAGCCATTTCAAATCAACCTCTGACTCCTAGTTTCATATTCTACATTTATACTAACAGATGAGCAACGTAGCATGAAATTTTCAATTCTAATAGTCAATTCATTGTTACAAAAATATTTTTCACAATTGTTACAACTTAAACAAAAAGTAGAAAAATACTAAACCTGTTTAGATGTGTTATCACATATCTGAAGACATCATAGTTCACTGGGTGGAATTTCTTCACAATTTCTTTTAATTCGTGTAGCCGTTCTGTCTTATCCATGATTTCTATAGAAATAAGTGACATTTTCTGACATATCTAGAAAGACGTACTGTGTAAGTGTTGCTAAGTCTTTTTCCTAGTATAATGGTACAGATAAAATATCCACAGAGAAATATCAAGTGAGAAAATATTAGATAAAATTCCTATCTGCATATACTGTTGCACAGAGTAAATTTTTTATTACAGCGGTAACTATCTAAACACAAAAATATTTTTCTGTATTTAAGGAGAATTATTTATCTTCATTTAACAGCAAAGAATCACCTGATTAGCTCATCGTTTGCTTGTGGAATGACAACTAAGAATGTGACACGGTCATTTTTGTTAGATTTTCCTCTACTTGCAAAATATTATGACTCAGATACATCGATAAAATTTATTTGGGCTGAAGTTTCATAAAGATTTGGGGGAAAGAAGACATTCACATGAACTTAGAATATCTTAAGACAATCAGTTATCCAAATAATAATAAAAAAAATTATGAATGAGCTTGGCGCAGCTATTTTAATTATACCATTTAAGGGAAAACAGGAATTGTCACAGGCCCAAGAAACATGATTTATACTTCAAAAAGGAAATAAGCAACATATTAAGAAAGGACTATGGAAAAAAGTAACAATTTTTTTTTTAAAGTATTGTGGAACTATACATTCTGCAGATACATACATACTTCTATTTTATAGCATAAAAAGGAATACAAGCTCACCTCTATTACTTGACTGCATTGTTAAAAAGAAACTTGATGTACCCTAGTACTGTAAAATGATATTAAATATGTTCTAGTATATCCCACATCAAAATTTAAAGCAGTATTAATGGCATTTTAAAACAGTAAGTCCACTTATATTCCAAGCTATTGCATGTTTTGACTGAAATTTAACTGATACACTTTTAAGAAAAAATAAAACCTGATTACATTAAACAAGCAACTTGCATGAGAAGTACAGCATAAATACCATAAACAGGTATCTACAGATATCATCCAAAACCACAAGATTTCTAATAGACTATATATATTAATCAAGTCCAGGCCCAAGCCTCAGATTTACACGAGTATTTTCATGTTTTGAACACAAAAGATTAAGAAAACTGTATGTCAAAGTTGTATCCTGCAAAAAATGCATAGCAGTGCTTTTCTGGAACAGTTTGCTACCAATATAGGAGAGATACTCTTTAAAAAAAGAGAACAATTTAGTCACTTCAATTGGAAATGTCTGAAAAATGTTTGTAAGGCAAATAAATTGGGCATTTCTTATAAAAAGATCAAAAAGAACTTGAAAAAAATCTAAAAGAGAATTACCATAATATTCCTAGATGTGTCTGATTTCTAAAGCCTACTTTGAATGTAAGACTTTATGAATTCAAGGGTTTTTTTCCCCTGTTAACAACTGCAATACATTTCCAAGAGCTTTCATCATATGCAGGACTAATACAGAGCGGGGAAAAAAAAAGTAGATTTCTCCAATTAAATTTTCTAGGAAAAGGGGGAATGATAAGCCACAACTTACTTAGAAAAAATAACATATTACATTTATTTCATCCTATAGTTCTGTTAATTTTAAAGAATATAAAAAAAAGTACGCCTAAGCAATTTAAAAAATATTTCAGTGCAGCTAGTCCTTTGAACTTACAATGAAATAAAAATTGCAATAAGGGCAATCAATATAACATAATTAGACCAAGATAAGATTGTTTAATACTTACTTGATGTTTCTAACAATTCCTGATGCAAAGAGTAAGGAATTAATGGATCTGGCAGATCTGCAAAGAAAGCTTTAAGAGCCCCAGCCACTGCATTTACTGTTACTCCCATAGACTCTAGACTGATATTATGATCTGTAAAACAAAATTAAACAGCAGTGTAAGTAAAACGTACAGCTATTACTCCTCATAGTGTTTTATGAAAAACAAGAATTTATTCAAAATACTGAAAATGAAAATGTTGCCAAACGGTTGATAGAAAATGTTGCCAAACGGTTGATAAAAAATGCAGAAAAAGGCGAACCTGTGGATAAGCTGCTAGCACTTTGACCCACGTGAAATCAAATACAAGAAAATCTGATAGTATAAGAAAACAGTAGAAGATCAGAAAAATAAAGTTGTCTAATTCTACATGCGTACTTAAATGCTTTTCTATTTGTCATTGACTGGCTTCTGATTTATCAATTTTGCCTAGTAATAAGTTTAAAATTCTATTTCCTAAAATTTTCTTCAAAACTAGTACAGGGCACATTAATTTGCAGAATCCATGTGATTGTGTTCATGTGACCACATGAAACCTTTTTAAAAAGGACAACAAAACATGCCAGTGACTGCGCATGGTCATATAATCGGCTCCTAGATTCCCAAACAACAGCAGCTTTAAGTTTTATAACTAGAGTATTTCTTTAATTGAAATTTATAATAATAAATTCATGCTACATAATTTTTACACCAAGGCTAGACGTGGAAGCACTGTAAGCCACAGGATTTCAAGTATGTAAAAACTGAAATTTTGAAAATGCAAAGTTTACTTCTCAAAAGCCTGCTCCACCTGAAACTCTGGAACATCCTTTAACAAGGTGACTGAAGAAAATCTAGCATTATACTGAGATTATCTGAAACAGCATAGTGAGGCATAAAAAACTACTATATTTATTTTCCGTACCATCTAGTAGGAATTTTACTATTTTTCACAGGATCAGCTTCATGATTAATATCAAAAAACTTTTAAAAAGTTTTTTCCATAAATTAAATGAGAAAATAGAATGAAAAAAAAATAATGCTCTTTCTTTGAACACATCCATGTGAACAGCATAATCTATCAGTCATATCCCAGTACATTTTAGCATGAGAAAGGTTGTGTCAGAAATGTATTATAAAGATTTAATTGTTATTCCGTATTATTCAAGATACCTTTCAATAAAATAAGTATCAATAAGTACTACATTGGCAGGGGATGAGGTGAAAGTGGATGTCTTAATGCCTAGGACTGATGAACTACTAACACAAGGAGCAGCTAGGACTGCATTTAAACTCTTTTAAATACTAGAATACCACCTAGAAAATAACAGCACCTAAAGCCAGCTGTAACAAAATTCTATCCCATCTTTGGTTTATACACAGCTTCACTGGTAACAGCCTGGACTATCCCAATACAACCTACCAGAGCATGAGGTACTAAGTACTATGAAAGTCAATATGAAAGTGCAACCCTTGTATATTGCACTGTGGTAAATCCATGGAGAATTCAAATTATGTTTTGGCTTTAAATAATAAAATATGCCATTACCTTGATCAAACTGTTTCTGAATGTTGTCTTGATCTGTTTTATTCCCACTAACACGGTACAGGCCTTCAGTACATAATCCTTAGAAGGGGAGGAAAAAAAAATATTCAAAACCAAGTTTATATACTACAAAACAAAACAGAGCCAGTCATAATTACTCATTCAGAAACCAAAAGCAGGAATATAAATCTTAAGTGCCTAAAAAGTAACATGTTAACCATTATAGTAATACAGGACTACCAAAACACAAAACACCAGTTGTCTGTTGAGTCCACTATTCCATTTAATAGAATCAGAGGAAAACACATTGTAGGATAACAAGAACCCGATCGCAAAATGATTCTCTTCCTGATCTCAAGTAAATTGTTGTGATGATTGAAAAAAAAGATGCAAATAACAAACCTCAATTCTGGGCTTTGATATCCACAGAATTTACATTTTTAAAAACTGTCTTCACAATTTAGGCGTAACAACTCACTATGGCAAGCAATAACACACTAATAATGTACTCTGCAGAAAAACCAAGCATTTGTAATTGATTCCTGATTTTTTAATTTCATGGTGTAACACACTCCTGTATGAAACGAGGACTTAATCTTCTATCATACTTTCCCTTTTACCATTTATATTTTATAAATGTTGCATCCATTTCTCCTCACTTCTTTTCTAAGGTAAACTACCACATCATTTACAAGTCCTCCTTTAAGGGGCGGGGGAGAAGAGGAAAAAGAGAAGGGTGTTTAGGAAGCAGAGGTTCTCCAGGCTTCTTATTATTGTTTTGTTTTACTATGCTTTACAGAGTCATCATAATTACAGCAGGCATTCTAGATAAACGTTAAAAAAATTCACCTTTATTATGCACACACACATATACACAATCACTTGCTCACTGCACTCCAGTGATTATGCTTCCTATCACATTGCTATCTTTTTTGCCCACGGCTACTCACTGAATGAAAGCATCCATCCTGCTAATCACACCATTACCCGAGATTTTTTTCTTTGTTAATTCAGAACCCATTAAGGAATACAAGCAGTTTATAGTTCCATAATTCTACAAGTTACCTTTATAGGTGTAAAATTATCTATATGCTAGATGTCCATAACAGGACACGGTTCTATTTAAAAATTCACAAGTTTCAGAGCTTTATGAAATCTCTTGGCTTTTTACCATCACAACCCAGTGACTGAACGCATTTTGAATTTTTAGATGAATACATAACGTCTCTGTCACACCAGAGACCAAGTGTGCCTTTTAAGTTACCAAGAAACACTAGGAATCCTATTACAATCTCAAAGTACAGAAAGCACTTAACGCTTCATACTGCTGGGAAATTTATACCAATTAATTTGATATCAACTCTTTTAACTCAATTCTTCATTCTTAATGCCTTAAAAAGTCATGTCTCTTTCCCGCCTGCATCAAGACTATTTTAGTAAGCTTCTCTTCAATAAACTTTTATACCTACCAATTAGCTTTCCAAATCCAAATTTTTTGTAAACATACACCAAAACAGTCCTTTCAAAAAAACTGAGCCTCAAAAATGGTTTCAATGATTCAATGGTTTCCACAGCTGGAAGGGCCTGTCTTCAAAAAAATGCCCTGAATGTGCTACACACTATCACAGACAGAAACACTTTGCATTCCTCTCCCAGAAGTTGCAAATAAAGAAATACAGAAAAAACCATTGGTAGATAAGAACAAGCTAGGATCGTGATTCCCTTTGTTTAGTATGGGAGAATTCTCAGTTGGAGACCCTGCAGCCCCAGGGTATTCTGTGTTTTATCCAACTACTATTCAATTTCTTTCTGCACAAAAGGAATTGAATATGCTGCAAAAGCATGTTCTGTGAAGTCTGATCCAGTCACTGTTTAGTAGGAGTGTTTAAACTTTTAATACTTTAACTGGGCTGCTCTGGAAACAGATGCTCTATTGCATCTGGGCTCCCCCCCCCCTCCTATTTCATCATGTAGCAGATACCTCTTTGCTCAGACCAGTACAGCTCTGAGAAACATAAAAAAAAGAACTTACAAAAAATTTTCAGGTTAAACCAGGAGGTGCTAACTGAATTTAGGCATCTTCCAAAAATAGCTAAGTGCTGCTGTTCTGGATTAAGCTAACCAAATTTGTCTTTTAAATTGCTCAAGCAAAAATAAATTTTCTTGCTTGTATATTCTAGAAAGTAACAGTTCATTAAATGGTTGGTCAACTGTCATTATACTGTTACTCTAAGGCACACAAGGAGACAAGTTTAATCTGTTTGTATGCATACACACAGCTAGAAGACTGAAACCACAACTTTAAGTAATACTGAAATTCTCTCTGTTGTTTTTTATTATGCAACTAGGTCTCTGCAATGCCTGTTACATCAAGATCTATATATCAAGTATAAGACACTCTAGTTCACTATTTTTAGCTTTTAAGCTTTTTGCGTATCCATAATGTATATCCATGTTGAGTGAGGGCATGTGACATTTATTTTTTCTTGACAACTTTTTAAAAATTCAGTTCCTTCCTCTGCAAGCCCATTGATTTTTTCAGATTTCTTATCTATTTTCTTATCCTGTTTCCCTTCTGGTCCAGCTGTAATTTTCAAGATTCCTTACTTGTTGTGGGCACAATGGCTGTTTTAATATTATGAATCAGAATCATCTGATCTATTTGCTTCTCTCTCCTGCTAGCTTTACTACATCTTTAGGTTTAAAGAATTAGATCCTCCTTATTTCAAGTCATAACAGCCTATATTTACTTCAAGACAGAGCTCATCTTTGTCTAGACTACTCCTTTCTCAAAATACCTCCTAGAGCCTAACAAATTATCTTCTTGCACCTTCTCTTGTGCTGTCGGCTGTGATTAGGGTTCCATTCCATCTAACTTTAACTTCACATGGGGTTCAAAGCATTTCTAAGAAAACAAGCAAGGTGGATCTGCACCTATATACATACTTAGCTTTTAGGACTCTTCCATTCTTAGGCACCAATATATTTCAAAACTCTTGGTTCCTCCATAGAACATACTAATTTCAGCACAAGGACAGACTGAAGTCTACCTGGTACAATATCCAGTTTCCACACTAGTAAGTAGTATATGATTGAGGAGAGAGGTAAAAAGAACAGGAGGAAAAAAACCCAAAAAGCAATTTTTTGGTGGTATATCCTCCCATCTTTCTGCAGATGTTAGCTTACATAGGCTTTTGCATGAAGTGTTTTAATAGCCACTTAGGGATTTATCCTCCACTAATTCGTCCAAACCCTCCAAGTCATTTATTTGTCTTTACAACAACCCACGACAAACAGAGTTTTATAATTCTGGAAGCTACAATATGAAAGCACACTGGGTTTATGTTCAGTACCTGAAGTTTTCATTAAGTCTTTTTTTCTTGAGTAACAAGAAGCACTAAATCTACTCTTTCCCAATTTATATAATTTCCCTTCCTTATAAATTTTCTAATCTAACCATTTCAGTCCCTCTTTATCCAAGCGATACTGTCATATGCAGTATCTTTTCCAACTCTACACTAAGACAGACTGACCTGTATATAATACTGACAGCACTGAAACTGTGGTTTTACATAATTGCATGATTTTCCCCCATATGACTCACTCTCATAATTCTTTTAATTCTTTTTG
>JAOXJM010000041.1:36569216-36582914 GCA_026413425.1 Tringa solitaria | reverse complement strand
ATTCTTTTAATTCTTTTTGCTAGCTTGATAGCAGTTACTGAGAGTTGAAGTTTTCAGACAGCTGTCTATGATGATTTTAAAACCTTTTCCGAAGTGACAACAGCTATACTAATACTTAGCCTGCTGAAAAGTCACACCATATCTGCCAACTTGACATCTGTAGCCAGATTCCACTATCCCCGTCCTGTCTACGTTTCTGAATACATGCCACCTAATCACAGCAACTCTGTCTCTCCCCAGTTTAACTCCTTCCCCTACAGCGACCAACTGAACTTTTCAGGAATCATTCTCCACTACAATAGATGAGACTATCATTCTCACACTTACCTTTGTAAATATTTGTGATCTATACCATTCTAAAATTTTATTCCACAAATTGACCTGGTGTACCTTTTCTCAACCCCTATGCTACTCAGACTACACAGGACTAAAGGAACCGCCACCTTACCGATACAGAACAGTAATTTCTACATACACCTAAAACAAATGTAGTTACAGAGCAAAGAATCCAAACTCTTTTCAAGTAAGAGTCTAGCGCTAAATTTGCTTACATAAAATACACGTAAAATTCTACATTTAACGTGTTCTTAATCTGTGCATATCAACACTCGCATTTAAAAATCCATGACACTTAATTCACACTCTGAAAACCCGAACCAAAAACGTCTTACTGCTTCTTGTAATAAAATAATTTATAGAATATTGAAATGTTAAAGTAAGCCATGTAAGAAAATAAGCAGTACTTTTAGAAAGACTCAAAAAATAGGAAGCTCTCATCCAATGCTAAATTAACATTTCTACAATTTACATTAACCAATTATTAAATAAGCTCTCAATCACTTTATGAAGTGTCACTCAATCACCTATTTCACGGCCTGTTCATTTTGAAAAAAGAATAAAACACATCAATTAATATGACATGACAAACATGCTTAGAAAAAGGAAGGTACATTATTTACTTCATTAGAAGTGGGCGACATCTGAAGATACTCTAATTTTCCAGGCATATTAGCTATGTGGTCACTTTGGGCCTGGAGAAAGCTAGGGCAATGCGAGGAGCAGCATAAGTACCATAAATACTCTGCAAAAGATACTAACATCTTGGTCCTATCTGCATTGTTTAAGAATTCTTTACATAATTCCATGATGTTTCCTTTGATAAGATACCTTAATTAGCAATACAGCTCAAGTGCACAACATGTGTTTATGAATATTTCAAAACATATTTGTTTACAGTTTCCAGTGATTCTCACACACTAATAAATTAATGCATGTGCTCCTCCTCCATCCGTCTGGTAGTCAGTCTTCCATCAGGAGAAACGACTGATGCCTGTTTTCCCCTCCTCTCGAGTTTGAGCAGGGTTTCCTCCCTGTTGACTAATTTCAAAGCTGCACAACACAAACTGATGTACAGTTTCCTAACTACTAGAACCTATTCTATGCCAATTTTGAAGTGATCACAGAAGGGATCCTCAGGAGGTCATCTAGTCCAGCCTCCTGCTCAAACAAGGGTGTACGCTGAATTCAGATCAGGTTGCTTATCTAAATCTGATCTTGAGTATCTCCAAGAACAGAGAGCCCACAATCTCCTTGGGTAACCAGAACCAGTGCTTAAATAATCCTCAGAGCAAGAGTTTTGCCTTTCTTTCTAGTTGGCACCTCATATTTTAATAATCATTGTCTCTAATCCTCCTGCCATGTACTTCAGCCTGCCTGCACCTTCTCAGTAGCTTCCTCAGAGGTTTGGGAAGCCACTTTTGGGTATCTCCTCAGCCTTTCCCTCTCCAAGCTGAAGAAAACCACAGGTCAGGAGCTCCAGCCCCTGACCCTCTTCTGCTCGACTCAATCAAGTTTGTCAACACCCTTCTTGTAGTATTTCAGATGAGGTCTAACAAGTGCAGAGTGAAACGAATAATCATTTCTGTTGCTGTAGTGCCCACCCTTCTGTTGGGACAGTCCAATACAGAAGGCATCGTTAACATGATACGCTACTGACTCGTGCTTAGCCTAATCTCCACCACGACCCGCAGATCCTTTTCAGCAGCATTGCTATCCAGCCAGTCAAGCCCTCAGCGTGTACCACCGTTTAGTCCTTGCAAATCAAGTTGCAGGACTTGGCATTTGTCCTTGCTGAATTCCATCAGGTTCCTGTTGTCCCATTCCTCCAGCTTATCTACATTCCACTGAACAGAAGCCCTGGCCTTGAATATATTAACCACACCACCCACTCTGGGATCACTCACAAACATACTGTAGGGCTATTTAACTCTATTCTTACTGTATCTAACCAGAATCAAGAGTAACAGAATCATGGCCTATGCATTTTTTTGATAAACATATAGCTTCATGGACAGTTGAGTCAACTTAACAGATCATTATGATGGAAAAGACGGCCTAATTCCCTGCCTCATCAATCACTGTTTTTGCCCTTCCTTTGCTCCTACTGCATAGTCCTGCTCCCTGCCTTGCACTTGTTTTGACATATATTTGACACTTAACTTACCAGCTGTAATACTGAACAGCAGGACCTTGTCCATTTTTGCTGATGTAGCTTTCCAAGACAGTGAACTCCACTAACTCCACTGATTCTGAGACATCTGACAAGGGCCAGAAGTGAGAAATGGCAGAAGCATACAACAGCGAAGAACCTTACTGGCTGTTAAGGCTGTTTCTTATGAAACTGCCCTCAGAGTGACAGGTCTCACACACCAGCCGAGGGGGGTGGCCTCTCTTGGCCCATTCTGTTCTCTCTGTCCAACAGAACAGACTCCTAAAAGCCTGCAGCTGTCCCAAACCCTTTGAATAAAAGGGGAAATAATGCATCTTGAATTTCTGGATTTTGCAGCCACTATGAATATATTTCAATGATTTACCAACCTTTTTACCTTAACAAGTGCTGCCAGCTCATTTTCTTTGCCTATTTCTACCCAATCTCTTGAGACAAACTTTGCATTATCTATACTTTCAATGTCAAAATCTGGCCTCATGGCAGATTCAGTGTAGAAGACCTAGGTACAAGTTAAGTGAGAGGGAAATTCACAGAAAGCAATATTCTTTTACTCAAATTACCTCCAAAACTGTAAATTTAACAGCATTACAAAAAGGTGTAAATATCAAAAGCAGTAATGACTGTACATATACTGAGTACACAATTATTAATTTCACCTTTAGCTCTCCACAGAGACCGTGTGAGACACTAAATGAGCTGCACCTCCGTCAAATTTATTCTTTCTTCTTTATTCCATTCCTTGTCTCACATAAATTAAGTAACTAAGCTAATAAAATACCTATTATTCTAACATGCTTATCTTCCCTTCAATTGTTTCAGGTAGAATTAACACTGTATTAATACTATTGGTTTTCCAGGAAGTACGGAAACGCAAATTTCTAATCTTGTCAATGAAGTACATGCATATCAATATTCTATGAAGATTTTTTTTAAAATATTTGAAAACCCAAAGAAAAAAACATATTCAAATACTGCTATTATTATGAGGGTTGAATATAGTCAAGAGCTAAATTTATTAAATGGCAAAACTGTGCTAGCATTCATAAGCCTCCTGTCTTGGTAAACAGAATGAAATGTAATTTATACCAAACTTTTCACTAATGCATAACAATGCATACAAAAAGGAAATCCAATTAAAAAAAATTGAAATATTAAAAAACCTCATATGCTAATACTATCATTTAGCAGGAGTAATTTTTGCACAAATTATTAGAAGTTTGGGAAAGTTAAAAATAAGCAACAATGGTATGTGTTGAATAGGACAAAAATATTACTTGGAATTAAGTTGGTAGCATGTAAAATAGTATTAAAATGTTACTAACGAAACACTTGAGTTACAAAATTTCCATAAACATGGAAACATTTTACACTTAAAAATTAGATATTCAACAGATATTTTTACATGACATTGAAATATAAAATTCAAATCATACTGGTATTTTTTTTGAAGTTAAACATTAATTTAGCCTTCAGAAATCTGCATTCCTCTCTCTTAAACAAAACTATTAAGAGTATCTTCCTCCTTAGAGATTTCATGCTATTAGAACAGTTAAACAATTTAGCTTCAAAAATTATCTCAGTGCTGCTTGCCTACCTTTAGAAAAAATGACGTACTAAAAAAATGTAATGCTCTACATTGGATAGAATTTTTTTAAAAAAATTAGGAGTTAATTTTTTCCTAGCACATCTTATCATAGCACCATTACTTTTATACAACAACAGCCACTAGAATTTTCTTAAAAATCAAAACTGAACTCTAGTTTCCCTGCTAAACACATTACCATAAATCTAGTTTGCAGAAAACCAGTACACTTAAAAAGTTCGTTTCAGGTGATGTAACAACATGACCTTCTACTCAGTCAATCAGGAGAAAGCAACAAAATACACCAGAAAAACTGTACTGTCCAAATCTTCTTTTGGAAGCCCGTAACTGAAAATAAGTACCAATGTCAAAAAGTCAATTTAAGTAGCTGCCCTTAAGAGCAAGTTACAAGTCACATGGAAAGAATTTGACAGAGGCAAAAGCATACAAACACCACCATCTTATACATTATGATATGTCACTAACAACAGAAAACTGTTTATATAGTCTGTTAAAGGTTACATCTAAGATCACAATATCTTGAAAATAAGTTTTCCTGAAAACATTATACATTTATATCAAGATATTTAGTGGAAAACTTGGTAATTCACCATTATCAAATTAGTTACCTGAAAGATAAAAATTGTTTTAATCAACTTGCTCAATGAACCAACAAGGAGCTCTGACAACCAACCAAAAGATTACTCATCCAGCTCTAATTATGAGTTAAAAAAATGAAAGGCTTGGAGAGAGAAAAGGTTTTCCTATAACCATGGACAATGTGTAAACACAGAAGTCAAGTTTGTTTACGTTTCCTCGTTCCTTACCCAGAACCGACAGTGTTATTGAATTTAAGAAAAGATGGTATTATACAAAATATTTTTTTGATCTATATGTTCCAACAAGACAAATTATCACATGCTTTGTACTTATAGTAGGGGCAACAGAACACACTGCTGAACTGGAGGCTCTGATACATAGTTACTGCTTATTAGGTTTAGATCTGCTCATGTATTAACCACTTCGGTCTCTCAGTTTCTACTTCAAATACTATCTAAAAGATTCCAAAGGGATTTAAGCCCTAGATTATGTTTCAAACCCAGAAATTAGTTGAATTCATAAAACTAAACAGTTCAGAAAAATACTTCTTGTTGGAAAATATCAAACTAAACAGGAACACACTGAAAATACCTGCAGCTCTAGGCCCAGGCTTAGGATCCCTTATCTCTAGAAGATCTCCCTTTACCGGGTTCCTTCAAAAGAAAAATCTGTTGATTTATAAAAGGCTAGAACTTTTCAGCTCCTGGATTTACTTTAATTTCTCCAAATTATCCCTCTTCTACTGATGCACACTTCTGGTTTTGTTGAGGATATTCCAGGAGAGTATTGTAAAACAAAAATCTGCTGGTATTTTCTGCACGACTCAATTCTTTAAGGTTTACGGTGGAGTAAGAATATTCAAAGACACTTTCTGATATTATCTCCTCATCTAAGCAACCAAAACAACGCAGAGAAAACTGTTTTTCACACTATACTTTCTAGCCTCAGTAACAATTTAGATGAGTGGGTACCAAGCACCATCTTTACAATTTCATAAGACAGAGATAGGGAACATTAAAAATTAAGATTAGCCCTTCAATTTGAGATTAATCATATCTTTGCAAAAAACCTGCAATTCAGCCACAGTGCAAATTAGATGCGGTAATACAAAGGGAAGGAAAATACCATGAAAATACCCTAAAAGGAAAAGCTAAACAAGCACGTCCTCTGTAAAAGAAATACACTGATTAGCCTCATTCAAGAAGAGTTGGAAAAGACTGCATTTCTTGATTAAGACAAGAATGACAGTAACCACTAGTATTCCGCCCCGTTAGTACTGATAGCAGGCTGACTTGCTAAGAGACAGCTGAAACGCTGG
Source organism: Tringa solitaria (assembly GCA_026413425.1). Taxonomy (NCBI): domain Eukaryota; kingdom Metazoa; phylum Chordata; class Aves; order Charadriiformes; family Scolopacidae; genus Tringa; species Tringa solitaria. The sequence goes on along the minus strand of JAOXJM010000041.1, from coordinate 36,576,905 downwards.
ATGACTCCCCACGGCAGCTGATACAATAGCTTTACCAAATGGGAACAGCACCATCCTGGAGTCCAGCCTGAAGCCAACAGATCCTGACTGGCCTTCTGCAGACTGATCATTTCCAAAACTGTAGTTGTGGAATTTTCTCTCAGACAGTCCCAAAGTCACTGAGGTGAGTCTATCAGTACAAAATTTGAAGGCAATGCAAGCGAACACCCTCCTCTCTCAAAGGCAACAAATAAATTCTATGGGAACACTGCCTGACACTCCTACAGAATATTAACCCAGTATAAAAATATCACACACCAAAAACAAAACTCCCACAGCCAAATATGGCAGTTAAAAAGAACAACCTAAGCTACTTACACAGAATCCAGAGTAGAAGAAAGAAAATTGTAATACAGATCAGAAGTAGAGGTTTTGTATCATCTTTAGTAAGTGCTTAACAGAAATAGCAGGAGAACACCACAAACAAAGCATGCAGATGGCCCACTGTTTGTCCAGCTTACACATATGGCCAGAATTAAAATTCTCCAGCTTTCAGTAGCTGCACAGCAGCATTCCAGGATGAACTAACAAACACTCAATCAACTAAAAGCAGTGCCTCCTGAGTCACCACTGTTGAGGAGCCCCTCACATTTTGAAGAACTCTTCAAAGACAGGTCATTAGAGGAGAATAAAAGTGTTAAATTTTCTGGGTGCTTGCGTTATTTGATGACTATGAGGGGGAAAAAAAGACCACACTATTATAGTTCTCTCTTTCACCCCACAAGCAGGTGAAAATCCTTTTGAGAGAAATACTAGACCTTTTGAAAGTCTGCCACAAAGTCAACAGCTATCAGAGAACACTATTTCTAATCAAATACAATTTTCTTTAGATCTGGATTCATAATTTTGAAAGTATTCTTTCAAAGTTAAACATGGTCAAATTTAAGACACTTACAGATTTTACAAACTCTTCAAGAAGTCATTTGGTCTTCATTACTGGTGAATGTCTGTTTTATATAGCAATACATAGCTAGTTGTATGTAGCCATTTCTGAAGAGCACAGATTCAGACAGTGACCCACCCATAAAATTATGTTGGTTTTGGTTGGGTTAGACAGATTAAACTGTCTATACAATTCTACTACTCCTTGCCCTTTTTCCCTCTTTCCTCATTTTATCCTGGGCGAGGTGGGGAAAGCAAAAGCAAGACGGAAGAAAATACAGCTCTTACCTTTGGGCAAGGAACCAATAGGAGGTAAAGGTTAAAGACAGATTTATACTAACATCTTCAACTCCCAAAAGATCAGTGTCTGAGGTTTCATCTGTTTTATTTTTTTTTATTGTAATAATGCAGTATATAATTCTTCAAAAACAGCTATTAGGCTTACCACCTGCAGCAGTAGTTTTGGATACACTACTCTTACAGATGGCAGTAAAACTGAATTTTAGTTTAAGAAAGAAAATCCTTCAGTTTTACTCTTGCTAAAAACATTAGTCATCTTACAGCCAAAATTGTGTTACAGAAATAAGAAAATGTGGAAAAAAGGTGCTGTTTTACTTTATGCTAAAAAATATCAAACTGCAGACCCCCATCAAAAGATAGTCCTGGTCATGTTTCAGCTGCAGTCAGTCAGCCTCACACTCTCATTTGCTTCAAATATAGCAATACAGTACTTATGCAACTTCAGAGCAAGCAAGATCCACACACCAACTGAAAACTGATGCTCCCCATTTTTAAAAACAAACAAAAAAATTAACAAAACTGAAACATATGCCACTCCCAAGCCTCAAAAAGAACTCCCCGCTCCTAAATGCAATCTTCTGTTGGACCAGCAAGATCACCGGCACACAGTGAACAGGCTGAAAGCGGGGACAAACATACAACCAGGGAGCCAGAGAGAAAGGGGAAAGAGAAAACCATACTGTGAAATTTCACCCTAGTGCAAACATAGGTATGTTAATATTTTACGTTAAACAAGAAATTTGCAAGTTAAACAATTTGCTTAACATTTTCATGTATAACTACACAGTATTTAGAAAAGAAATGCTTCTGTCTCTGTAACAGGTTAAAACGTAAAACTAGGTTTATCAGCGAAGTAAAGGAAGCAAGTAAGCTGTGTAATTAAGGCATACCAAGGACATGTTTTCTGCAATTGGAAAAAGTGGATTTCAGGGCTTTTTAAAATATAAAGTAAAATACAGTAGCAACAGTGAGACATGTAAGACTGGGATGCCATTGGGTTAAAAGTCATTTGGCATTACAAAATGATTTAAGTTTTTTTTAAATTACACGACAACATGTTAAACTTCAAATGTTTGTCAAAAAGAAATTAAATATTTGTGTAAGTAAAGACAAAAGACCATCACATATTAAGCACACAACTTAGGGAACATATTCTACTTTTAAAATGTACTTTTCCCATTTTTTATTTATTAATAGGATAAAATTCTAAAATATTTTTTAAAGTATATAAAAATAAAATAAAATACCTTAAAACAGAAAATGAGAGGCTTTACATGTTATATAAAGTGGGAAAGTCTTTCCTCCAACAGTTTTCCTATCTTACCTGTATCTTCAATGAATTGCACACATTTTTCAACAAACAGAGGTATCGGTTTCTCGGGTGTAACCAGATCCTGTAGGGGCATCCCAAAGTAATTACTTTCCCAGTTTCTACGGATTGGAGGATTGAATGTCTTAGTTTTCTTTTTCGGCTACAACAAAACAGAGTTATTTAAGTAATATTCAAGTAATATTTTACCTAACTCATATTGCAACTATTCAGTAAAAACAAACAGGTCACATATCTATCAGACATTAAAATTCCTCTAAGGCAAAATGAATAAAAATAAATGTAGTTTTAAAATAGCATACATTAGATACAAAGCACTCAAATAACTTAGATTTGATCATTTTTGTATCGTATCAGGAACAGGGTGACCCAATGCACCAATAATTGAATAGGAACAAAAATAAACACACTAGAGTGCTATGGCAAGTCTTTACATACCAACTTTCAGCATCATTCACAAAGGAATCTATATAAATCACGTTTGAACCACACTTCTATAGAAATTTTTAGGATTATTATAAAGTGTCATATCACCAAAAAACCCCTGAGTGTATTCTGTGTCTCATTAAAGATACTAAATAATATTTATATTGCAACTATGCTAGAAGCATGATGATGAAAAATGTACAGCAATCAATCTCAGAGTTAGTGTTGGGAGGAACTCCTATGAAGCATGATCACTTTGGTACAAGCATAGGATTTTTAGCCAAAAGGAGGTTTGCATCCAATCAAATGCAATAGAATGATGAGTTTGTTTCATATAGAGCTTTCTTGCTTGTTTTGATTTTTTTTTTTCCTTGAGACAGACTTTTATCAGTTCAGCTGATAAATCACCTTTGGATGACCACAAGAATTGCATTGTGAAGATAAAGACTTTCTTCTCACAAGGAGTCACCTGGAAAAGCTGAGGGGTAATGGGTACAAGTTACTCCCAGGGAGGTTCCAATCGGACTAAAGAGGAAAATTTTTCACAATGCAAATAATCAGCCATTGGAATAATCTCCCCTGGAGAAGTGGTGGATTCCCCAACATGGGACACTTTTAAGAGTCAGCTGGACAGGGTGCTGGGCCATCTTGTCTAGACTGTGCTTTTGCCAAGAAAAGTCGGACCAGATGACCCTTGAGGTCTCTTCCAACTTGGTATACCTGGTGTTCCATGATTCTATGATTGTATCAGATACCATGTTTCATTTCTAAATGCTGATGAAAATATTCAGAGAGAGACACATACAGCGGTCAATTGCAAATGTGGCAAATGAGTATGGAAACTGAATGAACACCACTATTAAAATCTAGCATTTTAAGTTTACATACAGCAAGAAGTTAGTTTAAAGCAGTTACTTTTTCATAAATTGCATAACAAGGTTTCTAGAATTTTATACTTTATAATAACACTACACCTCAATTAACTATTAAGACAAAACATGCCTCATTTCTGTATTTTACACCTAGAAAAGTCTTGAATTTAGATCAGTGTAAAAAAAAAAAAGGGTTAACTTCTAGACTTTTGTACCATCAAATTTACTTCATCAGTCCTTACAGACTGCCTAGAACAAGTCAGATTCATAGCTGACACCCACTGAGAATTAATGACCTGAAGTTGAACTCTAGGGGGGAAAGTGGAAACTACAGACTAAAGATCATTTCTCCAGCTGTCAATCCACAGAACCTGTGGAACTTCTCCAATACTTGATTTAAAAAAATTTTTAAAAATCCGTTAATCAAAGCCTTTCGTTAACCTAATTAAACAAGTAAGACTTTTTATGTAGAATGTCTCTTCAGAAGACAGCTTGTACTTCCTGAAATGAGCAGTGGAGTACCCATGACTGACCACGGTAACAGAGGGTTAACAAAAAATTAGGCTTATCCTTCAAATTTGGGATTTCTATAAAAGCTCCAGTATTTGTAATTTACAAGAAAGGAAACATATACTAGAGAGTTCTTCAAAACACTGGAAAGAAATTGCTCTCCAGCAATTCATATCTCAATTCAATTCTCTGAAGTTTTACATTAACTGAAAATTTAATAAAGAGTTTAGGAAAAAAGCTTAGGATAAAACTTTAGGATAAACTGTCATGAATAAAGCAGACAATATCTGAAAGCATTCAACTGTCAACTCTTTGCATAACTTTTATTCATCTTGGATGAGATATTGATAGTTCCACCAGTATGTGCCTTCTAGTTCACTGGCCATTTTCTCTTTAGTGGTAAAATCATATTTATTTAGGTAACATCCAGTTCAGATGAGCAGCAGCTGCAATGGCCAAGCTGAAACTAAAGATTGTGTTAAACTCAGTGAAAACATCTTTGTCTAATGTTGAATGAAAGATCATTTTAGAGATACATATATTAACGAAAAAAGCAAAACCAAATTGAATTTTTTTTCCAAGGTGTTCAGTGCACATCCCTACAATCTCAGAACAAACCAAGCAACACTCTGACTGTGTATTTCAGACCTAGCAGATTGAAAAAGACTGCATGTCTCTTTGATTAAGACATGATATTAGCATAATATAATTAAATACAAACAAATTTTGTTGGTGTGAATGGAAAACAATCTGGTTAATGGAATAATAAACCAGGATTTCACAGAATTTTTATTATAATTGTAATACTAATGAATTTTATTGTCTATATAGAATACCTGGACACACTATGAAATACCAAATATGTCTGCAGAGCCAGAATAAAGAATGGGGTTTTTTTCCTAACAATTGTCCTGTATTTAGAAGAATGGTTGAAGGGACCAAGATATCAAATATAACATTATGTACTCAAAAAAGTAGAAAGGTTTCTTAACTGAATTGTCTACCTGAAACAATCAGTTTAATCTCTAATTTGGAAAAGTGAGAATTTGTATAAGGAATTTAAAGAAGAATAAAAGAATAAAGAAAAAAGGGGGGAAAAACCCCAGATGTCCTTTTCAAGCTTGTCTAAAAGTAAAGTAGGAGAAGAGATGATTGTTGCAGGGCTATTCCATAAACATGACACGAGGATTTCACAAGGCAGATAAAGTTAGAATAATAATTCTATCAGCTATTTCCTATTATGTCCCATTATGCATTTTGTCTCTCTCCTGTCCAATATTTATTAAAATATCTCTCTCACGGTTTCCCTTTCTTTTGGGGCATGTGAGTGGGTAAACTCTCCAACAACAGTGCAAATCCAGTCTTCCTCCAAATAACATTATCTACATGATCCTCACCAAAAAATACTTCTGCAAATTAACAACAAAGCTTTAAGATATTAAAAACCCCACCAGTTCACTTCCTGATTTGAGACTTCCATACTTTCCTCAAGTTGCATGTCTAGACTTCTTAAGCAGAGAACTTGTTCTGAACAAAAAAGCATGTTACTGTGTAAAAGATCTGATCTTTGTCAAAAGATCAAATGACTTCAGAAAAAAAATTCAGGTCTTATTTCTAAGAAAAATAAGCTTTCGTGAAAGCTTTTTTGTAATCCCTGTTCCCCACTGAAAAAAAAAAAAAGCAGCTTTTCTGATCCATCAATCAAAGCATGGAACTTGTAAATCTGCTAGTGAAGATAATGGCTATCATAAATTTTTCTGAGTAAAATTACCTTTTAAAAGTTCTCTAATGAAACAATATTTAAAAAACATTGTTAAACATTTGTACTGTGTTTGTATGGCAGGGTTTTGGTAGCAGAGGGGTGGCTTCTGTAAGGAGCTGCTAGAAGCCTCCCCTATATCTGACAGGGCCAATACCAGCCAGCTCCAAGACAGACTCACCACTGGCCAAGTCATCAGTGACAGTGGTTGTGCCTCTGGGATAACATGTTTAGAAAGGGAAAAAAAAAGCAGACTGCACAGCAGCAGCCAGAAGAGAGGAGTGAGAATACCTCCCTGCAGCCCATGGAGGTTAATGGTGGAACAGACAGATATCCACCTGCAGCCCATGGAGGACCCCATGCCAGAAGGGGGTTGTGACTCCATGGGAAGCCAGTGCTGGAGCAGGTTTCTGCCAGGACCTGTGGCCCCGTGGAAAAAGACAGACCACGCTGGAGCAGGTTTGCTAGCAGGACTTGTGACCCTGTGAGGAACCCATGCTGGAGCAGTTTGTGAAGAACTGTAACCCGTAAGAAGGACTCGCATTGCAGAAGTTTGTGAAGGACTGCATCCCATGGGAGGAACCCTACACTGGAGCAGGGGAAGACTATGAGGAGTCATCCCCGTGAGGAGGAAAAAGCAGCAGAAACATGTGATGAACTGACTGCAACCCCCATTCCCTGTCCCCCTGTGTCACTGACATGGAAAATCATTTAAGATTTGGTTTTATTGCTCATTACCCTACTCTGACTTCTAATTGGCAATAAATTAAATTAATTTTCCCCAAGTTGAGTCCAGTCTGCCCATGACAGTAACCAGTGAACGATCTCCCTGTCTTCATCTCAACCCGCAAACCTTTCATTATATTTTCTCTCCCCTTTCCAGCTGAGATGGGGGAGTTTCAGAGTGGCAGCCAGCCAGGGTCAACCCTCCACAACACTGAATTATTCATTTAAACAGCACCTGAAAAAAAGTGAATAATTTCTAAGTTTCTCAATTTTGGCAGAGAGATTATGATTTTGCCACAGATTTTTAGTTTAATAGTTCTGCCCTACTCCCCACAATACAGCAGTCACCATACAGTGACCACACAGTGAGCACTAACTTAGGGACAGTCAAAGACAATTTTGTGTACTTCTTCTACATCACAATAAAAAAGGACTAATAGGCACCAAGTTAGGGAAGACAAGAACCAGCACACAAGTTTTGTTAAATAATCCTAGCAAAAAGCTCATTGTTTCACATAACACTGTTTCATGTTAGTAATTAAAACACAAGCCCAACACCATAAAGCTGGAATCCTTAGTTTTCATATAAATGTATTTTTTTTTATAATTGATTGCTTCACTAATATTGAGCTTTCTAGCATTTACCACTTGCTTCTTGCCAAAGACAACCTCTCTTCATACCCTAACAGAGGTTAGTGCTAAACCTCCAGCTGATCTAGATGCATCCTCCAGATGCAGGAAAGCATTTTAACTCTGAGAATCCTGAAGTTACCTTGTGTTGCTGATACCAAAAGCATTTACCTGCTATATTGCTTTAATTACAGTAGTTTAATCACTGAAACATA
>JAOXJM010000041.1:36546686-36569203 GCA_026413425.1 Tringa solitaria | reverse complement strand
TGTTAGAAAAGATTAGCCAAAGTCCTTGATAAAAGACAAGGTAAACATGAAAACATATATTCTAGAGTGGTACAGTATCCAATTATTGATTTCAAAACTAGAAATATTATTAAAAGCACAAAGCCATGAAAATGTAGATTTACTTGATACTCAAGATTAACCGTCTTGAGTGTAGGTACCAGGGAACGAGGTAAGCAGTGCTCACCTTCTAGGGAGAAACTAGGCTGAGACTTCAGCCAGCTGCAAGTCTCGAGAGTACAATGCACTTAAACAAAACCTTTTAAAATTAACTTAGAAAACTAAAAAAACGGCCTGAACCTATCTATCAACCCCCTTTTATGGATGGACTGCTTACTCTAGCAAGTCCTCTCTGTTCAAGAGGGGCTCCCCTTCTTTTTTTTGCACTCTCACCTCCATCCCACCAGAACCACTAGCATAATGCATTTACCAAAGGGGAAATTCAGCCACTTCTCTACCTCCCACACACTTCACTACTACTTTTAACACAAAGGAAATTTTCTGCCTGCTTCATTTGCAGTCAGCCATAGGGTCATGGAGGGCAAAGTCAATATATTCAGGACTATTAAAATATTTCATAAAACCATGCACCATGAACAGCATTCATTTTATAGGATTAATAAAGTATTTGTAATCTCTAATTCATGGCTAGCTCTTCAGAAACTATACAACATACGAATAATGCAGATGATGGTCCCTAAAATGCTCTCTCTTTCTTCCCCTCGTGCCTTCTGCCATTTTTAGAGTTCCAGCTTGTTACACTAAGCTTTAAACTGCGGAGGCTCAAGAAGGCATATGGCTCCAAATATGTATTTTAAGAGTGCTAAATTTGAACAGCTGAAACCTGAAAGTACAGATTTTGATATTTCCTATGCTCCTCAGGAGGAAAAAAAAAAACCCTATCATCGCTGCACATTCCAGTCTGAAGTAGACAGTACTTTGCTAAATCAACCATTGAATTTACACAAGAACAGCTGAATAAAAATGTAAGTTGATCTCCCAATTCTCACATTTACCATAGTCTTATTAAAACTGAGATCAACACACATAGGCTATACACTACCTAACACTATTCCAGTAATAGTTTTAACATAAAATTTCATATAGTTTTGAAGTTATGTGAGCAAACAAGATTAAGCATAGAAAAACAGATGCCAAACCTGTGTTCTAAAACAAGCCAGAGTAAGATATGTGAGAATTCATCTAGGTGCTAGTGGATTTTTCTTGCTGAAATATTGAGACAAGTTTTCAGATTAATTCAAAGTAAAAGTCAACTTACAATCGTCTTGGTATAAAGGAAAAGGGAAAAAAAGCAATTCACAACCTTCGTTGGAAGCAATGAAAGTTGTTTGCAAACAAGGTTACAAGGCATAATGTTTTAAAGCACTATTTTGCAGATGTAATTTAACAACACAGCTGGAAATGCCAGTCACAAAAAAAAATGTAAAAATCAGAACTTGAATTAGAAAACCATTGACTGTTGGTCAAAGAATAAAGATATTGAACTTCTGAAACTTTTTCATATTTAGTAACTTTTAACAATGGCATGTCAAAGAATTATCACTGGTCAGTTAATTGACTATATTGTTTACAAGATTTCTGTAGTTAGGATTTGTTTTCAGAAGTGTGTCAAATAATTTCTTCCATACAAAAAAAGGAAAGATACCCATAATAATCTTCCTCCTTTTACAGATGTATTAACAAAATAATTCTTCCATAACAAAGCAGGAAGCCTGCAGAATTTATTTCAAGATGAGACTCTGCTTTTTCCTTTGCAGAAACTTATTCAGGATATTTGCTGTTCTTGATATGCTAGGGAAAACTAAAAAAAAAACTAAAAAAAAACCCTATACTTCATAAGAGTGGAAAAAGATACAGCCTAAATTAGACACTCAACATATCTCAAAATGTTTGCAAAGGTGAGAGCTCTAAATTAGCTGGGTAAATTTTTAATACTCATCAATTCCATAGTAAAGATAAATAATAAGTTTATTAATTGGAGCCATATGGAACAGCGCCTGGTTTCCAGATCATGCAGGCTTCCTGCTGTACAGGGAATTACTAAATTAAGACAAGGGTCATAAATAACTTGCAATTATTTAATGTAGTAGTAATAATAATAGATAAATCAATAATAATTTATAAATAATTAAAAAATATTTCTATCAAGCTTGTTTACACATGAGAAGAACATGGTGAGAACAATGAAAAGCCAAAGAGCACTCTGGGCTTTTAGTTTGTGTCTTTAACTGCATAATAGTTGCAGCTTTTGGGTTACTGCACACACAAGAAGAGGCTCCTTCTGTATGATATGTAAGAAGGCTTTCTCCAGCAAGATCCTTATCCTCTAGGAATTTCCACTGCCCTTTCACATACTGAAATTTTCTCTCTGTTGCCCTGTATCTTCAAACTAATCAAGCTAAACTAAAGATAAAATTAATTTATTATATGGCTTGCAAGGCTGCTGTTTTTAAAGTGACTGGTGTGCATCAACAGACAATGTTCTATACTAGACCTTAGTATTGAAGTGTTAAAGATTCTAATTGACACAACTACTTGTAGCTCCCACTTTTTGAAAAAGACATGGAAATGAATGAGTGCACATCTCAGCTGGAGAGGTCTAACTTGACAAAGAGGAAACAGCTGAGGCAAAGTTGCATACGAACATTGTTCTCTGTGTGTAGTTCCTCCCATGTTTGTAAACACTGGTAAGGAAACAGATAATCAAACATAGAAAGCATTTGATGTAAGAGAGAATTCACTCCAGCAAATGCATTTAATCTGAGAGATACTTTGCATACTAAGAGCAGAAAGGACTAGGTGCTTCACTAACTTGAAGCCAGTCTGCTTTCTTTTTTCCTCTTTCTCTCCACTTTTCTTCATACATGTCCCTACTAGAAAAAGTTGAACAGTTCACTAGTTAACAGCACATGCAAGGCCACATAATATTTTTAGAACACTTAGAAACATAGTGATAACATGAAACAGGATAGAGGTGGGTGTATCACAAGTTAGACTATGCTAGACTGATTCAACCTTCTCCACTGAAAACGTATTATTTTCTAGAGGCAAAGAAACTACAATGATCAGTTGGTTTTACCCATCCAGACTTTAGGAAGGCATTTGATGGTGGCATATAGGAAACTACTGCCACAGCTGGAATAACAGAAACAGGATGATATTCAACAACAAAAAGGACAGTCATGGACTAATGGAAAAATCAGGCACTGGAATGTGCATGTAGCATGTACTATAATGTACACGTATGATGTGTATGTACTATACGTGTGTGTATGTACCATATGTGCATGTACTATAAACCACCTGTACTATATTCATTAGCTGGAAGTCATTAGCTGGAAATTACCAAGACCAAGAATAGGCCAAAGGTTCCTAAAGTGACAATAATTGCAGCTAAGAAAAAGTTGGGTACAATCACACAATTGTGTCAGGTAGTGATTTCGAGTCCAGGTCAACAAACATTAAGTTTATATGGTGCACTGCTCTGACATTATTTGCAATACTATCCACAGCTTCAGTCCTTCTCATTTGAAAGTGTAAGTTCAGAGGGAACTTGACTCAGGTCAAGCAGCAGCCACGTTCTCTCCAGCTGTTCGCAATTGACAGATATCACAAAAAGAAAAAACATTTCAGGAGAAAGGTCAGCACAAGGAAAGGTGAAAACTAGGAATTGCAGGAAGATTCCTCAGCAATACAGAGGAAATAGAAGTTCTGGGGGAGTTTTACAGAATAGTGAGAATGAGGGGATAACAGTTTTCAGAGGAATTAATTCTATGATAATTGACAGCAGAGCTCAAGGATGATTCTTCCAGTTCTGACTACCAGTATATAGAAACAAGATCTGAGAACACAAACATGATGTTATTGACAACAATGGGCAAATAATTAAGACCAAAGCACATTTACTTAACCGGTCTTAGTTTTAAATTCTTCAATTTCCTTTGGTAATAAGCAATGTTAGAGCACCTTGCAAGTAATGTTATCTGCTGAACACAGATTTTTCATTGCTATACTTTCCACAGTAAAACATTTTAATTTATGGCACCCAATAGCATCAAGTAGCACAATTCTGAGTATTTACTTCTGCCTTTAATAACATGTTCACAACACTTTTTTTTTAAAGGTTAATACATACGTGTTAGCAGATCAGTCAAACCACAACTGTTAATTTCAGGGTTGCAAAAATGAATTGTTGTTTTTCCTGCTCCATTGTTTGCCAAAACTCCCTTCCTCTTTCCTATGCATCCAGCTCTTACCTTTTCCACTTCAATTTTTTACCTGAACTGTACAATCACTCTGCATCTATCACCTGCCTCCCTATTTCTGTCCTAGTGCCCGTACCTTTATGTGATCTCATCCTGTAAGTTGGGAGACTAGGGTCTGAAATCATCAGGACAGAACGAGCAAGGTCATGTCAGAATGATCCTTCAACAAGGTCATGTCTCTTCAAACACATTATGTTTATATATTTTCTTATTCTGGGTCTACATTTGAAACATTTACCAGAACCTTCAAGAGGAGAGTAAATACCACTTCAAGAAACTTTCACTGTGTTTAACTTTAAAGTGGAGGGGGAAAAAAAAAAAAACAAACCAAAAAACCCCAAACAAATCAACATCCCCCAACATAATTTTTAAAAAAAATTCTAAATGTAAAAATCTGCATAGGCAAATTTTGTCTCTAGATGAAACCTGCTTTGCATAACTGAAACCTGAAGTGCAAAAGCCGCAAATGACTGTGCACAGGAGATTTCTGTAACACCATACAAGAAACCCACCCAGAAACACCACATCTCAAACTCCACAAACCAAAAAAGATCAAAGGAATATCAAGAACGTTACATTCTATTTGGGTTTTAAAAAGCAACATCATACTACAAAGCTGATTTAGAAAAGAATAATAATTAAATTTAAAAAAAAAACAACACAAGTTGTAATACTTGACAAAGCCAATGAGGACCTCAGACTTCAAAGGTCAAGGTCTTCCTAACAAATTCATTCTGTTCATAAGATTTCTGTATTTCAGAATCACTATAATTATAGCAAAAATAGTTACACATGTATCTTATGTTCCCTTTAAATACAGCTGAATAATTTAGAAAAAGTAAGAGCTTTAAGAAATATTCAGAAAGGAATACAAAAGTTTTATTTATTCCTTTCACATTTACAGGGTCAAAACAGTCAAAAACCAGCAGGTAATCTGTAAATAGCTGTACACTAGCATTCTCACATGGACTAAATAACACTCAACAAGGAAAATATCATTTGAATCTATTTTGAGTTTTTGTAATTAAAGACTGCTAGCTGCTCATCTAAAAACATAGGAAAACACAGTAAGTTCCAAAACCAATAAAACTGCATCTCTCTTGAAAAAGAAATAAATCAACAGTTAAAAAAACCAATGGGGTATATTACAAACTAGAATGACTTGTCACATGAACTGGAACTATTCTCAGTTCAACATAATGCAAATCAACACATATAAAAATCACTACTTATCAAAAGCACTAAGCACTCAACGTTCAGATATTTTGAATGCTTGCAAACATTTTAGCTATCAAGTTAAATTTGCTTTCTCCATCATTACAATAATTAGTACTTCTACTGTTAAAAGCTTTCTCTGACTAATTTGAAAGTATCAGCACTGGACCACAGCTTGCAAGTAAAAAACAAAAAAACAATCACAAAACCAAGAGGGACATTAAAAACAAAACTTGAAACAACTCTTGTACTCTTCAAGAGTCTTTACCACCACAAAAATTTAGAACAGCCTGAAACTTCCAACAGTAGAGGCTTTGGTAAAGGTATCGGTGGGTTTCCTGACACAATGCCAGGAAAAGAAAATCCTACTATACTACATCTACAGAGTTTAAACATAAATACCCAACTCAGAGGAACTTTCTGTCAACCCAACACAGCTGAGACAGCAGGAGGATTACAAATGCTACATTTCACTTTCTATGTAGCAAGATTATTTCAACCAAAAGCATATAAATTATTTTTAAGAAAAACAACATTTAAGTTTCCCAAAAAGAATAACTTCAAAATATTTTTAACCGTATGATTTTATACCCACAAGACATCATTATCTATGCTTATGAGTAAGCCTTAAGAAAATTTAGCATCCTTTAAATCAGTCATGTGTAATTCAAATCACAGCTGCATACTAGGAAGTGCAATTCAAAAATTAATCCATTAGTAAAAATTAACTACGTTCTGCTTGAACAAAACCTGTTTCTATTCAAGTACTGTCAGATTTAAGCTTAAAGGGACTTTTTTAAAATACTACAAAAGACCAAATTAAAGAGGTAGACTTATTTTGAAACAAGAAAGAAAATATCTAAATGACTAGGAACACTCCTGATTTAATGTTAAACAAAAACTATATGCAAGACAATGACTGCTAGCCTAAAATTAAAATCCAAACGATAAAGATTACATATCCAGTACCTACACCACAACAGTACCTTGATATAATAACTTTTAAAACATAAAGTAAAAAAATAAGTAACTATCAAGCACAAAGATCAAAATAAAACGTAGATACTTTTCAAGCAGAATGTCACATCATTATTCTGAAACCCACACCAGGGAGGCATTTTGCCCCCTTTATTTTGTTTGAACAGAGAATTGTACAGGTAGCACAGCTTTCAATTTGATTACTTGCTTGCCCACACTAGGAAAATGCAACAGTCAGTAAAACCACTGTAGAAAGTTTTCTTTCCACACTCTTGTTTTAGAGTTCCAGGTAGACAATTGAGAATTAAAAAGAAACCACCCCTTTCATTCACCAGCCCTAAGCTTGATTCCAACAGCCAGAACTGCAAGAACTGAAAGAACCAGTTCTACCCAAGAACTCATAAAGCAGCTTTTTTTTTTTTTATAAAAAAAAAAAAAAGGCAAAAAGCTGTTGTGATCAACGAAGAAGGATCTGTGGACCAAATTCTGCCTTCACTTACTCATATGGAAGGGAGACTGCACACGTACACACAGAGGAGACTAGAACTGAAACTTATTCAACAACCGATTAAGTAGGTAAGTCCTTCCCTCAGGTTTGCTAGTTCCAAGGAAGTTAAGTAGAAACTTGGCCAAAAATCAGAAAATGCCACATCAAAATAGTGTGCAACTCTTGCAGATTTTGACTCTTCCGTTCTTGCAACACATCAAAAGTTTTAAATAAAATTTAAATCAACTGACTTACCTTCTTATCTTCTTTTGGTTTGTGAATTTTCTTTTTTGTTTTTTTATCATCCAATTCTTGATCCGATGTAATAGCAGGGTTATCTATGCCACCCTTCCATGTTTCAACAGGTGAAAGAAGCGGGTCTTCTTCACTTCCACGATGTCTTCCTTTTCTTTTAGTTTTAGAGGTGGTGAAAGCCTCATCATCACTTGCATCTGAATGCGTTCTCCTATAGTAAGACTTAGCTTTGCTGAAGAGAGTCTTGGACTTATATTTGTATTTTGACGGCCTTCTTTCCCCATGACTTTTGGAAATTCTATCAGAAAACCCATTTTCTTCCTCACCTTGGGTATTTATAACAATTGAGTTTCGAACTTTAATAATACGATTCTGACTATCGTCTGGGACTGCGTAGATATCATCTGCAAAGCCTTTATGTTTGAAAATAGTGTCAATAGGTTCAGCATAGTTGTCAGATTGGTCTATATCTTCTGGTGGTGCTGCAGGCACTCGAGAAGGTTGTTTCCTAGGGTTTTTGCCAATACCTGCCTCAATTGTTTTCAGGAGGTTAGGATCCAGTTTTTTCACATTTGCTCTTGGAACAAGTGGTTTCGGTTTTATTGGAGGAGGCACTTTATGGTTGCGTTCATGGTCATGACAATTGAGTGGTGTGCTGTGAATAGGATACTCATTTCCTTCCAAATCCAATCGGTACTTTGAACGGTCACTAGGTGCTGGGAGTAACCTTACATCATCACCAATTGGACTGTAAGGTGGCGGTCCTTCAGTATCATCCTCTGAATCTGGATAATTATAGTCAAGGGAACTTCCTCTGGGAGATCTTGGAAAAACGTCTTCACTTGTATGCGTTGTTTCCCTTGTGCTGTCTGACATATAAGAACTTTCGATCATGTTTTTCTTCTCTAAAACATCGCTGAAGAACAATGTGAAAACCTCAGTTTGACGATGATATTGAGACAATGAATACAAAGCTGTAAACTTAGCAGTGATCTCTGTTGCTATGTGCTCTCCTTCAGTCATGAGTTCCTTGATTGCTTCATTCTCAAAGAAGTCTGCCTGGCTATCAGTAACAGCCACTAACTGGACAGGAATCGTATCCTGAACTTCAGAAAGAAATGCCCGAAGCATCCCCATGGATGCCTTCCGCTTCGCAGAATAGACCAGTATATATCCATGAACAAGTTCATCTTTCCTTACACCAATTGAAGAATGATATGATAATATAGTTATCTGTATTCGACGCCTCTTTTCACCTATTATTTTATCAAGCATCAAAGAATTATTCTGGCCAGCCTGAGCAGCACTACAGGAGTGAGAGTCAAGGAAGGGTGAAAGAATAAGATCCACACTAAATGGATCACCACACATGGCACACATGACAATTCGCAAGTCAGCTTCTGACAGATCTTTAATGGTGGGAGCTGGACTTACAACATCAAAATTGTGTTTAACTGCTTCCAATACTCCCCTCAGAGCTTGTTTTATCTGGGTCTCATTAAATTTACGTGGATATGTACCAGCAGGCACATCTACAAAAGGACACTGTAATTTGTTGGCCAACTGCTGTCCCTGATGTCTCAGAATAGGCAGGTTCTTGCTAATGCTATCCCTCTGGTTAGCCAGTATTAATGTAAATGGAAGGTTAGCCATATACTTGTCTCTCCTTATCTGAGCTGCTTCAGCCCTTATTTTTGCAATGCACTCCCCAATAAAATTCAGTGATTCAATAGAGTTAAACACACAGAAACAACCATGTGGTTTGAAGGCTGATGTCCACAATTGAGTCAACAGGTATGGGGATTTTGCATCAACCGGCCTAAGATCTAGTTCATATATTTTTCCATCTAATGCATATTCATCATCAGTGGATTGTGTCCGAATTTCATTTGCCAATTCTTGTGCAAGACCATCTTTGCCCAAAATGAAAAGATTGATTTTATCAATGTTGGCACTATCATGGTATAAATTTGAGCGGCCATGGTCTTGTTGCAGTAGACTGTTGGCAAGTAACTGTTCTACTTTAATGTCTGTGCAATTTTGGCCACTGAGACAAGTTTCTTTAGTTGGGTGATAAACAAATCCTATGTGTTTAAGCAGAAGAGATTCTCTATCAGGTGCAAGTTTCTGTAAAGCTTTGTATCTAGGTTCTTCACTCAGAACTGCATGAATTTCACTCATTTTATCTGAACTTGGTGTTGCATTAAGATCCAGGTCGTAAAACAGCTCTGAATGTTCAAAAAGCATTTCCTGAAACTCCTCTTTGGCTTTTTCAACAATCTCCCTCTGATGCCTACCATACACTTCCTTACTATCTGCATCAGTGATGTACTTGAATGCTTCGTCCTCCATCACAAAACATATAACTTCTTCCCATGGCTGTCCGGGTGAAATGAACTGGATTTTTTCAAGAGTTTTTTTAAATTTCTCCTTCATTTCAACCCTCCTTTTTTCAGATATAAGATGCTGCACGTGGTTTTGATAAACTTTTTCTGCTTCTAGTGTAGTGAGAAGATCAAATGGAATCCTTCTGTCATTCACTTTATCTATATGGTCAGTTTCATCCCAGGGCGTTTTTTCAAGCACTACAAAACAGGACTGGAAGTCAGGCCTTTTCTCCATTAATTTCAAGGCTTCTGACCAGCTCAAGTGTTCAATCTCATCAAGATTTGACAGGAGAGTATTAAGAGCTCTTGGCAATGCATTAATGTATTCTTCTTTTCTTTTTCTAATATGTTCCTGTTTAAGCTGCTCTATGTGTTTTGAAAATGTATTTTTGGCCTTTTTTGTTCCTTCCAAATTTATGTACTCTTCATAGTCAGGATGGTTTTTCAGTTTATTACTAACAGTTTTCCAAGTTGCATGATAGTCTCTCACAGTTTGGACAAGTTTTTCGAACTTATCTGTTGCTGTAACAACTAGCTGTCTTTGAGTTTTATAGGCATCCAGATAGGGGATTATTTTCGGTTTACCACGAGTTTTATCCATCATTTGTACCAGTGCAGTGAAACATGTTTCAATATTGACATTGAATCTTGCTGATGTTTCCACCACCACAAGGTTCTTCTTATTTGAAGCAAAGGCCTGAACCTCTCGCAGGTAATGATCCACACATTCATCACATTTCGTTGCTGCTATTATTATGGGTTTTTTAGATTTTGAGAGCTGGATATACAGATTATTCACAAATTTAAGTTGATCATCAAACTTTCTATTGCATCCTTGGCTTACGTCAATGCACAATAAAAACCCATCTATGCTTAATTTCCCTTCAGGCATTTGTTTTTGCTCAAAGTCTTGCTCCAAGCCTAGCTGATCTGTGCAAATGTACATTAGTTTTTCTGCTGACTGCAGTTTGGAGGCAGCTGCACGTTTTATATATGGTTGTAAATTCGTACTCCGATGAGGCAAGAAAGTCTGATCATCAATGAACTCAGTCTGTTCGATTACATGAATTCTGCACTCAATTCCATCCTCACCACTTTGTGTTACGTCACCCCAGTACAAAAAGTGATCATTGTTAACAACTCTTCCTCCAAAGTCAATTGTGCTAAGCACAGAGGTATGCTCAGGATAATATTCATCTGCTTTTGAACGAACGAATCTATTGCACAAACACGACTTTCCAACTCCACAATTACCTTTATCCTTTTCAGTTCCAGATAGTCCAACAATACTAACAGCATAAGATGGGGGACGTGGCTCTTTGTTTTTTGCCATCATAACTTTCCTCTCATCCTTTTGCAATTATCAAAGTAACTGTACGTGGTTTTCATTCTGGAAAGGTTCCTACAAATTAAGTTGTATATCCAGGGTTTCAGAAATAGCTTTCAATAGCTTTCAGTTGTTCCTGCTTCAGCTTGTCATCAAGAGAACCTCAGATAACCAGGATGAGGAGGATCATCTTCCTAAAGAAAACAAAGGGGGGAAAAAAATTAAAGATTGCAGGTATTTCTTTCTAATGCTCACGAGAGAAAAGAAATTTTAAAAAGCACTTTTGCTTGTTCACCCTGAAATTGTTTTCTATGAATATAAACAAATGAGATCTTAAACTCGTAATTCATTCCTGTTCATGTTATTTATATTACGAATTTTAAAATAAACAGGTTTTAGGCACAGTTTAATAATAGTTCATCACCTATTTTGATAGGTGATCAGGATACTTCTAAAAAAAAAAAAAACACCAACAAATCAAAACAAACAAAACAAACACACCCAAAGCCCCAAATTACTGTTTTCTTTCACAGCTTACAGGTACTAGGCACTAGAAGTATTTTCCACTACAATAAATACAACACAAACTCTAAACCTTGACATACACATGCTTCTATTCACGCTCATACTTCCACCAGATAGCATGGCTACCTGTGTGAATAACACCACTTTCGTGTACATTTGTAGGTTTGGTTTCAGGTTTCAGTAAAGAAACTTTCAAAATAAGAACCTGTAAAACCAGGAAGTTGGCAATGTGGCTCAGCCACTACCTATCTGCGGAAGTAAACTACCTTATTTGTATACTAACAATAAAATGCTTTTAAGGAGAAGTTTCTAACTTGAATTCTACAGAAAAATACAAATATTGTCAGGCAAATACTAGGTGTAGAAAAATAAGACTTATGTCTGAGATTTTAAGATTACAATGTAGTATCATTCCTTCTGTCTCTAGAAAAAAAAACAAAATACTTTTAATAACCATAAACAAAACCTACTATATCTAAACTCAAACTTCCACAGAATTATTACAAGGTTCCAGTGGCTTTATGGAAGCAGTCAGGTATAACAACTGCCACTAACTCTCAGTTTCTAATTAGAAGACTTTTCTTACATACATACTGCAAATGGAAAACTATTTTCTGTTTTAGAAACAATTACATTATGAGGAAAACATAAAAAAACGAATGGCTGAATGAGTGAGCCCAACGGGTTGTGATCAGTGGTGTGAAACCTAGTTGGGGGCCAGTAACTAGCAGTATACTCCAAGGGCCAACACAGGGTCCAATAGTGTTCAACATCTTCATTAATGACTGGGATGATGGAGCTAAGCGTACCCTCAGCAACTTTGCTGATAACAAAATTGGGAGGAGTGGCTGATACACCAGAGGGTTCTCCTGCCATTTAGGGAGATGTTGACAAGCTGAATACATGGGCTGACAGGAACCTTGTGCACTGCAAAATCCTGCATCCAGGAATAACCCCATGTACCAGAATATGGTGGGAGACAACTGGCTGGAAAGCAGCTTTACAGAAAAGGACTTGGGGATACCAGTGGACAGCAAGGCAGCAATGTGCACCTGGGCAGCACCAGACAGAGTACTGCCAGCAGATGAAAGTAGGTGAGCCTTCCCCTCTACAGAGGGCTGGTGAGGCCACACCTGATGCACTGTGTCCAGTTCTACAGTACAAGAGAGATATGGCGCTACCGGAAAGAGCTCGGCAAAGGGCCACTAAGCCGATGAAGGGGCTAAAGCATCTGTCGCATAAGTAAATGCTGGGAGAGGCGAGATTGCCCCTGAGCTTTCTCTTCTCCAGGTTAACCAACCTTATCAATGCGCACAAATATTTGGAGAAAAGGTGCAAAGAAGGCAGAGCCAGACCCTTTTCAGTGTTGCCCAGTAACAGGACAAGAGGCAACAAGCGCAGACTGAAACACAGGAGGTGCCATATGACCATCAAGAAACATTTTTTTTATTGTGAGGGTGACTGAGCACCAGAACAGGTTGCCCAGAGAGGCTGTAAAGGCTCCCTCATGGAGATACTAAGAAGTCGCGTGGACATGGTCCTGGGCAACCTACTCTACGTGACCCTGCTTGAGCAAGGAGGCTGGACAAGGTGAGCTCCAGAGGCCTCTTGCAACCTACACCCTTCCATAATCTTGTAAAAGTATTTAGATAAAACCAGTTTTCTTATTTTCTTGGCAAAAAGACAGCTATCACATGGCACTATAAATGAACGCTACAGAGTAGGGAACTTAATATATTTGGTTTTACATTTGTGGAGTACAAAATAACAACATAAATGTACGTAAACAAACTGGTAAATAGCCATTTTATGAAGGAAAAATTGTAAAGAGCATCAATACTGAAATTTTAGTTTCAATATCTATCTCAGCATTATTTGTTATGTATTTTGTCATTGTTGGAAACAATATGTTGAGAATGGTACTGTAGTACTTTAAAAAAAAAGTGTAGGGTCTGTCACCAAAAAGCTCTCAAAATCTGCTTTAGTACTTGTAAAATTAATTCACGACTTCTAAAACATATTTGAGTTTGAAGACATGCAGCAGTAAAAGAAGTATTCATACCATTAAAAATTGCAATAGAAGACAAAAATATTGAAACCTTTAATATCTTGTATAGAATCAGTGCCTGGCCAACAGAGCATTACAGCTTATTAACACCTAGAAATAGAAAACCAACTTTCTGATCAGAAACATAGTATTTATATTGCAGCATCTGAAACAAAATTAATTGACCAAAATAAAAACAAAACACACATATATAAAACCAGCTTTCAGATACAGAAATCATAGTCAAGGAAAGTATCTTTTTTGTAAAAAAATTATCAGTTTCATTACAAAATAAAGAGAAAAGTAAATGGTCTGATTTTTATACTTAAGAGTTTTTATATTGCAAGAATTGAAAGTTTTATGCCTTGTTTTAGGAATGATTTTTCTTTTAAATCAGTTCACTCAAAGACATATTCAGAAAGAGAACTTTTATTTTAAATTTTGCTTTTTACTGTTTCCATTGTGTTTTTTTATATTCTTAAAACACAGAATTTAGAGCTAACAGAGACAGGCTCTGGGAATAAAAATACTTGGCAGAAGTAAATCCTTCACAAGCAGTGTTTATATTACTACAAATAAACTCAGTATTTTCTTTCTAAAGCAAAGCTCATCATAGTAGCATCATTCAAACTATTAGAATGAGAAGTTTAGTCAGCACTTCCACTACAAAATGTTTTCTGTTTGCCACAGCACAATACAGATTTGACGCGGACTAAACTAGAACACAAAAATCCCCATCCACAGGATTATTTCATTTAATCAGGAAGACACTGTCGATTTGCAAGTAGAAACAATCAATACTTTCAGATACTCTACATCCTCAAGTAGCAAAGGTTCTTCCTCCTCCAGCAATAAATGTTTTGTCAAATCGATACATTTTTTAAGTTAAGTACAAGTAAGGTGAAACAGGACACCGACAAAGGGAAAACAAACACATTAATCTCTCACAAAATTTCTGACATTGAAGATTTTCACCATAGTGAGAGCTGAATCACTAAAGGTGTTTAAAAACAGTGTGGTTTTCTTTTCATTTTTTATACAGTTTCTACTTTGCAGTCATTGTACAAAACAAAGTCACAGAATGAAATCTATGTTAATCAATAATAAACCTGGTAAAAATCTGACATTATAATGGATTCACATTTAATATGTAACCATTATTAAATCGCTCCCCAAATGGAAGATTTTTTTTTCAGTATACCACTAATTTAAAGGTACTGTGTAGTTTTGTACAATTTTAAAATATACACACTGGAAATTCATGTTAAGTTAGCTCAATTATCTTATTTCAATCTGCCCAATTCTGTTATAACAAACTGAAAACACTCCAATTCATTGCACCCCTCCACCCCTTTTGTCTTTGTTACAGATTCAAAGGAGGGGTTGTCTGATTCTCCCAACTAATTTCAGTTTTCAATTGAAAATAATAGAGCATTTCTATGTTTAAACAGAAAATTCTGAAGAACTACAGAAGACACAAATGGTATGACATCACTGCAGGAAGAATCTCTGACCTTCTACAGTCACACTGTAGGACCTTGTCTCTACGGACTTTCAGACTTCCAGATGTAGTTACACAAAAAATGAGGTGTATCATCTTGTACTTATTCACTCACCCTCCTCCTTAAACACAAGATTATGAAAACTCAAACCTAAACTTACCCTTCAGAAAACAAGGTGCACAACAAGATGAGTATTCTGCTGTGATCTTCCTGCAGTAATGTCACACATTTAAACAGTGTCCTTCAGTAAGTCCTTCCCTGAGGGATCTAAAAACAGAAAGTAAGATTTGTTAATAATTCCAAAATTATGAAAGCAGAAGCAGCAGTCAGAGAAGGTGCGACACTTCACGTACGCATAAAGACTGGTTTTCTTATTTAAAACCCATAAACAGAACTCAGAGCTCAAGCTTGTCTTCCTCTAAACTTAGAGAGTTTAAATCCTGTAAGCACAGCTATTAATACTTAGGACAGAGAGGGCACAGTTATCCTTAAGTGATTTTGTAAGTTCAACTTGATATTTTAACAATATCTATGTCGCAGAAGCCTCTTCTGAAAAAAAATAATATAGTGTCTTATAACACACAAAATTTTAAACCTAAAAATCACTGATCACTTGTATAAGAATTCAGAATTCTAAAATATCTAGAATATAGTTTTGTAGGATGAAGTTGGTATAGTTAGTAAGTACAAAATATATAAAATGAAAGTATGTCTAAATACGCGTATATACATTTTTTTACTCAAAAAAAAAAGTAGAGTCTACCTCAAAACCCTTCTACCTGTAGTAGAACATTTCTAAATTAAAAGGCCTGTGACAAACCAGAAATTGAAAACATAATTATATTTGAAGATTACGAATTCTCAACTGGGATACAAATTATTAGTATAATCTTGGTAATTGTTGATTTTACTTCAGGGATGCTGCTACAAAGTAACCAAAACTGCAACTCTCTTCCACAGAACTTTTTCAGTTTGCATCCACACAAAATCCAAACTTTGAATGCCAGGCCAGCGATTAAGACGCAGACAAGGAAAGGAACTTGAGGCACTTGCACTAGATCGTGATGTAAGTGGCTTTTAACTATGGAAAGGTGTCATTTTTAAGCAAGATGCAGCGCCATGCTATATATGTGCTAAACATAGTATCAAAAAGGTATGGCAGAGCTTTTTCTTGTTTTGTCAATTGTATTCTTATTAATTCCACTTTGCTTTGGGAATAATATAGCTAATCGAAAAAGTCTAAACTTAAGTAAACTTTCTTTTGGACAAAAAAGGTTCAGCAACAGTGATAAACAACATACCAACACCACAGTAATACTGCAATTCTCAACTTACAGTACCAGACAACATCAAATCATTAGGTAGCAGGCCATCAGTCCTGCACTAAGTCCTGCGGCCTAGCTGCAAAGCTGAACTCCAAGACTTGAAAGAGAATACAGGAGACAAGTCCCACTCCCTGCCCTTACCCCCGAGCCGTGGCACTCCTCTATGCCCACAGCCAGGTGAGCAGCACAGATGGTTCCACAGGAGGAAACAACACTACGGGACTCTGAAGAGGAGGATGTGGAAGAGCAGGCAGCAAGAGAAGAAAGTGTCTCTGCTGCAAGAATGCACCTGGGGCTTGGGGCAGGGGAACATCAGCCATTTCACAACGCACACTGCCACAAGAGAAAGCTCAGAGACAGGCCCCCACAAGATCAGCCAGAAGTATTAAGAGGCCAGAGAAAACCCTATTTTCAAATACATGTTTCCCAAAGTCTTCTGAGCTGAATTCTAAACATTAGCATAGAGTGCTATGTTATTAGCAACTAATAAATACTAAAATAGTTAATCACCTATAATTATTTCGTAATTGTGGCTGCACAGGAACTTGTAGATGGGCCCATAGCCAAGAAAATTATTTACAAATAAATACTCTGAGTATTTCCGAATACCTTCCAAAATTTCTTTCTGAACCTAGAAATGTTTACCATCCGCAGACCTAACACTGCTGAAGCAGAGATGTTGTCTGAAAGACTCTACAGAATTGCTCATGATCAACAAGTATTTAAGCAGCTGCAAACAATGCCAACAGGGAAAGTAAGAGTGATTTCCCACAGTCCTTTACTCACTCTCTAATGTTGTCTAGATGCTACAGTTTATGGACCACTATTTTTCAGGGTTAGTTTCACTTGCCACAGTCCTGTGATAATGTCTGTAAATTAGCTGGCCAAGCAAAGAAAAATGCACATTAAAAAAAAAAAAAAAAAAAAAGGACAACGCAGTCTAGACTGCTTTGCAGGGTATATGAATACACCAACAGAAAGTTACTGTGACCTCTACAGCAGATCACAAAGTAAATTCAAACACATTAGATATCACTGAAATGGCTTGTAGCATGCCTTTTGAATGCATAGCACTTTCAGATATGAAAGACCATGATTCCAAGGAAGTTACAGCTCTGGATTCAGGTTACTGCTGACAGTAAGTTTTTATATAGAGTCATCCCTCACTTCACACTTTTTGAGAACCAAAATCTGTCAGTAGCAAATATTCAGTATGGTATCTGAATTCCAAGAACTATCAGCACATCAGTAATTACAGCTCTACCCAAAACATACCAGAATAACAATTCAACCATTTTCGCTTCAAGAAGCAGAAAAAAAAAAAACCCACAAAAAACAAAACACAAAACAAACAAACAAAAAACACTAATGTTGTAGCTTAAGGTATCAGTATTTACCCAGAGGTATCTTTTTCACTTAACCAAGCATAAGAAATCTTCAAATCAAAATCCTTTTTAGAAACTAAACCAGATATGGAGTATACCAATGTCATCAACAATTTCAATTTACCGAAGTCTGTTGAGGTCCTAGCCTCTTCAATAATACACCAATATTCTTGCCTTCACAAGTGGTGGTAATCTTCACTAAATAACCGTATGTGAAATATTATTTATAAATAAGGGTAAATACAATGCTACCTGGTAGAATTCTGCAAATACCAGCCAACGCTAGGAAAAAAAGATTCAGATTGCTTATCAGGAAATGAGCTCAATCAAGCAATAACAAGACAGTAAAGGTAATGCCTTGAAATATCTTCAATAGTGCTATTCTG
Organism: Tringa solitaria; assembly: GCA_026413425.1. Taxonomy (NCBI): domain Eukaryota; kingdom Metazoa; phylum Chordata; class Aves; order Charadriiformes; family Scolopacidae; genus Tringa; species Tringa solitaria. The sequence goes on along the minus strand of JAOXJM010000041.1, from coordinate 36,551,080 downwards.
ACTGAAAAGTAATACAGTTTAAGTGGTACGGTGATTAGTCATGCAACGTAAATGAAAGATGAGAATGGATTACCCCAACCGCTGTTCATTTCAGATTTGGTTAGTATGATGGACAACTATGATCCCTAAAATAGCTACGTAGCCTAGATAATTCTTTGCATACAAAACCAAAGTAATCAATTTACAAAAAAAGATAAAACAACAGACTGCCCAACTTCATATTACAAATCAATGCAAATCTGTGTTTAAAAATAGAAGTTCAAAGCTCTTAGTTCTTACTAAGTTTACTAGATTTCTCGTATTAATAGCGAACTTCTGAACACTGCCAGTGTATTAGCCAAAATTAAATCAAGGTCTAAATTTTATTTCTAAATTCAAAACAAAACATCATTCTTTAGCTACCTAATATTCCGGGAGGGGGGTGGTCTATTATAATTGTTGCTATTCACAAAAAAAAACAAACAAACAAACTCCAAACCAATCTACACAAATTAGATCAACGTACAATAAACAGGTAAATGGAAATGGTTCAAATTATCAGCACTGCACTATTCTGAACTTAGGTCTCTCGAGTTACAGATTTCTGAATATCTGAGAGCATTCAATATAGGTTTATATATTTTAACAGAAAAGGAAATAATACAAGTTTACAGGAAAGACAAATTCTTAATTCTTTTCGTACAGCAGAAGCACTTACTAGACACACAGAGTTCTCAGAAGTTTCTTAGTGCAAGACTACCTGATCAGGCTTATTTACAAAGTTATTCAGGAAAAACACAAAAGAACTAATAAAGAAATTTTACAAAGGGGATCCAAGAAAGAACTGATAATAATAGAAGAAAAAGCAGCAGACAGGAAAGGATGGATCAAGGGAAGGACAGAAAAAGGGTTAAAATGCATTTGCTGCAAAAAGAAAAATTTACATCCTGGCAGCAGCAACTTCAACAATTTGCACTGATCCATGTATCTGGATCATTTCATGTTACTTTGCTTCATGAGGAACTGCAGCACAGAATCCAGGACCCAACACCATAAGTTTTGAGACTTAATTCAAGCAGGAGTTTGTTGTTTGACCTCGTACAAGCCATATGCATAATTTTTACCTGTGTAAAACAAGAACACTGAGTACCCACTTCTTTAAATTATAAAACAACCAAGTGAAAAGCTGTATGTAAGCAGCAAGCAATATTATGCATAATAATTAGCCAGCTTAACTAAATTAATGCCAAGATGCAAAAACATACACATTGTGCATGCAGGTATTGGTTTTACTTTTTTAAATGCAGACATTCTTCTGTTATGCTTGTTTGTCAACTGATGCAGAATTGCAAAAATATGTGGGAATCTTAACTCAAAGCCAAAGAAAAAACTCTAACTTACCACAAAATGTACTGTGCACAACTAACCATAGATTCATTATTTTGCCTTCCAATAGGTGTTAGTTACTAGAAAAGCACAGTTAATACTCAAATTCAAAATAACTTCACCAGAATTGCTTCAGATTTTCCTGAATTTTGAACTTAATTTTCTTTAAGCATTTCATTAAAATCCGTAAATGTAAGGAAGTGATGAGGAGGTTCAAACAGTAATCTGTAAAATATAATACCCTTAAAAGTACTTTTTAAAACTGATGAAAAAAAAAAAAACAAGAATATTCCAAGTCCCACTGACCTTTAGGCTAAAAATTCTCACGAGGCTGGGGGCCCACACCAAACAAACCAAAAAACCAATTAAGACTACTGTGCACCCATTAAGTTAGGAATAACACAGATATGGGGAAGGGGGGGGGGGGGGGCGAATCTTGACGGTCCTCATACAGAATTCCCGGTGTTATTGGGACTACCTGAAACCAAACTTTTCCTTAGAATTGTGATGACGGTGGTGTACTTTAAAAGCCACGGAGAGGCCAGGCCAACCCCCGCGTCACCCACCGGCCACGCCGCGCTGGAAGGCAGGGACCCCCGCGGGAGGCGCAAGGCGCCCCCTAGCGGTGGTGGGGGCCGGCCCAGCCCCCCCCGAGCACGGGGGAACGCTCCCCAAAACCGCGGCAGGGCCTTGGAGGCGCGTCCCTCCGCCATCGCAGCGCGAGGGGGCATCACGGGCCTCGCTCTCACGGGTCCGTCACGTCCACAAACCTGAGCGTTTTCGGTTTGCTCGCCCCAGGCCACCGCGCCAGCTGAACGGAACGCTGAACTCCGGCTCCACAAAACTTCCAGCAAAGGTCGGGGAGCATCATCCCCGAAGGAATTCCGCGCGTCTGTCACCCTAAGAGCCCACCACATATTCGTCTACTAAAAGCAGCCACGCAGAGCATTCCGAAGTTTTATGCAAAATATTCCTGAAGGATGCCAGCACATCGGGTTTATCTTCTGTTAAGAAAGCACTTTTTGCAAGTGTGAAGATACTGCCAGCATCCTTTAAATATCTTTATTAAACAGAATGGAATTATTTTTGCACCGTCTACTCAAATAACGAGTCCCAAAGGGGAAACTTACACAGAACAATCTATTATTATGATCAGTGCTTTTCTTTCCTACAAAGTTTGCACACGGAAAAACACCTACGGCTTTAGGAAAGCACATTTTATCTTTAACCTCAAGAACATGTACATCATTTGATTCTGTTAGTGCTAAATATAGCATTTTAAAACAATTTAGTCTGAGCCTAAAGTATTTAATTGGATTATGTTACACATGCAACACCTCAGCTAAAATAAAGTCCAGGCAGGCATTTGGTTGCAATTATTTACTTTTTTTTACAATGCTGGCAGCTGCTTTATATAGTAATACTTAAAAAAAAAAAAAGCACACTATTTAAGCTCAGTTTGTTCCAAGCTTAAAAGCAACTTGTTATATTAAAACAAGCTACTGATAATGTAACAAAGGCTTAAACAATTTCTGATACTTCGAAGTACTACAGACTCTTTCAAAAAACTACCACATTTAGATCGTGCTTCCTAAGCTCTAGGAGTACTGAGTTTCAACAGAGTACTATAAATAGAATTTTAAGAATTTTAGCGCTTCTTTGAAAATAATTTTGAAAGAAGCACAACAGAAAATGAACCCTTATAAAAATGCGCACGTGGATGAGTATTTGTAATATGCTGGGTTCAGATATGTACTATAAAATTTAAATATGTATGGTTTTTTTTCAGAAAGCACTTAACTGGTCACTGATGTCACTGCTGAAAACAGCTGTCATACTGAAGAACCTTGGGAAGGTAAGACAACACAACAGAAAAAAAGCTACCTATTAATTCCTCATTCGTTTATGAAATAAGTATATAAGTATCACTGCTGTAACTGGCTTCAATGCACAGGTTTAAAATGGACGTCTGACTGACCAGCAAATGCTGTTCTCTCTTCACTGTTTTCACTCTGCAGTGTGGAGTTTTTAAATTTCTGTGAAGGATCTTTATTAAGAATCCTCCAGCTATCTGCATGACACTAAACTAAAGAATACACACATACCCCCACAGGCCTATTTTGGTCTCGATTAAAAACGTTTCCCTCCTACTTATTAAGGAAATATTCCACACTGATATCAAAAGCAATACAGGAGAGGGCAAAAGGCGGGTAACAGAGGCGGGGTGGGGTGGATGCTGGGGGGGAAGGTGACAAGCAGGTCTTCCTTTTAAGTAAATGGTCTTTCTTGTATTTTTAATTAAACCAGTGTTTTATACTCCTTATGTCCTATATTTATAACACCATGGCATTATATCTGTAGATCTCCGGTGCTTTCCTTGGGTGGAGAGAGTCTAAAGGTTATGCTGGTTGAACGGATTCAAAATGCTTGAAAGCTGCAACACTGCAACTGGCTACCCTATTTCAGAGTCTTAAAATCCACCTGGTGGAAAAACAGAAATGCACACGCACCATTAGGAGAGTGAAGTTTTTCTGAAATTTAATATCGAGTGATATTTGAAGGTGAAAGGAAGGAGGAGGGGAAATTGACAACTGTTCAAATTTAGTAGAGAAGGGAAAGAACAGAGGACGAGAATGAGTAGAAGGGGGCGACAAGGAGGAAAAGAAGTACAGAGAAAGGAGAACAGAAAAGGGGGGGGGGGGAATTGGGGAATGGAAGAAGGGAGGAAGCTAAAGGAGTAGGGGGAAGAAGGGAATGAGGAAGGAAGAGAGGAGCAGGGAAGCTCCCCTTCCTGCCTTCCTCCCTCCCTGGAGAGCCGTGACCAGCTGGCAGCCTCGTACAGCAGGCTCAGACCCTCCCATCGCTCAGGCCTTCATCACCTGTCTGGGACCAGGCACCGCGCTCCCTGCCCTTCCCGCCTCCCCTCCCTCGCGTGGAGGTGCCGAGGGGGGCGAGCGGGGGTGGGGGCGGGCGGGTGGAGGGGTGCAGGCGTTGCCCCCCCCCCCCCCCCCCAAGTCGCGGGGGCGTGG
>JAOXJM010000041.1:36532371-36545909 GCA_026413425.1 Tringa solitaria | reverse complement strand
CTGATGGTGGTGGAGACCCCCCGCCCAGCCCCGGTGGCCGCATGGGTAGGGCGCCGGGAGGCGGCGGGCTGCGAGTTCTAGTCCCGCCTCGGTCGGCGGGGCAGGCCGGTGCCTCCGCGGTGCGCCTCTGCGTGAAAGTGGCTCCGAGTTGCGGCCCTCCTCGATGTGGCCGGCTCCCCAGCCCCCCCGGCCTCCTCCGCGGAGGGGACGGAGGCGGCCCGGAGGCCAGCCTGGGCTCCCTTCCAGCAGTGGTGCCGCCAAGAGAAGAAAATGGCAGTTGGCCGGGACAAGATTAAAAGACCAAAAACGCTGCGTGGGTCAGCCCTGTTTGCCCGTTTCTCGCTTGTGTTTAACTTTTCACAACGTTTCCCAGTGTAACACAGCACTTCTTTCTTTCTTTGGTCATTAAAAAGGTGAGGGCTGGCAGCAGAGCCCGCTCCGAGGCCTACAGATGTCACCTGCACCTCACCCGTGGGGGGGGCCGAGGACATGGCTCCACAAGCGTTACCCGCCATCCCGACAGGCAGCTCCGCCTGACTCCCACACACGCTTTTCAGTGTTATCTCCATGTGCCGCCACCATTTAGCTGGTGGCCAGCAGCAGGGCAAGTCCCTCTCCCGCTCTCTGAGGCCTCCTGAGATGTAACGAAGGCCCCTGAAGCATCGGCACGGCGATGGTGGTGTGAAGTGGGCGATGTGGGCGCTTGTGCTTCTGCCTTTGGAGCTGGGTTTCCACAGGCAGCGGTTGGCGAGGCGTGGGACACGGAGAAAAAACTAGTATGTGCTACTAGTACTAGTATGTGCTACTAGTAGTGCTACTACACTAGTAGGTGCTAATCTCATGTGTCCACTGCAGGAAGCAGAGCGTGCACGTATGCCCTATTTCTGCATCCCCAGAAACGCATATTCTACGCATCATTTATCACTAAAGATGGTTTTAATGTATACATACAAAGGAACAAATTAATATTTTACTAGCAACCTTATTCTTGGCAAATTGCAAGTTTTGAGTGTTTTAACCATAATATTTAATAACAATATGGTTCATTCTGTGCAATTTTACATATTGCATGCACATTTTAAAGTTTTACATCTGAAAATTAGGGAATTAAAAGATTTATAATTCAGATCCTTTCTCAAGACACATTGCCTGTAAACTAAATTTTTTGAGAAAATTCTAAGTAGCTAAAACTTTTTGTGTTAAATTTGAGCAAACAGCTTTGTGTGGACACTGTATTACAGGAGAGTACTTCTGGAAATACTCAGGTAGGTCCTCACTAAAGAGATGTAAAAGTGTTTGACACTGTAATTATAGCATCTGCTCAAGAATTTTTGCGGCCACATCATATTTCTCAGAAAGAAAAAAAAAAAAGGCAAGATAAACAAGCCTAAAATCATGACTTAACATTCATTTGAATTGCCTAATTTTGAGTTTCTTGTATCTTTTTTTGTTCAAAATACATACCAGGGGGTATTAAGCCCAATTTCACATTACCAGAATTAAAACCTCGTGTTCATATGAAAAAAAACTCTTTTGAGATTTCTTAGCTTAATAAAATAAAAATTTAAAAGAGTGAGATCTGTCTCCTTCTGAGACACTACATAGGTACTAATTACCTTAAGCAGTTAATGAATTTTCATAAAGTTCTGTCATGTAGAAGACCTTTCATGTAGAAGACCTCTCATGTAAGAATTGATTGTGTCACTGACTTTGATCCCGATCTGAGTCAAAAAAATGCTCAGCAAAGCCAGTAGGTTTACATAGGTACAGGCATTTAAAAAAAAAAAGAAAGAAAGTTTAATGAGGCAGGACATGAGCTTGGGAGTAGCAGGAAGGCTTTCCCAGCAAGCTCAAACCTGAAGCACACGAGGACAGCGAGGAGTGCTTCAGTTAGAAGCAGATGGCAACAGAATTAGTTACAGGGAGGGTGGGGGTACCCTCTTCCCAACGATGCACAGCAGCCGGTCGAAAAAGGCAAGAGGAGCGAGTAGCTTCCTGTGATGTTCGTCCCCAGTAGACACACCATCGGCTCCAAAAGCAGTCCTCGGTGAAATAAAGAAACATGTTTCCAGGCAGAATTGGATCAGCTAATTCTTCTTCCTTTGACCTTAAATATTCCCCCAAAAATTAATATAATAGAAGAAGACTGTAAAGCCAGCAATTGATTTTCATATAGATTTCCTCAGTTTAGATCACTGTAATAAGAGGAAACTGATGTGCAGAAACTCCACTTGCTTGTTGCCTTCCAGGAAGCATGCAAAGTTCTGGCAGGCTGCAGTAGGCAGCTTGCTATGATTTTGCAGAGCTTATTAAACCTTTTGCTTTTGGATAAAGCTGCAAAAAGTCAAGAGTTACGGCCAGTGAACCAGCAAGCAGGGTTATAACCAGATTTATGACACAGTATTTTTCCTAGCCCCTATGAAATGTATAGGCTTTACAGTTTAATGTTAACTATTGGGCAGAGATATAGACATAGCCCATTTCAGATGCGTGTTAAGAAGACATGCAAGGTTTCCCAGGGAAAGAGCTAAGAAAATTGCAAATCCTTGAGAAAACAGTAGACATATGGGCAGTTTTATGCCCTTATGAGAGCACAATAACTAGAGCTATAGGGCTACTTAAATATTTCATGTCACTAATGAAGAAATATGATAAATTAAAACAACTTGACAAAGTATTTTTAATATGAAATTTTATTAAAATAGTTCAGAAATATTTGCAAATATTTGTCAGAGGAAGCCTTTCAAAAAATCTTCTCTGTGACTGAGAATAATACAGGGAGCATTACAACTTAGAGAAGGTGTAAAAAATGAAGTATGATAATGATATCTGATTAAGAAATTAACTAGGTTAGTGTTTTGTTAATTATACAGAAAAATATACAGAAAGAAGTGTTTTAGTAAACCTTGAGAAACTCAGAAGAAAGTCATTAATGATGTGCAACTTTTATTATTTATAATGACTATTGTTATTTGAGCATTTTTCTGCAGGAGATTTCCCCTTAGAAACACCGTAATGCTGCAAGGGCTGATTATAAACACAAATCAAGTGAGCACCTACTAGATATCTGGAAGCCCATTCAAGGTGAGCAAAGAATGGACAGTTGGCGTTTGTCTTTCCTTTAGGACACAGGGCCCTAGGAATAGAAAAGAGCAGCAGCAGCAGCAGCAATACGCCACTTCCCAGCCTTTCTCTCTCTTTCATTAAGCAAGGCCAAATGAGAGGAGAGTTTGTATCTCACTTTCCCCAGGCTTTTAGAATTTGGGGATTTCAAACCACAAATCAGATGAGCAGTGCACACCCTCCTCATGGGTATGGCATTTCCTTAATTGCCTTCACTCTTCCAACATGACTTTCTTTACACCACTTGGAATTGCAAAGCAAGCAGTCTTACCAGTGTACTGAACCAAAAATCAATGTGCTGTTGTTGGTTGTAGAACATGGAATCTGCACATACTGTTTTACCACAAGCTGCTTTTCAGACCTCTTCGCCAACATCCCTCATTAAACAGCAGAACTGCCGGGTCTGTCTCACTTCAAGGAAAAGGCCCTGTTTTGCATAAAGTTTAAGAATCAATGTTACAGCACCTTCTCTGTGAGAAAATCTTCATACACTTTGAAATTGTTCTACTATTTACGCTCATCTTAATTCATTGCGTTGCACGTAAAAGCGTTTGTATGCAGGGAGAGAGGGCAAAATAGAAGCATAAATACTTAAACCATCATCTCGAATTATTAAGGAAAACCTGTTTGGTTTCTAATAGGAATGATTTAGATAAACGAATTCACTTACTAAGAAACCCACATCACTGCATATTTTCGTGGTGTTAAGGGGAAAGCTCACCCTGATGAGTTTCCTGATCATCAGTACACCTGACAAAACAAACAGCAGGGAGAGTATTCCCCTTTCTTTACCTTTCTCCTAATCTCCACCCTTGTTCTTGTTTGGAAGTTTGGGGTTGTGGGTTTTTTAAACAGATCTCTTATTCGTTTTTGAGTTTAATACTACATTGATCACCATTTTGTATTAATTTGGATAATCTACCATTTCAAAAGCAACATCAGGAGCATGATCAGTGATTGCACTGATCCTGGCTTACCCAAAATCAAGCATTTTTTCCCTCAATATTCTTTCTCTTAAGGATTCTTCACATAAATGCAAAAAGCTATTAATAAACAATCAATTAGCTATAGACCACTGTTTGGGTTTCTAGAAGCCAATTATTTTGGAAATAAATTGTGGACTATTTTCTTCCCTTAAATTTTTATTGACTTTTTATGCAGCAGAATGCTATTTTAGCTATTGAAAACTGAAATGTAAATAAATATTTGAATATGTCAACGCACTGCTTTATACAAGTTGGCTGTGGGAAACAGTGTTTCCTAAAATCATAATTTTGCTTAATGATTTCTGTGTCAAGATTATTATTATGTATACTCAGAAAACGATGTACTTTTTCCCCCTTCCATGGCTTCATTGGTTTGGTTAAGTGTGAGTGACGGAACCATCATTCTTTCCTCATCTGTAAGAAAATAAGGTAGCATCCAGAGGATTTTTTCTTGGTGGTTTTTTTTTTCTTACCACAAAATCCATTATTTTAGATGATATTGCCTAATAGTGTAGACGGACCATAGGAAAGCGAACTGAGCATGGTCAATACCTCTGCTGCTACTTAACAGGCTTTTTGGTTGTCTTCTTATAGATGCTGACCATCACAATCTTGTCATCCTGATCACTCCTGTGGACCAGTGTGGCGGTACACAACCATATTTCCATGTACTACTGGAAAAATACTCACTTTGTAGGGGTATAAAAAAAGCAGTTTTGAAGTGGACTTTGAGCAGAGCATGTTGTACAGGAAAGCTATTTTTCTTGTTCCTCTGTACTCCTGAGCATCACACAAATTCTGCTCGTGGAAGAATAAACTGGAATCTGCCATACAAAAGAAGTCATCCCATGACTTAAATTGGACTAGTGATCAAAACATCCATATCGCACTCCAATACAGGAATGACACCTTCCAGATTCACATAATCACCTCTTTCTGACGTAACTCCCTGCCTTTTTCTAAGCCGTACTGTGTTCCACTCTGCCAATACGGAGTCCACGACTCCTAAAGACTGGAAAATCCCAGAGGACTACAGAGAGATCCAATAGAGCGTGGGAGAGAGACAGGGTGCAATGACATAGAATCCAGTTCTACTTCTAAAAATTAAGCAGAAAAGAAAGCTAGCCAGACATCTTAGATGGTATAGTTTAGAAAAAGAAAGAAAAAAAACCTTTAAAAACCGTAAGTTTAGCACTTACATATATACTAATAAAACCTAAATACTCAGGAGAGAGCTATTGTACAGCTCAACATAGAGGAGGAAACAGCCAATTGTTTCAGTTTAATATTTTACTTATAATGAGCCAGTTTTAGCTCCTGCTCCAAGCCCCTGGCTGCTCTAGCCCAGCCTTAGAGAAGCCTTGGCTTCAGCGAAGCGTGGGGCCATCCTTGCAGCAGGCATGCCCGCAGCATCCTCTCCAGCCAACAGAGGCTGGTGCTGGAACCCACGCAGCTTTGGATACCAGTTCCTATGGACTTGCTGCTGACAACTCATTTCGGTACAGTTGTCCGTCTGATGAAGCGAGAGGAGGATAGATTTTTAATGAACAACACCTCTTCTCTTGCTCGCTTGCTTGTTGAAATCAGTGAGTGAAGCACAGGGAGCTGCTGAGAAGAGATTACACTTATCACAGGTGAACAAGAAGAGGGCTGTGAGGAGAAGATACCAGAAAAGACTCCTGGGAACAAGGTCATAAAGGAGCCTTGCGTTTGCTATCATCACATCTCCCTGTGTGCTCTCAGACAACTCAGGCTTTTATGTTTAGAGGCACATTGGTTGTAGGAGTAAGAGGAGAAAAGAGAGTTAGGAGTAAGAATATTTTTGTGATTGCTTTTTGCTAAGTAATTAGTATCGATATATTTTTGTTTCAGAGGCCTCAGGGATAATAGAGCTTTAGGAAATGTGTGGATTTCAGTTGCCTGTTTGCTTTACAGCTATAATTGAGAATTTCTTTTTCTAAAAGGGAAAAAAAAAAGGTGCTAAATGTGCCTTGGGAGAGGTGATGGAAAATATTATGACACTAGTCAAGATGATTGCAAACACGGTAAGGCTGAAATGTGTTCAGCTGACCTAGCTAAGCATGAATAATACATCACTTCATTTGACTACAATATTACTGGTCAAATTCCAAACATAACGAGGTGATTTCAATAACCAAATTGTTGTGGTATCAGATACTAACAGTTTAGATGTTACAAGAAAAATATGCTAAAATACTAGGTTTTTAAAGAAAGAGTACTAAGCATTGTGTTTCAAAGCGGTCTTCCTTATTGTGCAAGCACCTTTCCTTTTCTAATATAAAGTTGTCAGAGACTACAGTTTTTAATATCACAAGAAGAGCAGCTCCCTCCGAATTACAAACATCTGAGGAGATTTAAAGGCAACAAGTTCTATGGGAAAGAGCAGGAGGGACATTCATTTTACCAACGGATTACAATTAGAAAGTGATCACACCATTGATTATATTGACTTCTACTATTGAAACTGTCCTTGTAAAGATTTTTTACTTATTTAGAAATTGCCTTGAAGAGCAAATTTAATAGAAATAATGTTCACCAACTACCAAGAAGTTGATTGTACGCTGCAATACTTTCAAGCCGAATTATAATTATAGGGATTTATCTCCCCATGTCTTCCCTCCTCAGATGTAAAGGGAGAGCTAGGAAAGAAATATGCTGGAAAGGATTGCCAGGCCTTGCGTTAAAGGTTGGAGAGGATGAATAGGCTTTTGTTTTGTATATGTATCAGAATCCTGGGCAAAGGCAAACAGATACAGCTACGAAGTACGTCCTCTGGAAATCTACTGTTTGTGCATATGTGTTCTGTGTTTTCCCCAAAAGTGTATGTGGCTCTTTTTTTCAGTGTCAAGAGCACAGAACAGCCATTATTTTCCTAAGAGGTGCTAATTGCCTTCAACAGATATGAAGTTCTGTGCTTTTGCCTGGTGGTATGAATCCAGTATGTAGTCAGATGAGACTACATAGGGAGAATTCAGGCCATTTGAGCTCACAGTAAGTTAACAAAATATTAAGAACATTTACTACTAAAATTTGGATTCTGAGCAGTAACCCTGAAATGGGTTCTATATGCCTATGCCAAATACTTTACATCTAAATCACAGATTAAAACACATATGCATTAAAATAGTCAGTTGAGCAAACGTCTTCAAAAGTGTTGCCAAATAAAAGCCCAAGTTATTATGCACCTACAATAAACAGGAAAAAGATCTTTTTATTCATTGTGAAATGAGTTAATGGATTTGTATGAGTGCATTTAAATGCAAATCTAAATTTATTAATAGTGGAATTTTTTGACATTATGTTGTACACCTCTCTTTTTTAAGGTAATTTCAGCCATGAGCTATAACAGCCCAAAGTTGGAAAGCAAAAAAGAGCAAAACTTTGGGATTTTTACATCCTTGGTGTGAAGAATGTGTTTTGGAGTCTTGAACAAGAGCAAACAAATACGACTATGGAATGTATCCTCTAGAAACATATTGTTCCTGCACATGTGTTCTATTTTTTCACCCAAAGTGTATGTGGCTCTTTAGCCTGTGTGAAGAATGCAGAACAGCCATGTTTTCATAATAGATGCTAATTGCCTTGAATACATATGCAATTCTCTCCTTTTGCCCAGTGGTATGAATTCAGGATAACAGGCCTATTCTTCCCATTCTCTATATATAGACTTTACAGACTGCAGTTAAGAGAACTACTCTACTGAGTAGGAACAACTTACATGGATATACATTTATGGGAATTGTCCTAATAAAGAACCACATAGACATTTTTCTCATTTAGTATCTGAAAGTCATTCATTGCCATTAATTTCAGGTGCATTTTTTTCTTGGTGATTTTCTTAGTTACCAATATTTCTTCCTTTGAAATTTTTACGCTGTATTTTCCAACTGCATGGGGTTTTTATTTTATTTTTGTATTGGCAAAGTTGAGAAAAGTCACAGGATAAAATTTTGAGCTGGTTGGTATGAATGACAAAATTTCCTTTGGGTGTCCAAAAGCCACGGTTTAGCTGGCTGGGTGTTGCAGAAACAGAAGCAGTGGCAGAGAACCTGGTGTAGGTACGCCGTGCTGACAAATGGAAGTTTAAAAAGAGCCAGAGAAGAGGTTCATTTCAGGTAGTTCTTTCATATTTCAAATCTTAAATTGCTTTCCTCTTATAAAAATAACATATTTGCCTAGTTAGTATGACAAGCAGTGCTTCCACTGTGATCTTTTTTTCTACATCCCTGCCTTTCCAGTTACATACGCGTGCGCACACGCTCTCACAAGTACCACGTCAAATGGTACAGCAACTGGCTGAAAGGCTCTGCTAAGAAGGTTTTGTTACTAAACAGCTGCTCTCCTCCTTTAGCATTATTCATGAGCCTGGCAACTTCTTCCCCTTCTGACAGTGAATCTGTTGTGCACATGAAAGAGGTGGGGCACTCCTCTCCGTCTTTGAACACATGAATAAGAGAAAATACGGTGTTTATTAAACAGTAGCTATCATTATTACCATTTTGTTATCTTATAGTCTAATCCTTCTTTACAAAGCTTCATCTTAATAAGACTGAAAGGAAAACAGAAAATAATCTTGTTAAATGAGAGATGTATTTATGAACTGTAAACCTTATTACATCAAACAACTAATATGGCACCAAATTACTTTTGCAATTAGGGGAACTTTTAGTAAAACAGGAAATTAAACAAATTTCAGTAATTCTGGGTATTTTGAGGTAAATCAAGCATTGGAGCTATATTCATAACTTCCATATAGATTTGCATATGGAAATCATTTAAATTAGAGACGCTACAATGATGCTATAGTTTTAAAAAGCAAAATATTTTTTAAAAAATCAGTCACTCTTCAACATTCATGTGTCTGAAATTTTGGACACTATAGCTATAAGCAAAAATAAGCACATTCCTCAGATTCCTGCTCGCAAAAGTCATCTCTGCTCCTAGGAAGCTCCTTGGAACCTCTGTTGTGCCTGGCAAACAAGTCAGATTTTTTAACAAAAAGAGTAAAATTACACAGGAAGTGGTTTCCATGATCAAAAAATGTAATAAATATTATTTACTCTTAAAAATATATGGAAGGAATTTAAAAACTGCTAAATGTAATTTAATACAGTCCAGAAGTGAAGTAATTAATATTTTATAGAAATGTCTGTATTTCGAGACACATTAATCACACAGATTGCATTCGGAAAGCTGACTAGTTGATTTTGCTCTTTAAAAAGAGAAAATTTATTTTCACTTTTCTAAAATCTTCATTTTAGTTTTGCCTGAAAAATAAAAGGAACTGTTAATTTCTTTTTCCAGTTAAATATGTTACCTGGAGTACCTGAAGAGTTGGTGGGAGAGCTAATGGTTGCCTTGTTCCAGAGGCTTGCCAGCTGCAGGGCAGGTCATTTTTGCTGAGAAACAGCCCACGGGAACCTATCCGTGTCTGTAGTCTTCGCTGGGTTCGACTAAGTCTCCTGTTTAGTCAGTGGGACGTTTGCCAATAACACCACTAGGATCCAAATTTCTCCCATCGTGCATGTGTATGACTCTTTAATGCAGTAAAATGCAAGCATTGAGTGGCAAATAATCCCCAGCAGAGTTGAGCCAAACCTATGTCAAGAATGCAGATATAAGAAGAACTCTTACCTAGATACTTAAACCGTTTCTCCACCTTACATTGGGATACGCAACCCATTGTGGCCAAACAATGAAAAAAATCAACTCCTCTGTCAGCTGCCAAAAAGCCCGTTCTCCCTCAGGAGAGGTAACCAGATTCTCTGGCATTTGCTGCCCTTTGCACGTCACATGAATTGCTGACATCTGCCTCAGGCTTTTAAAATTTCTTTCAAGAGCGCTCTACAGGAGTTACAGTTGCTGGTCACGGTACAGAAGCATGTATTACTTTTGCTGTTAAATTGCAATGTGGAATCAACAAACTGCTTAGGGCCAGATTTAAAAAATAGCAATACATATATAAAACAGGACATAAACTTATCCCAAAAAACCCTATCAGCCTGCTGTCAGGTCACTTGTATTCCCTTAGGAGTAAGGGATCTTGGACTCTGGTTCTAGCGCTGTAAACTATTTCGCTGCTTTTATTTTTCTCTAGCAATTGTCTAATATAGGATGGATAGAAAAACCAGCGTTTCAGCATCCTCCCTTACAGCAAGTGTTCCAACCATGGTTGCAGGCTCTTTTTTACTCTTTTAGTAGCCATGTGAGTCTTTTCTTCCTTTCTACCTGGTGGCACAGCTCCAGTGGAAAACTCCAATGGAGACACCTCTTGTCTGTGGTTTGGATCTTTCCATGGAAATAAAAATAGAAGTTTGAATACTCTCTGTCTGAAGAGAAAGGTTGAAGACAACCATTGAATATATATACTTGCCTGTTTCCCTAGATGGCTTCCTGCTGTGCTCAACTCTTTGAAATAAGAGTTGGAGCTGCATGTCCTCTAAGGTGGCTTCTCCAACTTCCTTTGGGCATCTTTACATCGTTCTCCATTCACCAGATGGTCCTTTGAATAGCGAGGACCTGTATGAATTGCTATGGAGAGCCTGAGTGACACTGAAGTCACGCTAGTGTTGGGTCCTTCATGCACCTTAAATCTGCAAGTTATGGCACCTAATTTAGAGGTGCTCTTGCCTTTTACTAATTCTTCATTTTTATAGATTTTACCAGATTTTCAGCCCAAATCCACAAACAAATTGCAGTGTCATCTCTCAGGTTATTCGTAGGCTTCATTAATTTCAGATCTGTAAAAAGCCTAGAAACCATCAGAAAAATGCAGAGCAGTACTCTTGCTATCATTATTTTTCCTTAAGGTAATAGGTCTAAACAACCCTGTATGTCTTAACTTTCTACGTGTTGGTAATTCTTTTGAGCCAAGTTCCACATGTGAAGTTTGTAAAGTTAAGCATATATTTCAGTGATTACAGGGTCACGTCCTGTCCTGTGTAATGGATAAGAGGAAATGATGTTAAAAGAAATAATATCCATCATTATTTTTCCATGATTTTATTTTTCTGTCATGCACTTAAATTCCAGGTAGGCACTTAATAACTCAATAGGTAGATAAAGTGGCTTTACTAAGATATGCCATATGTAGTAGGATGATTATAGTTTCCATTTGTCCATTAAGTCTACAGTAAACAATGCATAGCAACCCCTAAAATACAAAAAGTTGTACTTTCTGATTCCATTTTCTTAAAAGGAAGATTTAATTTCAATTTGGTAGCTGTAAACTACAGATTGTGTTGTGATTTTCTTTAACAATCCTGACTGGACAACCTGAACAAAGAAAAGCTAGTAATTAATTCGCTTTAAAATAATTTGCAAAGATTTGCAAATAATTTACAAAAAAATTGAGGACAGATGTTTTAGTAGGGATTGTTGCTATAGAACACGGGTAATGGTTTTTAAATAAAAGAGGATAGATTTAAGGAAAAAAATTTTTACAATGAGGGTGGTGAAACACTGCAACAGGTTGCCAAGAGATGTGGTAGATGCCCCATCCCTGGAAACATTGAAGGTCAGGTTGGACTGGGCTCTGAGCAACCTGATGTAGTTGAAGATGTCCCTACTTATTGCAGAGGAAGGTGGACTAGATGGCCTTTAAAGGTCCCTTCCAACCCAAACTATTCTATGATTCTATAAATTTATAAATGCATGTCCTTGTGCAATTATAGGAAAACTGATTCCTCTGCACAAAAGTTTACCATTGTTTAGCAATCTTTTTCTGGCTTGGTTTTTGGGGTTTTTTTTGCTGTTTTGGTTTGATTTTTTTCTCACTGAGTGATTACTATATTCCCTTTCATTTGCTCTTTTAGTTGAAGTGAGAATACTCCAAAAACAAGTTGCTCTACTACAGTTTTCATAAATCTTAGAAAAGTCATATGCTTAATATAACATTCATACTTCTGAGTAAATCAGTAAGAAAATCCCTACCAGTTGTTTTAACTTCTAAAGTTACAAGAGTCAACAGTAACTTGAGAAGCTGTCAGTAATATTTTAGTTTATCTGTCATTTAAATAAATGTAATCTGTCAAATGACTGGTATATGTTCTCCTGTGTCAGGTAAGGTTTCTCCGTGGTTCTTGGTAGTTTTCAAAAATACCATAGTCGTCTTCTTTATTCTTATTTAAAAAGTGCATTTTTAATAAATCTTCCAGAAGTATGTAAATCTGTGGGGTTTTTTTGAAGCATGATGATCTTAGGGCATTTTAATAATGTATATACTGTTCTTGTAGCCTTTTACATTTTAATATAAATGTCAGTAGTTTAATTCAGTTCAGACTATCTGTTTATGCTGTAATCTAATTGAGCATTTTTACTTCGCTTCCTCTCATTCAGATTCCTAGACTGTTGGTACTACAGGTAGACTGCTACCTTGCTATGGATACTCAATTTTCAACTTACTTCTTTGAAACAGAAGCTCTTTAACTCTCTTCCCTGTTTTCTAATTAAAATCCTCCAATAGATACTTCCCGAGGCTGAAGGATTAGGTCCAGACCTGACATTAAAAGGTATAAACCCAGATCTAGACACAGGCTGCCTGCAAAGTGCTGCAAAAACTCACTAGAGCTTTCTCAGAACTCAAAGTGATGCCTAATTCTGATGAGTAAGCCAGTCCGATATGTAACACAAGTGACATTGAAAATGACTTAGATATAGGGCAAAGCATTCATTTATAGGAATATTTCCTATTGCTGAAATTTTAATCACAGCAATTTTAAAGTGAGGTAGTTCAGCTGTTCAAAATCTCTTACTTCTCCCCACAATTAAGATTTTTGGGTGAGTTGAAGTCACTTTCAATATACTTTGAAAATAGTAAGGGTTTTTTTATATGGTACATTTTGAAAATAGTGGACCAGATGCAGAAATACAATCTTAAGGAGCTACTCAACCGTAAAGATCTCCTCAGTCCCTCCACATACACTGAGGATTCCGTAACCTCTTGCCACTCGTGCCCTTTAATACATTGGCAGAGTCAGCAGAAAGTGCACAAGTGGTACCAGAGAAAGTCAACACAAGTGATATAACATGAATGAACCTGCTTTTCCTGACAACAAAAACAGTATTTTCACTGGATTGTCAACTCCAGCATTTAGGGCCAGCACTATTAACAAATTCCTAGATAGATCCATAAATTACAGAGGACTAATGGCCTCATGCTACATTTTAAGTATTTTAACAGTACCCTCAGCCATCAGTTTGCAACAAACCACATGAAACTATCGCTACTGTAACATTTAGCCAACTTTGGCAAAATTCTCATTTTAAAAGATCAGACACTACTGTGAAGGATGAGTAAAGTAAACCTATGTTCCAAAGTTCTCCAAACAAATTTTGTAGATCTTTTTTCCACAAGTATTTCTTTTAAAATGGTAATAAAATCAAGTTTCTTGTGGGATTGCTTAAGAC
>JAOXJM010000041.1:36518373-36532361 GCA_026413425.1 Tringa solitaria | reverse complement strand
TTCAAGGATCTATGCTGAACAAAGAAAACCTACTTTCTTAAAGAATTAACATATCAGGAAAGGAATTTCTATTCTTGTTTTTTAATCACTTTCAAAAATTATACAAGCCTGTAAAACCACATTCTGATACCATCACCTCTAGCAGTTTTTACCCAGTATTTGACATTGACATAGTTTTCACAACTTTATTTTCAAAAATAGAAATAGTGAATGTCTCAAAAAAGAAAAAAAAACTGGCTCAAGCGTAACCTGCTGAAGACAGCAGCACAGAAGTACACTAACAGAAAAAAGCAAAACACTTAACTAAAACCTTATTTGAACTCTAAGTAGGACAGCGTCCTTTTATTTGTCAAAAAAGTGGTTAGCTGAGGAACTTGGTATCTCCTCCTGATAATCAGCGAGATAAATAGTAAGAAACATTTTCTACTGTCTCCAGATTCCTAGAAGAATGTGAATATTCCTTTCCTATGAGGACTTTTCAGCCATAATGTAGAAATGTGACCTTTTTTGCTCCTTCTTACGGTTTTTATCCAAGAACACTTAAAACCTGCAGGCAGTACAAAATGCTCAGTAGCTGCTTTTGAGAGCACTTCACCTGGGATGCAGGAAACTGTATATTTTTAAGTTCAAACAATTTTTTCTTGCAGCCCCCATAGCCTGGCAGTAGGGCTCTGTCCATGTCCTACCATCACAGCAGTATTTGTCAAATTGGATTCTTCAATCTACTAAACCCAGATTAAAGGGAATCTAAAGGTTTGCAAAAGACTAGGCTAAGGAGACTCTCTGGCCTTGTTCCAAGCACACCCTGGAAGGCAGCAACCAGTGGCTTCCCCTTCTTCCAAAATCAACCTGAGGTCAAAGCAAGCCCCAACACAAGCTAGAATTCTTCCATAAAAGCAAAAAAAACCCTACAGATTTTGCAACCAGCCACCGATCATGGAAGGAATGATATTCCTGATTTACTCTCCCAACCCCAAACTAATCTTGACAAGTGCCTATGGCGGGGACAGCAAGGAGAGACAGGAAGCTGCCTTGGGGGCGTCTCAGGGTTCCTACATGCCAAAGGTACCCTTAATAGAACATTTACAAGTGCATTGGAGTTACTTTATGCCATTTGAAGATGCACTGGGGATCTATCAAGAAGATGTGGAGATCGCATCTGGAAGGTCAACAGACCTAAACCATTCTTTTTTCAGCTCTCACTTACTCACTCACCTCGCAAGAGGTGACTCAGAAAAAGGATCAAGGTTCATGGCAGATAACACCTGAATACAAGTTTCAGTGCAGTTGTTTAAGGTAATCTGTATGCAAGCAGGGGATTACCCTCAGTTATCTGCTTTAGCTGGCCCTGCTTTGAGCAGGACATCGTTCCCGACAAGATCTGGAGATCCCTTCCAAACTACATGATTCTCCAATTTTATGAGTATCAATCAGTGTAGTAACATTGCTAGTACCTCTGAACTCATGTTTGGTTATGAAAGCACAAGAAAATCTATACATCAGTTCAGAATTTGCATTTTAAATCAGAAAGACTTTGGAAGAGAGTTGCAAGCTTGGGCAGAAGTTTGGAAAGCCTGTCTTACGCTGTACTTTTTACTTCTCTGGTGTACTTCAGAAAGAAAATAAGAACTGACTTGTTTATGCTCTTTGTGTATTTGCAGTGGAGAAGATTTGGATGGTAAAGGATTCCTTAGTCTAGTAGTCAAGAGAATAATGATTATAGGTTGCTGACTTTTTTATTTCTGTAATCCATTTATTTGATGTGAAGTAGTATTTCAGAAGAACCAAGAAAATTACAATTTTCGGTACAAGTATATCTAAAAA
Organism: Tringa solitaria; assembly: GCA_026413425.1. Classification (NCBI taxonomy): domain Eukaryota; kingdom Metazoa; phylum Chordata; class Aves; order Charadriiformes; family Scolopacidae; genus Tringa; species Tringa solitaria. The sequence continues at coordinate 36,530,537 of JAOXJM010000041.1, read as the reverse complement.
GAAAGAAGATCAAAGGAACGTGGGGAATTTTTAAGATACAAGAATATTTCATTTCAACATTTGCTAAATGTTTTTCAGAATTCCTTCAATTTTTTTTCATTAAGGCATTTCTAAAGTGAAGGTGTAAGCCTTTTCTGTAGCTTCTAATGAGAAATATTTTAAAAGAAGAAAGCTTAAAAGAGTTTATTTAACCAGTTGAAGAAATAAATACATCTTCTTTATAGAAAAGACATTATGAATTAACCCAACATATCCTTACATTTTTTTGTCTCTTTGAAAATGAAAGCCAATCTACATTTTCCCAACATGAGCTTCCACCCGTATTTTATGCAGACTTACTGGCACATTAACGGGGTCTGGATGGATTATTGTCCTGTATCTATTGAAATAAAAACTCCACCACTTCCCCAGCTTAAGTAAGAGACACAGTGGATGAAAATTATCAAACTCAGTAACTGTGAAAAGAATCAAGGTGCAGATATTGAAATATAATATTTAATCTTTAGAGTAGCTTACCAAAGCATATGTAAATTTCTATGCAAACAAGATTTTATTGTTCTTTAAAATATGCTGTAATTCAGTTAAAGTTATGGTCTGTGCTATGAAGGAGCTGAGACCAAATGATACTGTTCTCCTCTGGTCTTAGAAAAATCAATGAATCTGGCCAATAAAATTCAGCAATCAGCCACGAGTGCTGAATCACTTACTGTAGGAGACTAGAGCAAGTGCTTTTCTGTTGATTTCTCTGTTGATTTTTACATCCAAAATTGACCCTGTCAGAATCAAATCTCAAGCTTCCATTTCCAGAAAAGAATGAAAATGGAACACAGTGGAGACAGGAAATCATCTAGAAGAATAAAAAGATTTATTTTGTGACTAAGCATTAAATTAATAGCAATAGATATTTTCAGCAAACTAGTCCTGCAAAGACTTGACACTCCGTGCTGGCTGGAGACTTTGGTTCATAGCACAGTTATGGAATTTCACACTCTACCTTCATTTATTCATACAAAAATGACTAACATTACCATTGCACCGCGGGACTTCTTTGTATTTTACTGCAGATATTTATATTCGTTTAGCTCTGTTCATTACTGTAGCAGTGTAATGTATACTTTTGAATATATTAATCACAGCTGTAATGGGACATAAAGGAAACAGAATATGTTCCTGTAATAATATATTGGAAGTTTAATTTCAATTTAATATGCTCTAAAATCACACAAATTATAGATACAAAGCATTTAATTAGACAGATTACTCTGGCTGTGCCCATTGTATCTCTGTTAACAGCACACAGATGCATACACCATTTGCCAGACCCAGTTCGGTGTCTTGGCCTTGGCAAAGCCTATCAGGATGTCCATCCCATGCTTTGGAAGGAGCTCCCTGAGCTATCCCACAGGTCTTTGCAATCTACAACCAGAAGCTTTTCTACTATGCAAAGTTCAGTAAACTCTCCTGCCTCAGATATCTCCTGGGATCACTCCAGTGTGTTCTAAATAATCCACATCTCTTTTTGCTGTCCTTCAAGATTGAGGGGCAGCCAGCGTGCTCTAGGGCCACCCTCCATCTCCATCAGATAGCTAGGGCCTGCAGACGGTACAATCCTTGGGCTATGGATCATATGACTAGTCTGTCAGGGTCCACACATGGAGTTACCAACAACACTCCCTTCCCAAATTTCCTTATTCTCAGAAGATACACATTTGGGAGCCGTACTAATGGAGTGCTTCACCAAGGATCTGGTGGCATGGGGAGGAAGGAAACAAGTGGGTGGGACATGGCCCTTATCCAAACCTGGCACATAATCCTGCAGTTGTCCCTTTGCCTGGTATCACTTCCACAGAAAGAAAGCAGTAGCGATCAACTTGTCTCGCTGTCCCAGTGGGTGGCCAGGAAACCCCTTTCTCCTTCCTAGATTTGATCCTGTGCAGAGCCGTACCCTGTTTTGCTAGTGAGCTAGTGATGAGGAGGTGAAGCAACCAGAATGTGACCAGAACCATGGGTAGAAAATACCCAAGGGGAAGGATGCTAATTTGTGCCTCAACAAGCCCATGACTCAAGCCAAGGCCGGAAGAAGCCTGAGAGGATGTCTAGCTAGGGCAGGGAGGGCCTGATCACGACCAGATCATGCCATGTAATCATAACAGAGTCCTGCCAGGTAATTGTTTACCAATCTGAATGGTGTGTTTGCATTCAGCAGTTGTGTAGAACAACTTGAACATGCTGCTATGGCAGCTAATCCAGGCTGGCATAGAAGGGGGAAGGAGGGTTGTGTGCACAAGTCACCTGCAGGTTCCTGAGAAGGTCTACATCCCTCAGGAAAGAAATGCCTTCTAGCACTGCAGTCAGCCACAGCAGTAACCTGGTTGTGGCACAGCTTGTTACCAGGTGGAGTTCTCAGCCAACCTGCTACACCTACCACCACTTCTTCCCAGCACAGAGAATGGCTCTATCCACAAGCAGTCCAGTTTGCCCTTCATCCAGGAGAAGAGAAGAGCAGGTGGATGGGGGTGAGTTGTTTCTGAAAGGCTTCCATTCTTTCTGAGAGCACTATGTCCTAATTTTGCCTTTGTCTTTGGGTAGAACTTGCCTATCATTATCAGATGACCCAAATCTAAGCAGAGCGGTTTCCTGTCACCTACACAGCCCTTGCTCCCCACTGCCAAAACATTATGCATACTCACCACAACTCAGCTCCTCTCCAGATGTTCAGCTGCTCCACATGTCCTGGTTTCAGCTCCTTATGAAGGGGAGAGGAGGACAAAGCAGCTACAGGTGGTTCTCCTGGATTCTGGACCCTGTCTGCAAACATGAGTGTCACCTGCAAAGGTTAGTGTCACAGATGTGGATGCTTCCTTGGACTTAAAGCCTAACTCTTCCTTACTGTGTGAGAAGCCAGCCTAGGGCAGCTCTGCCACGCTCAGAATGCAGTCCTGTCAGGCAGCCTCCTTGCACAAGCAGTGAAGAATTCACATCTCTGTACTGGTGAGTGTCTGAATCTCTTCTGAGCTTAGGTTGCTCCTAGGTGTTTTGCTACTTCTGTGGTGCCAAATAGCTGGGACTGACTGGCTTTTTACATTGTGAACCTGAGCATGGTGAATGTGTGTAAGGAGTGAGGACATGGTGGGATTTAAGGAGCTATAAAGACTTGGCAGACTTGCAAGTGAGCTGCGCCCAGTTATGTTGTTCAATTTGTAGGAAGCACTGGGATGCAACCAGGCACGACTGCAGCACTCTCCCGGCACAGGTTGCCTTAGATAGGGAGCCCAGGGTGCAATCCAGCACGCTCGGCGCCTAGGCAATGCCGATTATCGGTGGTCTAGGACTCCCAAACAAAATCCACAATGCTCTGGTTTGGCAGAGCAGATGAACTCTAAAAAAAACCCGTTGCTGCTAAAAGCAAAGCACACCATCATTGGAAAAAAATAAGTCTGACCATAAACTTCAGGTCAGACTTGTCTGTCTCTTGCCATCTGCTTGCTGACTCCCGTTCAAACCATGCTTTAGGTTCTGGTTGAGAACTGGGAAGTAGGAAGTGAGCAGGTCTGACACTGGGAAAGGACAGCTTGTTGTGCGTTTCCTTTCTCGTTCCTCACCATGTAAATCATTTGCATTTGCCTAAAAGAACTAACAAAGGGAAGGAAATGTTAGGATGAAGTGAAATAACACAGGGACTTATAGCAGAATGCTGTTCAATCACAGTCGGAGCTAGAAAGACCTTCAGAGTAAGTGTATTGTGTTTGAAGAGAGCCATGCTAATTCCTTGTTTATATGATAGACAAAGCTGTAGCAGAGCTCCAGATGAAAACAAACTTGTAGGCTATGCTGATGTTATATACACAAGCTATCAAAAAACCATAATGCCAAGAAAAGCATGACAGTACGTAAAACCAATCCGTATAAATCTTTCATATTGTATATATCCTGCCTGGGAAGAGTACAAAGGATATGTGGTATGTCTAATGTATTGCCGAATTGAATATTCTTTTATATTTATTTACTAGCAGACAGGTACAGCATATTGAATTTCTAAACTGAATTTTGCTTTTCAGGCTTGTGAGTTCATAATATGTGTGTAAGATACTTTCCCAGTAAAGATACTGAAAACAAACTTGTGCCTTGTTTTACAAAGATGACATTGAAATTTAGAAAAATATGGGATAAAATTGTATCTTTTCCAGATTCGTCATTATTAATTTTCACCAAAACTGCAGTTCATCATTTGAAAACAAAAAAAGGATATGAATAATTTTCTGATATGCGTTCAAATAAATAAAATAAATAAAAGATATAGTGTATATATACTGTTCAAATAAACTGATATGGCTCAGCTCTATCACATTCCACTTAGTAACAATTATAGGGAGTTTGTTCTGCAGTTATTGTTATAAACTTTTTATAACAAAGCCCAAGTAGTACTTTTTGCAGGATAGCTCTAAATAGCTGGCAACTGACAGTGTACATTTTTGAAGATGATCTCGAAATTTCCTTGAAATTGGCTCCATCAGAGAAAAAGAAATTTGGCAGAGAGAGAGGGGAAACAGAAAAGGCATGAGATCAGAAATTTAATGAAAGATGGGCAATGGTTGGTGCAGGAATCCTCCAGAAAAAGAAAATGCTGGATTCACTGACCTGCTCCTCTGCTTGTTCCCTTTCCCCTCCATAAAAGGCTCAGGAGTTTTCCCATGTTTTCTACTGTGAAGAGAGAAACCCCCACAGCTTCTGCTTGTGGGCTCTTTCTTAGTGACACCGCTCGGGTTGCATTTGCCGTACTTTTCTTGTAATAGAAGGTGGCATGAAAATGAAACGCAGAGAAGAGACCAACCCTTTGGACAGGGCATTGTAGAAACGAGGCAATCATTTTCTTTCTTCTAAAGCAATCATGTTGTTTGTCATATACAGTATTTGATTCTTTTCCTGCTGAAATGAACTCTCACAAATTTAAGTGGTAAAGCAGCTTTGAACTTATAGCCACACAATCAGTAGAAGATTTTTTTTTCTGTACCACATGCTTAATTTTACCATTTTCTTCACTGTCACTGGTTGATTTTGAATCTATGGTCAGATTAGGAAGGTTGAGACAGAGTATTTTTGATTTAAATGGATTTCTCTGATGGTATAAAAAAAAATTGCTCTATGTATTGACTGTAAAATTTATAGAGCTGTAGATCATTTCCCCTGGGAATTTTTTAGTATCCTTCCAATTAGTCAGTCAATAGGATGTTCTTATAAACATGATAGTTTATTCTTCTCTAGGGATTTCCTTCTACGCTCTTCATCCAAGATGTTTCCAGAGGAGGAAGAAAGCTTTTAAAGCATCTACTCCCCCAGCACAGCATTTATGATGACTAATATGCATCCCATGCTATGAATGATAAAGAAACTGCATAGTGATTTGCTCTTTTCTTTTAAAAATGTTTGCTGTATTTCTAGTCAACTGTCTCTTTTGATAATACTCAGACAAATGAAAATGGTAACCAACTAGCCTCACTGACTTCCACTAAGTATTTTTCTAGTGATGGTAAAAATTACGCATATTTTCTAGCTACCTAATTTAATATAAATTCTTAGTCTCTCTACTGCATAAACACAAAGTTTATATTATTCATATCAATACTTTTTGTTATTATTAGATTCTAATGCCCCCCACCATATAAAATAGGCTGTAACTGTATTTACATTCCAAAATATATGTAAATTTATATGCAGAAGATATATAGAATACATATCCCAGACACTTCAGATTATTCTGTTCACATCAATTTTTCTTCATTCTAGGGAAAAAGTCTAACAATAAAATTATTAAAAGGTCCTTCAGGCAGATAACTGTCTTCTAATTACATGAACCTATATAATTTGCATTATTTTACTTAAATATATATTTACATTGCATTAAATTCCCCAGTTAAAATAAAGCTCTGAGAAAGATTGCATATATTTGGTACTATATTACACATTATCTTTCACAGAAAGAAAATACAAACTAGTAGAGTTTTCTTTTCTCTTACCACTTCCATTGTAGATAGAAGAGATGCCAGGAGCTTGGATCTCAGGTGATGAGGACACTCACGCACTTGTTGCTGAGGGTGACCCACTGCAGTCACACCGAGAGCACCGTACTCTGCCATGTGTGTTGGCCAGCCCCTTGTAGCGTGATGCTACAACTTTACAATCTGGTCTCACAACAATGGATGTTAATTCTGGTATTCAGATTAGCATGACAATATCTCATGCAGGCCTGAGCCAAAATTCCCTTATCACTCCTCTGCTGCTTGGTCAAGAGGGGCAGCTCAGGCACAGGTGGGGAAAATTCAGAGATCAAAACCAGCGCAGCTGAAAACCTGCTGCTACAGGCAACGTAGAGGCAGCTGGCTCAAGTGGCATGGACCAAGGGACTTTGGCCCAGACATTGCTAATATCAAGAGTAAAGAACAGTCATTGAGACTGTTATTTTGTGTCATACATAATCTGTATGGTCTGCCCCTCATTTTGCTTACATTCAGCCTACTAAATCCGTGGCAACAGGGTGAGTTGGACCAGCTTCCCACTTGAGCAGAAATCTGACTCTTCCAAAGAAAGACACAATAAAAAAAAAAGATGATGCAAAATAACTAAAATACTGTCAGACCAAGGAATTGTATTGTCACTTCTCAGCATTGATTTTATATAAGGGATAGAGTGCAAATATATAGGACAGAGTGACAAAGAAAGCAGAACTGTCATTTTTAGCATCTTGGCTGCAGATAAACCTGCAGTGTGTAACGTGAAGCTGCACCCTGTACTGAAGGGGGCAATTAGGTGAACTACATGGCAGATTTGCAGCATATTTTCAAAGCACAGTTCTACAAAATCTCATCCCCCCAAAATGAAATCTTGTAAGTTCAAAATGTCCAGGAGTGAAATAGAGTTTCAGAAAAGCTATTAAGTTGAAAAATAACAGAAACATATTCACACACCTGTAAAATCTGTGTCAGAATTTTTGTTAAATAAATGAAGGATATTTAAAGCCAAATTCTAACCCTTGGACAATGCTCAAGTAGACCTGCCTTTCACAGACAAACCCTAATAAATAATCTGGTAAACAGCATTTTCCAACTAAGCTGAAGTTTTCACTTTTCACAGTCCATTGCAACCTAGAGAGTGAAGCAGTGAATTTGCATAGTGACACATACTTACACAAATCCTAGTTTTGCCTCATTCTAAGTTCTGTGAATTGTCTTAAAAGGGAACGACAACAAATAGCAATAAATGGCACCTACGAGTACAGCTTCTTCGAAGACAGCATCACCTACACATAACGCTCATAGTGCAAGATGCAGCTGTCTTGGGGACCTTGATTATGGTGGCAAGTATTCAATCCCCAATACACGCTTCTGGGTATAATATATGCTACCATATTATTCAAATCTTGCATGAAACACCTCAGTTTATCAATAAAAGTCTGGTCACAGCCCTAGAGAAGAGTAAAATTCAATTTTAAAAACAGAACTGGTAGAAGACAGTATATTAGTTGTTATTTTGCATTATCTTTTTATTTCTTCAGGGAGTTTTGTTCTATAAGTAGCTTTTTTCTTTTTCTAATTTTTGGTTATTCAATACAGTTCTTGTAGTAGCAAAGAGCTGATACAGAAAGGAGCTCATAATAATTCAGAAACTTTCCAAAAGGAGGAAATGCTTTTCTTTTAGAACTAACAATTTTGGATCATGCAGCGTTTTAGCATTTGATGTTCTCCTTCAGAATGGTCTTTGTTCTGGAGAAAATATTGAGTGAGCACTGACTAAAACAAAAGAAGAATAAGTAGCAGTAGCAATTTGATAGAGGCTACAGAGCCATAGGAAAATAAACAAAAAAAATACTTAAATTCATATTTACATCCCTTCAGTGGCAGGAAAAAGGAACTCTCTTAAATGTGTGTTTTGCCTTTTCTTTCTAAACAAAAGAATCTTTAGATCACATAGATTACACCCCTTGAAATATTTGCTTGTAATTTTTCATCACAGTGGCTGCCCACATTGATTGCCAGCAATACCAGAGTCTGAGTCACTAGACCTGGGAAAACACTCCTCGCAGAATGTCCTTGATCCCTCTCCCATATAAAGTCAGCAGTGACTTTGACCCGTGAGGTCCCCTGTAGATGACTGCACTTTGGGACCATTCCATCAACTTTTACCTGGGCAAAACTCCCACAGACTCCCCATGAACAGTGTTTGATCTGCGTAAGCACTTCAGCCCCGGGACTTGAGTATCAACATAGCGCTTCACAGAGACAGTGACTAGTCATCCATTCACCAGTTTCCAGGGTGTCTTCTACTATGCTGTCCAGGCAACAAGTCCAAGATCAGTAAAAGTGCTTGTTTGCCATTCAGTTTTGCTACTATAATCCTATGAAATATTTACCCAAGTTCCACCAACCAAACACGTCTTGAGGGAAAAATGTGTACAGTAAACACTTTGCTGACATCATAAATGATCAATTCATAGGCATAGGTAAAGTTTTACTTAGTCACCAGAGCACACTGCAAGGGTTCATGACTTTGGGGAGGATTTGGTCACAGGAGTAGTCCATGAGAGTACTTATATTAGTGGTGCTGTTGAGAATTACGGTCCCAAACTGTTCAGCTTTATTCTGCAAGGCCAGGTGATGTGAGTGGGAATGATCAGAGCTGCAAAATGAGAGTCGGTGTCTGTAAAAAAAGCATTGCAGTCTCTTTCTGTGATGGCCTTCTGTTGGGCTCATCTGGGGTTAGATTGCTAAACAGTTCACTGCAGGTGTCCATACAGCTGTGTGCTACCATTGATTAATGATGATCGCCAGTTCATTCACATTTTCAGCCCCCCATCTTACTGCCTCGCTTTTGTCCCCTACTCTGAGCCACAAACTTTGTGTTTCTATGTTCATGAATACACTAAACATATAAAAGATTGCCAAGAGTGTGACAGCTTTTTAGAGCTCAAATATAATTAAGATTTGGGGTAAGGAATAGATGAAGTTTATAGGTGCGGATTTACTGTCAAGGAGAATGGACAAAATAGCACAATGTTCTGCACTTCTTTCAATTATTGTTGAACAAGTTAAATCTCTAAAAAGAGTGACTATGCATGCTCATATTTGCTATATGCATCAAAATTAGAAAATCTCTAATATTTGTGTTAGAACAATTGAAAAACAGAACGGTAGGGACTATCATAAATTGAGATGGAGCTCTCCTTGTGGCTGTAAACATAGGCTCTAAGGAAGAGGTTTGGGGAGTCCAAAGAGGTGTGGCACCTCCTGTCCTGCGAAGCCCCTGCAACCAAGAAATCGCATACACTTTGCAGTGTTGGACATGCAGGAACACAAGAAACAAAAAGCACTATGATTTTTCACAATGCCTAGATGCCTGCTTCCCGGTAAAGTAACGCTGCTGGACATACAGATGAGTTTGAAAACTCTAGCAGTAGACAACATGCTAAACTAACAGGCTTAGCTACCTGTAAAATCTGTCCCCCACTGCCCTATAATTTTTACAAAACCTTTTTTAGCTACAGGTTTCATTCTAGCGAGTTTGCTGACAGACCAGGGCTCACAGTCTAGCCATATTGCAGCAAATTTGCCCTAGTGTTAGTCCTTATTCTGACACTTTGATAAACTAGAACTCCAGCTCTGATGAGAAATCGCATGATAATAATCTCTGGCAAACATTCACAAATAAAAAAGAGAAGTAGGGACAGCGGTGTAATGTATTACTTCCCAGCATTCAAGACAGTTCTTACTAGAGACATCTGGGCAGTACATCGTGCTCTTGCTTTCTCTCTCCCCTGCACTCTCTCTCTCTCCCCCCACACCTCCTTCTCTGCTTCTCAAACACACTTTTAATTTTGGGAATTGGAGATGCAATGAGATACAACCCATCACTTAAGGTTAATTTTGCATTAAGTTAAGACAGAAAGTCTGAAACTGGCGGTATACCTCATGCTTTAGCATAAATCAGGAGTAAAGAGCTGGGAAATCAGACCCTATAATCATAATGAACCAGAAACACTGAGCATGATCAAATCAAACCATAGTTTAAATATGTGTAAATTAATTTTATCAGCAATTCACTTGATTTATTTTATTTAATTTATCTCTTATGATGACATTCCTTGTCAAATCACCTTCATTACTACATTGTTAACTTCGTATTTTTGATGAAATACATAGAGCCCGGGACTGTATCTAGAGTTATTTCTTTGGTTGGTCATAGGATGGGGGTTTTTTATTTAAAAAGATTCACAAGTTCTTGAGCTGTCCTTCTTTGATGCATGATACAATCAAGCTTCCCAGGTTTCTTACAGCTCTTAGCATGCCATTAATTATGGCAAGCAATGGTATTGACAGACACACTCCCAAGCCTCTTCCTCTCTAGTGAAGCACACAATTGACATACTGTGTCACTGGCTGCTTCAAGCATCCAAAAGAAAAAGGTAAAAATCCAAAGAGAAGAAAAGGTGCACATACCTTTCATACCCTGATGGTTAATTAATATTGTTAGAACAATAGAAGGTACCGTCACAATTAGATACTGGCTGAATAAGTGTACATTTTGCTTGTTCCTTCTACAGATGCACCATGTAAAAGATGAGAATAAAAACCATGTACGGATGAGATAAGAACCAGTATTTGTGGGACAGTTTCATGGGGCTTATATTTTGAGTTGGAAGAATTTCTATACTGATATCTTCATTAAATTAATTGCTAACTGATAGATGCAATGCATCAAAACCATGAAAAATGGCTATGGAGTAAAACTTATGAAGACATACAAATTACTTCTGGAGCCTAAATTTCATTTTGAAAATTGACTCAGAGCTGAATTTCCAGCTCTCAGGTTTTTAAGAAATGTTTATATAACTGAAGAGGCACACAGGCACTTACTACAGAACTTTAAATATCTACACCTGTTGAGCATTTTTAAGTATCCCACTAGGGTCCAGATTTCCAAGAGGAACTCAATTGTATTGTTTCTAACAAGCAAAGCCCTATGTGTTAGGGACCATCTCTCCATATGTTAGCCTGTACACATATGCATTCTTAGATAAGGAATCTTGGAACTGATATAGGACTTTTAAAGCATGTAATGAAAATGCAAGCTAGATCTATCAAACTGTAACTGGAAGATTCACCACAACTAACTTCACTTAGGCAGATATTTCATCTAAGCAACTTTTCATCATTCACCATTACAGTAATAAGAGACATATGGAAAAAGACTTAAATGGTAATAAAAGTTTCATACTTGCCATCTGGTTCAAGAGAAAACATTACAATAATTCAAATCTCTTCTGTAATTCTTAAATAACATTGCTCCAGAACTTACTTGACAGGAAAAAAATGTGTGACTTCATTAATGCAATTCATAAGAAAGACGCTATCAAGATCTAAGTTGCTCTTCTCTTAAATTTGTTGCAAAATAGCTGTTTTCCTCAGTTTAACCTTTAGATTGGAGTAAAAGCAAGGTTCCCCCGTCCTGTGGCTCCGGCTTTCAGGAAGAATTGTGATGATGTCAAAGGAGGAAAATGGGAAGAAAAGGGCAGAATGTTAGGATTTTCCTGCATTCTTACTCCTGTTTAGCTGTTCCATCTCCTGTCAGAGATGTGGACTTGGATTCTGATTTTAGTGATGATCCAGTTTGTTTAAAGTAAACGCTCAGTAACTTCCCTGAGGGGCACAATGAGAGTTGTCCTGGATTGAAAATCAGGCCCACAATGTGTCTCCTTGCTGGCTGACGGAAAGAGAAATAAATGTTTGCATGGAGCTAAAAGGGGAAAATGGGAATGCACGTGTTGGAAGTGCCTTTTTATTACAGTAGAAACTCCTTGACTTCCTCTGAAACTGAGAGGGATAGATATAGGATAGAACTAGAATAGAAAGGAAAACCCTTAAAGTGTCTTCTGTTTTATCTTTAATTGAACTGTGAAGTCTGTTTTCTACTTTTCATTATCTATGTATTTCACTAATACAAGACCAGTGAATAATTTGAAGAATAAATGTACAAAATTATTACATTTAATTACTCAACAGCTTTCATTAACATTTTATATGCATACTTTTTATTATTTCTGAATAAATACATTATTTCTTGTTTTAATATTCTGTGTGTAAAAAGCTAATTGGAATACTTCTATTCTTTAAAAA
>JAOXJM010000041.1:36465037-36509197 GCA_026413425.1 Tringa solitaria | reverse complement strand
GGGTTGGAACTTGGTGATCTTTAAGGTCCCTTCCAACTCTAACCATTCTATGATTATGATTCTATGAACTCTTTCAGCCTGTCTTCATAGGAGAAGCGCTCCAGCCCTCTGATCATCTTTGTGGCCCTACTCTGGACTCATATGGACTCTGAATGGAGGAATTTTTCTATCAATATCTGTAATGAAAACTTCATTTTGAAATGAAAATGCATCAGGGTGAAGTTTAAACTGTAATTTAAGTGTAGCAACTGAGGCCTCACATTCAAGCTAAAGAATATCACGAGTGCAAAAGATATACAAAAAACCTTCCCTTTTCCTTAATGGATCCTACTAAGAAAGCTTCTAACTGGTGGCTTTACTTGCCCTACACCTTTTTTACTGGCTTGTTTCAGAAAGTGATAAAAATTACTATCATCCTCACAGATATTTAAATAAAATTAATATGAACATAAATCCTTGTGTTGTACAGTTAATATTCTCAGTTTGCTTTTAATATTATGACATCTGTTTAAACGGAGTGGCTGGTGATCCACTACCTTTTCTAAAACTTATCTACAGACTATCTGTGAATTCAGGCAGAAAATATCCTGAACAGTGACAAAATGTGAAATATTTATTCTATATGAATATGCAAGGAAAACTTCTAAATTTGTGCTTTGAATTTTTTCCAGTTTTGCTTCTAGTCACCAATTTTCCACCCTTTCAGCAAAAAATTTGAGAATACTAAATAAATAAATAAATAGCAAACTAAATTCCATGAATAAAACATGGCTTCTATAAGGAACCTGTTTTTCATCTGATTTTCACTGAAAGGATGTCAGTGGGCAAAGAGTACATAAGCACAAAGGTGGGGTTTATTCTGTGGCCTTGAGAGAACTCTCCCTGATTTTCTTTGTTACTCTTCAAGTTGGCGAGACCTAAGAGCACATCCCTGTGCGCTTCTCATCTACAAGTCAGTAACAATTGCTCCTCAACTACCAGCAGGCACTGCAACAGTGTCTCTGCCAGATATATAGAGAATACAAAAGGAAATTAGCTCATTAGGGTCAGGGTTGATGCTATACAAAGAGGCAATGGTAGGGTACCAAATTGGAGCAGAAAGTCCACCAAAGAAATAGCCATCTATTATTTAATTTTGGATCAGGAACAAATGATGTAACTTCCCCATTACAGGAGAAATGAAGATATTTAAGAGCAAACTCAGCCAACTATTCAGATGGTAGAAAAAGCAGCAGCCAAAACAGACACTATTGCCTAGGAACAAGTGACAAAATGAGGTCCAGTCAAAGCCAGTCTCCCTCTAACCAAGAACTATTTAGAGGAGAATCCACATACATAAAGAGAAACTTGAGGCTTTGGAAGGAGACAAATTGTAAGTGACATTAGCTTTCCAAGCAAAAGGATTGAGAGAAATGCCACTAATAATTCAGAGGCCAGCTATTCCCGGTACAATAACCAACAGATATTTTCATCAAATAGTTGTTAAAACAACTGGACAGAATTCTCTTTTAAGCTTGGTTTTGTTAGTAGTGAGGACAGTTATAAAAGAACTTGGTCACAGGAAATAACCTTGAATTGAATGATCTGAAGCTGAAGCCATTTAAATGGAATGGAAGAGCAAACAAAAAGCACAGGCTGTAACTCAGTAGCCTGTAATAAACCTGGGCACTAGTAAGAAATAAAGTAAAACCCACCTAAGAAACAGAGTAAGCGAGCAAACCTAAATGATACAATTAGAGCAGCGCTCAAGCAACCTAATTCAAGGCTGCCATGGATGTTTAGACTACACTATTATTACTGCAAGAGTTGCAGAACACATAATAGTGAAAGTCCCTGACTTGAAAGGACAAACCTAAGGATGTGAGAGGACTAGTGAAGCCAGCCTGGCAAAAAAGCTCAAAAACCTCTTTCTTCAGGAAGGCAGGAATGTCATTAAAGGAAAGGTGTCAACTCTATCTGGAGCTGATACACTAAGGCAGGAGACAGCAGGAAAGGTCTCAAAAACCTTACTGAAAATAAGGGCCTAGCAAAAACCCACCAGTCAGCTGAGAAACAAACATCTTACTGGTCTGGAGGTGTAAGAACTAAGTCAATTTATTCAATAGTCAAAGGAAATGAAAACAATGCCCTTTAGTCATAAAACTGAAGAGCAGGGAAAGATAAAATTAGCCTCATTATACAACAAGGAAGAGGTAGTTATCAAATAATATATTAGGAACTTATGTTATTAGGAGTTATAGGAAGTTATCAGGAACATATAAATATATTCCTAAATTAAGCAGAGATAGATTGAAAAAAGGGTATGGAACTTGTCTTGACTTGGAAACAAATCTCCATGTGTGAAGGGCTGTGTCATCTCCTCAACTGAATTTCAAAAGAAGAAGCATGGAGAATTCCAGGCCTAATACTAAGTATTAATAATGAATTTATCAAATGGAATGGTACCAAGTAACGGGAAAATCACCTATGTAGTAGCTACATGTGAAGTAGCAGGGAAGGGGAAAGAAGAGTGGTCCGGGGCACTGCAGGCCCATTAGACTGATCTGAACAAAATGCAAAGCTTTAGAAAAAGTTTCCAAGGGGAATACAATCAGATCTGAAAGTACAATGGAAATGGAATGGAACATAACATGAGTTTACTTAATATAGTTAAATACTAACAAAATCTTATCTTCCTTTACCAAGATAACCAACTCTCTAGCCAAGGGTACTGTAGTACACCTACCTTAATTAGGGTTCAGTAAAGTATTTGATTCAAAATCAAATGAGAAATAGTTAGCAAAGCTAGAGAGAAAACGTTTATTTTAATTAAAATAACCCTGTTGATAATGATGTGCAGCAACGTCACGTATGCCACAGTTATGACCCAGATCTTTACAAGCAGTAAGGAAAGGCTGAGAGTGTAATTTCTCTGCCCAATTGCATTGATACTGTTTCATGTTCTCAAAATGCTTACAAATCCTGGAGCAACTCTTTGTCAGTTAAATGAAACAGGCACTGGGAAAAAGGAAAATCAGCTGATATTTCACAGCAAAGTAGAAAATGTTTTTTGAAACAATGCTCAGCCTGACTTTTCACCATCTTGCTAGATGAATACCCAGATGGAGAACAGTTACCTTCAGTAACAGTAGCTGTTATCACCATTTGCATCCTTGTATATGACTATATAAAGTCACGAGAGGAGAAACTAGCCTATTGTGTCAATTATAACAGAAGTATTGTTTGTTTGGTTTTTCCTTCCTCTTCCCATTGTTACCAGAATGCTATTGAGGAAATAAGAATTTACTGACAGTTGTTCCAGCTGTTTACTTTCTGCCAAGCGCTTCAGCAGAAATACTTACTCTTTTGTCAACACTTATTTGATGCTATACCCAGATGTACATGATGGCACAGCCTGGCAAAGGTGGCCCTAACACTGACCGAGATTTCTCTGGCACCGAGGAAGCTGGCTCTTTGCTGTGCCTTTTAGCCTACCTGGTGCTACCAGTCAATAAGAGGAACTATGGGCAACTCTAGCTACCATCTACATTTAGCAGAACACAGTCCTGTCTCTCACTGAGCTCCCCTTCTTAGCACTATTTATTTATGTAGCATTTTGGAGGAGTAGCAAAGTGAATGGGGATAAATCCCTTCTAGGGACGGAATGTCTCTCTCACCCTTGTGAATTTCTCTATTTGATATAACTTCTATGTGAGAGCTACAAATAATGGCCAATCCACCATTCTGGACACCTTAACAGATTACCTGACAGAGGATTAGATGTGCATTCAGCTGCTATGGAGCAGCGTATCCCTTTCATAAAGCTTTATCATGTCACATGATTCACTGAAAGATTTTATATGGAAAATCAGCTGGGATTTTTTTCTTAAGAGAGAATAAAATAGCCATTCTGCAAAGGAAATAATTTATAAATACATTGCTAGTTCTTATTTATAGTGCTTAGCTATTATAGAGCTAGAGGTATTACAAAGTACATATTTTTACAGTTTCACGTAAACTACAATAGCATTCACAGGGGGACCATGCATGGTGATTTTGAGGTAATGCAGCCATTGCTGGCCTGTGTAAACCAAATAAGCAAAAGAAATTGTGATACTAACAAAAACTACTTTTTTCCACAAAGAAAAACAGAAGAGATAATAACTGTGTGAAAAGCTGAAAGCAGAACATCTCTAAGCCATCCTCCACATGCAAAGAAAATTCTCCTGAAAGCCAACTTCCCATGTGAGTTAACCCCAAATTCAGAAATAACCCCCCATAAGCATGGAAATTGAAATAAAAGCCAATGTAAGATAGAAAGCCTCTGGGATATATTGTCAAAGTGACTCATGAGGTTTAAAGTCAATAGAAGTTGACGAGTGAGACCGAAACTCTGTGTAGCGCTTTAAAAATATACCCTAAGGTACCAAGCAAAGAAACCAAGAGCTAATCCCTGCATACAAATATCATACTGCAAACTTTACTTACACTTTTTTTTTTTTTAAAAGGTCATAAGGAATAGATTTTTTTTGCCTGCCTTAGAGGGCAAAAAACATTTGGAAAGAAGCCCGCCCTGCAGAGAGAGGCAACCCAAATCTGATGGTTTAAGTGAAGCTCCAGTGGTGTCCAGCTCTCCTTTTATTCCTCTTCACTTCAGCCTATGACAACCATTACTACTGGTACGGTTATCTCTAAAGCACATGCACACCTGCTGGGTATGCATTTTCAACCCCTAGATCCATGAAGAAATCTACAATGGTTTTTCCTCTCACTTCTCACTTCCCTTTCTTGTCTTCAATTTCTACAGTTCCATTGAAACAGGGACGAGTAAGAAAATGATCTGTGGCTGAAATATTTCAGAAATCAGGACACTTGATTGTTAAACATATGCAAGAAATTATTGCTTTTACAGATGCATTTTTTAAGAATTTATTTTGTTGTTTCTAGTACAAACAGGGAATTGCATGAAATTTCAAGTAATAAAAAACCCAGGCAAATCTGCATGCAGGCATCTAACAAAACCTATTCAATTGTTTATTCTTCTGAGTCATGCTGCAGTTGGAGGGAGGGAGGGAGAGAGAGACAGAAAGATGACCTTTCTATTCACTGAAATCAGTGCTGTTGATGAATTTGTGTCCTTTTTATAACAATTTTACTTTGGTATCATTTTCTCTGCTTAATTTCTCAGACTTTTTATTTAATACCGACATCAGCACGAAATTGGGGCACTTCCTTGTTGATGACTTCACCTGCTTCAGTTCAAGTTTCTCATCTCGACTCCGAGGACGATGACATTTGACACAGGAATGTGGCTTTCTGGGCTGTGTTTAGCACTGGCTGAGATGCCCTGTGTGATAACAGAGAGCACAGCCCTGAACAATGGCTGGCCTCCTTCGCTGGGTGGGACGCATAAGTGGGCTCCCTCTTCCCTGCTGAGAGATATTGGTTTGTTTCTCTCCAAGAATGTACTGCGTGTTTACAGAGTAATTGTTGCAGTGGATAAATAAATAACCATATGCTCTAGACTTTTGGGCAGCAGCATAAATGGTCACTTCCTCAGTTAATTCCGATGAGCATGTTCATGTTATCCTAATCATACGGGCTACAGGCAATAATAAACTATACTGCCGTTCCGAAGAGCAGAAAATCTTTAGGCCTCTTCCTATGATTCAGGAACCAAATTTCTCTTGTTATTTTAGCTGCAAATTATTGCTTAAGAAATGAGTCCAGCATGAGGAATCTCTAGTAGGCTGCTGCAGTGTTAGTTTGGTTTTGAAAGGCAACATTGGAAGAATCGAGCCAACTAAATTCCAGAAGGACAGCGCTCCTCAAATGGCAAAATTTCGAGAAGCATCTCTCTACCTGCAAAGGCACCTCTTGAGAATGCACAGGCAATGAGATGTTTTCCAAATGAATATTTCTTTACAACATTTCTGGCAGTACTTTAAGATGGTGTTCCCCCTAAAGCAAAGGGATTCAATTCTTCTTTGTGTCCAAATTGCACTCAGCTGAGCAGTGGATGAAGCTGTTAAGATAACGTCTGTGATTTAGACTGATAAAACTCTGGCATTAAAGTAGCAAAGGACCTGCTCTATAAAGCCCTTAGGAGTGGCAAGTCAGTGAAGTGTGACAGAGTATGCAATTCTGCCCCAGTTCCCATCGGACGTACCAGTGCGTGGACAACCACCCCCTCTGCTCCAACGGTTCCTGGCACAGGTGCTGCCTTCACTGAGGGAACGGTCCCTGCCAAACACTTTGAACACGGTCCATCCACTTGGTCCCTCTGGAGAGCCACTAAGAGCTGGGCTGGGCAACCCTTGTGGCATTGAGCGCTTTCACCGAGCCTCAAGGGCCAACCATGGGAATAAGCATGGCCCAGCTGGGGCAGAGCCATGGAGCTCAGTTCCCAGGGGACAGTCTAATTGAGGACTAGCAGATGGTAAGTGACACGAAGCAGAAGTTGCTATAGTTAGTTGAGTCCAAGAAGGCATTAAAAAATGAGTACTCTTAAGACCATTTTTATCCATGGCTCTCTTTCAGACATGACTGTGTTTTCGTCATGAGCCATGCTGTGTCACACAGGAAATTCTTCATAATGCCCCTCAAAAATCTGTTAAGTAAACTAGAATCTTTTTCTACTGCTAATCCTATGGACAAAATATCATTCCCTCCAAAAATAAAAGGTATCTGTAAATTTATATTACCATTTATATTGCATCTACTTCACCCTCAGTGCAGTTTATCTGCTCTCCCTGACAACACCCCTGTCTAGTCTCAGTGCAAAATTTGTAGCAAACTGAATGAAGGGAACCAAGGGTTGTCACTTGGACAGTGAAAGCTCTGCCTGGACTGACAGACCAACACCATGGAGTTCAGGCCTGGATGTGAACTTTGCAGGGCTCTTGGGGAAGCAGGTTCACTGAGCCTGGGTCCTGGCCCCACCGTTAACCTGGAGTGCAGAGGATGTTCTCTACATAAATCAAAGCATAGCCTTTAACATCTAGAAAATCTTTTTGGTGTGTCACTGATTAGATAGTGATTGCTGCAGACATGAACTTATAAGAAACCTGGAGCTGACACAGTGAATGCTGTTGCCTGGAACTAATGGTTAGATTCCTAATAGAAAAAAAAATCCATTTTAATCACTAGCTAATCTGGTACGTTATTTGATTTCAAGTAATTTATCTTTCTACTCCATTACCTATTATTAGTGACTCTCTTTTTTTTCCTGTTCTGTTCAAAATGAAAAATGTTTACACTGATTAAATTCTACCAGCAAAAAGTTTGCATACAGGGAATATTTGAGGCCAGCTTCACTTTTCACACTGCTGGAGCCTTTTCTCCAGCATTCAAAAATATGTTCAGCCTTACGGCACTACCATTATGAATACCATATTCATATATAACTTTGTTTTACATTTAAACTGACTGAATGGAATATTTTTTTTTAAATGACAGGTTTGGATTTAAGGTTGGAAGTTTTAGCTTTCATTTTCAGTGAGGTCATTGTCTACCACATCTGGAATATATGAAGGGGAAAGAAAAGCAGACTTCTAGTTATAGAATAATCTGCAATAGATGCAAACCTACAATAGATGACCCTCTGTTAATGGAAGTAGCATGTATGTGATGTGTGTATAGAGTTATATATGTATATTTATATGCACATGTAATATGTATGTTTATGTTAGCATATATAAATATTACTAGCATAAAGAAGTTTATGAATGCTAAATAGTCTTCAGGTATTTACTTGGATATGCACAATTATGATTTGAATCTTTAAATAACATTTATGACCATTAACTGCCCAGATATACTAATTAATGTCTCCTCCTCTATCAGTGAATAGCAGCTCCATTTTAAGCTATTTTACACTTAAATTCCATATTTCAAATGTAGCTTTGTATACATTTGTATTTATTTATCTAATGCACTTAAAAGTAGACTATAGTTCTTCCCCTGCATTTGAAATACAAAAATTTTAGTGAGAGTCAAATATTATTGTGATGTTGTAATTAAAAATTGACATTAATTTCCCCCCAGACTGTTCACCTCCAGAAAAGAAGTTCATACAGTTGATTTGTTCTTTCCTGCACAATGATGCTCTTATTTTATCTGACATTCACTAAAAATAAGTGTGTGTGAATGAAGGAATTAGGTCACCTAGTGACATTACCAGTGGTAGAAGAATATTCAAGAAAAAAAGTTTAAATCTGTGCACACCAAGTAGTATAGTTTCATGCAGTAAAATGACAGGATGGCCACAGTAATTGGTTCCAGTCCTGGAGCAAGGAAGGGATGCCATGGTTACTGGTGGCAGCAATCCCTGCTGTAAGCAGGCAGTGCACTGCTGCACTACCCCGGGTGCTGCACACTTGCTGCCCTGAGGCGGAGATGGCCTTCGGCATAATGAGGGCAGGGGGCCTCATCTGCAGCCAGGTTTCTACTGCCCACTGCCCAGGAGGGGCTCTGCTGCTCAGTACACAACCCCCCTGCTGATGGAGCCCTCGCCAGTGCAGGGAATTTGCACCCCACCACAACCTGAAAATCCCTCTATACTGCTCCAGGCGCTTCACCTGGTGGGAGGAATGAGACAAGCTACAAGCATATGTTGGAGATAGTGGTAACAACGGTGCTGCTCCTGTCACATCACTTCACTCCCCAGCTAGTCCGCCAGCTCTGTGTTTGTTCAGTGCTGTACAAGGCCTCTAGGTTCTCATGTTTTTTTTATTTTGGTGCATGATACTACATGCCAGCTTGCGACTTGGTGTGCCACCAGCCTTGTTTTCTGAGAATCAGACCTGTCATAGCACATGTACCTGCTAGAGGTATTTTATCTGATGACTGGGATACCCAGTATATATGCATTCAATGACTTCATGACTTGCCCATTTGGGACTGCTCTAGAATGAGATTAGACAAAAAAGACAACTCCAGTCCAATGAGAAAGGAGTTAGTAAAAATAATAATCCTAGAAGACAAGATTAGGCATCTTCTTCATCCCCAGGTTTTAGGACAGCCATTACATCATGGTCTGCCTAGGAGAAGTACTTAGCAATAGAAAGCACACCTATAGTTTCGTAGTAATAACAATGTTACTGATTCCTTAAATTATGAAAACCAGCATTATCTAAATTCCTTTTATCTCTTTTTTTCACTTAACGGGCATGACACAGACAAAAAGCAAAAAAAAAAAAGCTTTAGAACTTCCTGTGGAGTCAGGAGCTCTACAAATCTACACATGGTCTTCCAATAGACAAAGCTAATACAGACAGTTTTATTTATTTGGGGAAGCAAAGAATTCGTCGTGTAACAAGCTGTTAGCTACGGCACTGAGTCCAGAAAGAAGAATACTGAAGAGCCTTGACCTTCATGCATAAATGATTGAGTAGTATGTAAAAAGGAAGAGGGGGCCTGCTCCCTGAGTGCAATGTATTTTTTTTAATCATCTTTCCCTCCTTAATCAACTGGTCTTTTTTCATGATAACCTGCCCTGTGTCTGCGAAGTATCATTATATTTGGTTTTCATTGCCCTACACCTCTAAGTGCCCTACTGCCTCTTCTGGCTTAGGGAACAAATTCAGGACACAAACCTAGTTCCCTGTAGATACTTCACCGCCAGTGTTTTAGGAAAAATCCTTCCCCATTGTAGTGCTTCCAGTGCTTTTATAGGCATCTCAGGATTTATACAATCATATTCATCAAAGCTGCTGTACACCGAGTTTGTAGATACCGTAGTAAAACAGCATAAACTAATATCTCATGTTCCTGGAGCTGCAGTGCAAGATACAATTGGCCCAGCTCACATGAAGCATTATAGTGCCAGAAAACAGAGTGACCCAAAAAAACCCACGTGAACAGTAATCTTTATATATCCATTTACACCAGATCTGAATTCGGTCCTGTGCCCATTTGAAAAATGCTGAGATTTAGCAACATTACAGTGTTTGATTCACTGTGTTGAGAGTCATGTGCTGAAAAACTCTGTGAGTCAAGAATCTTTCAGAGCAGTGAGGAAATGCATCAATAATGAAAGACCAAGGACAGGTCACTTCTAGTGGCAATATGGTATAGAAGGGGCAGGGATTGTGCGTATACTGTTTTGTACTGGTTTTGTAGTGTAAGACCACCCTTTCTTTACGGATGGTACAAAAATGACTCATGAAGAACAGGAAAGGGCAGATGCTCAGCAATGAATTTTCTGTTTTCAACTTTCTATCTGTACAATGTAGAAATCCAGGAAGAAATTAATCCCACTCACTATGGGAATTGTTTGTAGCTCTATCCCAGACAATTTACTGTGAGCAGGGCCAAGCGAAAGCGATGCATGCAGATCTGCTTGCCTAGATCTACCTAGTGGGGAAAGGTGAAGAAGCCTCCTCATACCATGGCTTTCCAGGTCCCTTCCTCTTGAAAGCACCAAATTTCACTGAAAATACACCCAAAAGATTTGGTCCTCCAACCCCTCTGTCAGGAATTTTGCCACTGGGATGCAAAAGCAGCCTCAGAGAGTGCCTCCAGGTCAACTTAACCTAAGCCTTTCCCCTTTGTTCCTAGCTGTGTGTTCCTTGCCTTGCTCGTCTAGAAATCTGATCTAGCCAAGAATTACTCTTCCATTAGGACAAGTTTTCATCGCTTCTCTGAAACAACTTGTTGTGCAGCCACATGAGCACCAGGGCCAACACAGGGCCAGAGGAGAGGACAGTGTCTTAGCAGCCTCAGTCTATAGCCTGAGTTATTCTGGATGTGCATATTCAGCATCTTCAGTTTCCTAACACTTTGTGAGGCAAAGTCATAATCCATCTCAAAGAAAATTTTCTCTGTTGTTGCAATACACAATTCATCAGATAACTGATCAGTGCTCATACACATTAATTATTCTGAGGCTGTTCTCAAAAAGCAAGTGTACTTATGGGCTAGTTGTCTAATGAAGCTTGTATGAAATCAATGCAAATGCAAAATGCATACTCAACTCAAAGTTGACTTACTTTTGCAGAAGAACCTCATTTCTCTGGCCATAGCAAACTAAATGTGCTTCCAGGCCAGCTTTATTTGTGCCTCAGTTCTATGCACAGTGATCTTTTCATAGCACAGCAGCTGCCATGCTGACACGTGCAATACCCTTGCACCAAAATTACTATCTGTCCTACTAAAATGCTCTGATTGGCTTTGATTTGCTGTGAACTGTATTGAATTTTGATGACACAAGATTTTATTGTGATCCTGATGGACTGTGTTGATTGTTTTGCTTTTTACAGAGGTGAAATTTCAAACTGAAATACTATTCTGAACCTCAGACAGATAATAGCAGAAGATCTGTAGTGAGATGTTGTATTTGACACAACCGAAGGCTGTAAAAATATGGTTTTAGAAGTGTGCAACTCTTCCCACTGCATATCTTCTAACTCAAATGAATACTGTTATTGCTAACATAATGCATTTTTTAACAACAAATCCTTCTCTCAGGCATATAAATTACTGCCTGCATGGTTTTGTTTTTATTTTAGGGATCCAAACAGTTTCCAAACTAAGGAGAAAGCTGAAAACAGAGTGCTTCTGTTTAATACTGTAGGACATTTTTTTATGCAGCTGCTAAAACAATGGCAACTATCATCCCTGGCTGTGAAGATAAAGCTTCTGGACCTAACACTGCTTTAGCCATCTGTGCTTTAATCATGAATGTAAGTGGTATGAGGGGAGAAAAGAGAACACTAGAGCAACAGGAGCAGAGACAGAGGGCACAAGGCCTTTCAGAGAACAGGCATTGTGTATTTTTATGTAACCTGGCTAAGGAGAGGGAAATCTTCACGGAGTGACAAAAATTTTTACAAAGTTCCACCTTTTGGAAATAAATTACTACAGTGCTTCATTTTAAGTGGCTGTATAAAGTTTACAAGGCCATTTTAAGGTACCTTGCTCTTTATTTCCTGTGGCTGTAAACACCACTGCAAGAACCAGAAAGTAAAAAAAAATCTTGGTAATTTTGCCTAAGGAAACACTGCTTTTTATCCAGCACGCCACTAGGGATGAGTTTAGACTTAGACTGTATTTTAATTGGGGTACAGCCATGAGTAGTTTGGGGTTTTTTACAATTTATACATTTAAAACTAGTTTGCTAAAAATCTTCAAATGCAGATGTCTAAATGAAGGCATCTAATATCACATAGAGTCATGCCTACAAAGCTGGAGATCCTTCACAGGTCCAGCTAAAAGGATGTAGCCTTCTCGCTGTTCAGCAGTGCTTTGGAAACAAACAGAGCCTAATGAAGCATCTACCTTGTGGCTAAGAAACCATGGCACCACGTCCTGCAGCCCCTCAGCCCGCACGCGAGTCTGCTCCTCGCTTTACAGCCCTAAGGCCAACTTCTGAAGACCTTATTCAGTATGTTTCTGAAACTCTCCTGCTAAAAGAGCCCACCCTTTTCTCTTTCAAGGGTAAGAATTTGTGTTGCATGTAAGCTGTTTTATTCTCTTTTTCTGCACACGTGTCTGAAGCAAGGCCTAGTGAGTGGAACGACAAAGTGTGCTTATTCTTACTGGATCTGTTTACAGCACTGGAAGAAGCAGACCAGCATTTTAGCATCTTAGCTATTTTCCAAGCACTGAAGAAGGATTTCTGAATTGGAGGCCCTGTTTGCTTTCTTTACGTCCTTAGGCCACCGTTAGGCCATTAACAGCAGTACTACTACAGCATAGTGGTAATATCATGTACAACATAAGCGTAGCACATTCATATAGAGCAACTAATTTTCATCCCATATAATTAAATATCTGTCTTTTGGGTGTGTTTTTTCGGTTCCTTTTTCTTTTGACTAGGGAGAGAGCATGTTCTTACCTTGTCTGTCCTCGGACACTTGCATTCATGTGGTTCATGAAGGGAGGCAGTTTGGGAGGTCTTCAAGGCCTGTGCGTAGGAAAAGCATACATAGAAATACAACAGCCAACCTCTTAAACCTGGACACCCAAAGCCAGGTATCTGTGTCCATATTTACTTACGTATTTGTGAGATTTCGTGCAAGTTTGGAGGGCCTGCAAGGACAAAGCTTTACGGCTTTGAACAGGTGACTGCCTGCCTTGCCCCGGAGCAGAGGAGGGAAGAGGCCTCCTCAGGCAGAGCAGGCCACAGGATGGCTCCTCAGCCCTGACCCGACACCCGTCTCTTCCCTCTTCATCAGGGGAAGAGCTCTGCCTCTGTACACAGGGACGGAACTGCTTCCCTGGCACAGAGGGCCTTGGCAGCATGGGCAACCCCTGCCACAAGGGACCAGAGGGCACCGGGGGAGTTTGCGTCCCTGCCCAGGTGCAGAGCGTTGTGTCCAAGTTGGTGCCTCCATCTCTCAGACACACATGCCCAGGATTCACTTCTTTTATCCGATTTGTCTTTTATCTGCTGGGATGAATCTAGGCTGAAAAACATGTGGTTTGGGTTTTGCATTGAGGCTAACAGATTTCAGCTTCAGAGAAGTCAAGGTGAGGACAGAGAGACTTCATCTGTATCCACCCAATTCACACACATGCACATATAGATATGATATAGCACGCTGACATCAAATGTCAATGTTTAGCTATTCCATTTATAAGGAAAAGTACACCTCTTTAAAGCACAAATAAATCTTCTTTACAAGGTGTTTTTTTCTTTTTATGATTCAATTAAGGAAGTGATCAAAAATATTTTCTTTCCTTACTCTCTTCCTTCTGAAGTAATGTTCTTATTATCAGGGTTTCTCATCGTCAGAGCAGACATGAAGGAAGCCTTGTGAATAAACAGAGGGGAATCTGGACTTCAGGACATACTTTACCCCGGGCTTTCAGGCAATACAGTTTGCTAGAAGGCAGCTTTGATGCCACTGTTCTTTCCCCAAAGACATCCCTCATTACCGAATGCTACATGTTGCCCTGTTGGTCTGGAAGAAACATTTCATTAACTACAATATCACTATAGATTGCATCTAGTTGCCATAGAAACTTTGGAGAAGAAGCTTGGGTTTAACCCTTGGAATGGACTGAATTTTTCATCCTTATAGCATTATAACTTTAAATAATACCATGTCTTTTATTGGCCTTTATCTTTCAGTATAAAAACTGACAGCTGCTGATAATTCATACAGTTTTGATGGCTGTGAAATATTTTTAATACAGTATCTACTACTTAACTGGGACACTGCAGTGATGGACAAAATTGCTGTTGACTTCACTGCAGCTGTGATTTCCACCTCAGCCATTCAAAGTCGAAGGCTGCTGTAAAATTGACATTAAAAACTCCTTTTACTGAGATGTTCTTGTGTAAGAGAGAATGAGCCAGCAAATGTGGGTGCTGGTCATGGCCTTGCCACAACTTCTGTCAGTCACAGTTTGTTTGTCAAATGGGTGTAAGGGCACTGCATATTTCTGAGGTGCTTAGAGATCCTCAGATAGAAAGTGACTAGTTACGGACACTCGTTTGTTTTCCTCGCACGAGAAGATACCTAAGAATTTTTTTTTCTTTGGCAAATAAAGGTAACAATTCAGCCCAAGACTTTAGACTAATCCATACATCAGGCTCTGCAGCCCCCTAGGCAGCAGTACTGCTACTAAAATGGTGTTTTCTTTTAACTGAGACTCCTTCCTAGTGTGCATAGAAAGATCAAGCTTCATAGTGTTTCAGCACTGAAGTGAAGCACTGCTTCAGAGTGTTTTAACACTGAAGTAAAGCACTGCTGGGCTCCGGATCACACCACTTTATCTGATGGCTAAATAGCTCACTCAGTGAAGAAGCATGAGCTCTATCTGCAAGCGGAGCCACAGTCCTGTATCTGTCTGCACTTTGGACTTAAGCAACAAAGCGTATTTTCTTTACTGGTTTCACTTCTGTAAAATGAAAAGCCTGCAGATTAGGGTGCTTCTCATTCACATAAGCGTAAGGGTAAATTGTTCAGTGTATGCTATTATCACTCAATAAAGAGATCCTTCTGCCTTGCCAGGCTACAATCAAATGTGAAAAGCCTAGTCTCCAAAAGGTTTCAAGTTCTCCATCTCCCTTTTACTTGTGTTCTCATTTCCTCACTTATTAGAAATACATCAACATCAACAAATGATAGTTTAAGGTTACAGCAGTGGAAGGATCTGGCTTCCTCTCCTGCCAACATTCTTTGCAGGGTGGCTTCTGCACACTAGCACTTTTGTTCTTTTCGCTACAAGCTCTTTTCAGTTTGTAAAACTCAGCCTCTAGTTACAGCTGGTTTTGTTCCGAAAGAAAAACTGGAGGGGGATGTGTGTGCGTGTGTGTGTGTGTGTGTGTGCGTGCACGGATGGGAGCGCTTGCACCCGTGCACTTTTGTGACTATTCCATGGCAGGGTTGTGGCGGGGGTTATATCTAAGTTGGTAACAGAGGTTTTGTTATTAAGATCCTCTTAACTGCATTGCACAGCCCTTACTCATGTTGGTGGACCAAGTAGTGTCACTGAAGTCAATGAGGCTGTGGTGCTTTATTATTTCAAATCACATAATGAACACTGTAATAGGAATGATCATAATGAAACACTTTCATTGGGAAGTCAATGGGTCTATTTGTGCAAATGTTCACAAGCATGAATGAGAATTGCACAATTTAGTCCAATACATACTATTTTCTGACCAGTTCAGTATCTTTTCTTGATAAAAACTCTGAATAATTCTGTCTCACATGTGCAAACTTCACAATGAACCTGGTTCTGCATGGAATATCTAATTTGTCTCAGTGGCATTGCTCCAGATGAATGTATTTAACTCTTTGGAGCCACTATTAGATTAGGACAAATTTGATGCTTTTAGCTGATTGACTAGGGATGATTCAAAAAAAGGATTTTCTGTCCTTGTGAAACACTGCTTTAAATAGCACTACTTCATTTGAAATGTCTCATAGCTGAAGTAGTGCCTTAAAATGGTGGACCTATGGAAATTCACATGAAGGAAATAAGACTCAGTATAAGAATTCCTATTAGAGGACAATTATATGACTTGAAATAATGAGGTAACACAGTGAAAAACATCCAGTGAATACAGAACTCATTAGCGAGTAGTTTCATATTTAATTAGCATTCCGTGTTTTGAAATAGGAAGACAGCCAGCTACCCAGTTATAAATTCAAATTTAGAATTACAAACACCAGTAAAGCCAGTAAGCAGAGGAATTATCCAGGGAGTTATCCCATTGAAGGTAGTCCCAGCAGCACACATAGCTAGAAGGTTTAATTTGGCTTGGACAGCACAACTATAAACAGAGAGCTGTTTATCAAACATCCTGTTCTTGCACCAGACCAAGGTAGATTCTTAGGTTACGACAGACAGGCACCTTATTTTTCTGACAGCATTTGCCATTACACATTGGATAATTCAAAGCTGTATTTCCTTTCTCCTTTTCTACTGGCAGCTAAGTTTCATTCCCATCTTTTTTACTTGCTCCTAAAATGACACCACTTGAACAGAAACTCATAGAAGGATGAATGATTGCAACATTATTTATGCAAATAATGATCCGAAGGGGACTGAGGCAGCTTCACACCTCAACTGGCAGGAACAGGAGTGCAGGACCCAGGGGCTGAGAGAACAGGGGACCCAGCCTTTCTACACCAATTAAGAGATTTCCTTCTTCCCCTGGAATGTGGGATTCAGTAGCCCTGCTTGCTGTGCAAGGATAACAGCATCAGTCTGTACAGAAAAACATGGCATTACTTCTCATCTGTGACTCCAGGCAGTCCTTGTAAAGGGGTTCAAAAAGTAAAAGGAAACCACATTGCTTCTTTCACAGAATGAGCCACACTCTAATTCTTTGTCTGACTGCTGTGTGTCTGAGTTACTCTGGAGGTGTCTGGATGTGAGGTGGATTTTAGCTATTTTTCTGCATGTCTGGTATCCTGGTTGGAGCAGATAAGAACTAAATGTGATCAGGTTGACTCTAAATGTATGCATAATGAGCCTAACATATCCAGAAGTTGGATTTATGGCACATGCATGGCACAGTACATACACCCAAATATTTCCCTTGTGGAAATCCTAGACAGAAGTATAAGAGCTCTGCATTTTGGAAAGGGGCAAGTTCAGTAGTATAAAACTTTGAATATCTGAAAACGTGAAAAACAGTTCAATGGTCGGTAGACACCAAAGATAACCAGCTCATTATTTGTTGATACTGACTGATTCAAATACAAAAGCATTCTCTGAACTGATGGAAGTCTATCCTGTTATCCCACTGTGTAATCCTAGTGGGACAGGACAGTGAGGACAAGCACTGTTATGACCTCTCCCATGCTCATCCATCCCTACAGACTCACTGACCAACCACGGAGCGAGCAGTCTCACAACCAGGCAACTGTAAGTCTCTGTATCTGCAATACTGCTCCCTCTGGCTCAGGAGTTCTCCAATTTGCCTGAGACTTGAGTCTCATAGAAAAATCACTGTATAATGGTTCAGATGCTCAAGAACTAAGTGTCATATTAATAATCAGATTAATCTGTCCTTGTACTTTCAAGATGCTGCAGAAACATCTAAGAGAAAAATCTGATCTGAAAAGTCCTTAAATCCTCACACTCAGTAGGACGTACGTTAATACCAGTCAGGATTTGTGAGCTTATACATTTGTTGTCTGCCACAATTCTAAAACTTTGTGTACTAAAATTACCTAACAGATGTATTTCCACAGCAATTCTACCTGCAGACATCCTGCTACAGAGAGACCAGATGTCAGTTCAACATCAGAAGAAATATCTCTGAGCCTCAGAAGAGCAAATAGTTCTTACACAAAAAAAAGAAGAACATCTGTCTAAACAATCTTATAAAAACACTATAGCATTCTGTAAAAAATAACCCAAAAGCATGTAGCAACACTTACTGGATTTACTGAGTCCCACTGCAGAATATTATAGGCTATTATTTTCTGGTTTGAGTTTTTTCAAAACCTGCACATTTTGAAACATGCTGAGGCATCTTTCTACAGAGTCAGTGCT
This sequence comes from Tringa solitaria, assembly GCA_026413425.1. Classification (NCBI taxonomy): domain Eukaryota; kingdom Metazoa; phylum Chordata; class Aves; order Charadriiformes; family Scolopacidae; genus Tringa; species Tringa solitaria. The sequence goes on along the minus strand of JAOXJM010000041.1, from coordinate 36,491,254 downwards.
CATCTCTATTAAAGCCTGGTACCAAAAACTAGTATCAACCAAAATCAAGCCATTTGTGAAAATCAATGTCTTCTGGTATTATTTTCCTTCAGGATAAGATTAATTTTATGTTCCTGAGTATTTAACCTACTTTTAATATTAAATTGACAGTTACCTCTAAGATATGACAGAAGAGCTCATAGATGGATGATGTTTTAATTTAATTGAACTGAAGTTTAAAAACGATATATACACTACTGCTATAGAACAGTGTAGTCCAATATCTGTGTTAGATGGTGGAGGTCCTGACTTTGTACAGATTGCAGGTGTGTGCTGTGCAACAGAGGGAACTCAAATCCGGGCTTCAATTTCCCTTGCAGAATGGGGTTAGGTTTAACTGGGCATACTCACTGAGGTGCCTGAATGAGAGTGTAGAAATGAAAACCATCCATACACTTGAGTGCTTTAGAGCTAAAATCATATTAGTGACATTAAATTAAGTTTATGAGGATTTTTCACTCAAGAAATACTTTTGCCTCACCCCATCTCTCTTGTCAGACTTGGACTCTAACAGCTACTCAGAGCAAGTCTCTCAAAAAGGAATGCCAAGGAACTGGTAACAAATACTAAGGGGTGTAATTTCCTGAAAAATGGGAATGTCTGTTATTTTCTTAGAAATTAAAAAATGAACAGTTAAAATTTAATCCTCTTTCATTTGCCTTTTGTTACATTCTCCTCTTATTGACTAATTCACACAGCATAGCCACCAAACTGTTGTTTGTAAACAAATGGTTAAAGGATTAGAAACATACAGCAGTCACCCTGCCAGCCTTATTGATGAGTTCTCAAACAGGCAAGCCCTTGTAAAGGGATTTAAGCAAACGAAAAGCATTATTTATCTATAGAGACTGAGACATGAGTTAATTGCACTTGCCAGATTGCAAACAGTACTGTATGAAGGAAATAAATAGGGGCTTAATTCCTAAAGGTGAATTAGGTTCAACATTTTAAGCATCCTGCTGCCTAGTGAGTTCTGGTCCCAAGACCACAGTTTCATGCTTTATAAAGAGAAATAGATGCTTAAGAATGGGTTTCACAGACATCAGTTGACAGACCAGGCAACAACCTAAGCTTTCCAGCAAGAAACACTGGCACAAAGGCTGGCACATGAGTGCTCTCGGACTGTGCTGCCGCTTTCTAGCCTGCCACAAAGATTCACAGTCACATCCTCTTGTAGACATCAGACTCCATGTCACATCACTCCTGCCTTGCAAAACAGAGCATAAAACCACTCAGAACGTGGCAGGCCCTCTGGCACTTCACAGCCCAGCTGAGCTCAGGTGAGCAGTCAGCAATTCAGGAGGAGCAGCCAGGGCAAGGGCAAGGGGTCTCCCGCGCTTCTCCCTCTTCCCTCCACCACACACTCTTCATATCAAGCTCTGCCCAAACAGTAGACTGAGGAGGCAACAACAACAACAACAAAAAAAAAGAACAAAACCAGACAAAAAAAATTATTCTGAGAAAGTAGGAATAGCTTGCAGCTACATTTTGACATTGCTACTACCTACACAACCTCCTTCCTTCTCAAAGTCTCCCCTGGCCATTTAGCACCACCACTTTCTGCTGCTAGAGGAGATTGAATGAAATAGTCTGGATAAAACACTTAAATATTCTTTAGGGCAAAGAGTTTTAAAGAACAGTCTAATAGCCTTAGTAAGTACCCATCCTGGAAGACTTAGGCTTCAGTTTCTCCTCCAGTATGCTAATACTTACACATAGGGAGCCTTTTTCACGATGAGGTTGAAATTACCCAGTAAAATATCTACAAAGGTGAATCTTGATGCACCAGGTGGGTGGAGATTGATTCACAGTGTTAGATTTTGTTCCATGCCTCTCCCTTCGTCGCAGGGCAAACAAGCATTACCAATCTTGTTAAATGATGGAATTTCCTGTTCTGGTTAGTACTACAGTAAAGTTTTAAATTATCCCCCAACTGAATGTTTTCCTGGTTTAATTGCCAGGATTTGGAAAGAGGCCTAGCACCCAGGCCCTGACAGGAGTGCAGCTCTGCAATATCCAGCTGGCTGCTGTCCCAAAGCAGTTAGAGCAGCCACTGACTAGAGAGAGATTTACACCCGTGGGCTGAAATACTTGTAGCTTCTCTTGCAGCGCTCTGCCATCCCCTGCTACTGTAAGCCACTCTTCCCAAGAGACTGCACAGAACAAACTTGCCGGGTTTTTTTGATTGCATTGACCCTGGAAGTCTTGCCAAGCTCTGGGAGAGCTGGACGGGCAGCTGGCTGCTGTGGCAGTCTGCGAATGCTGCTAGAGGGCTGGACGATGCTGGGATCTGCCCTGCGTGCAGCCTTGCTCCATGCTGGCTGAAAAATCGTTGCAGCTGAGTTTCTTCATGAGGAAGGGTGGTAGAGAGCTAGTTTCTGATTTTCTTTGGTTTAAACAAAGTATTTCCTCTAAAACTAATGCATATTACTAATTCACTTGTTAGTTAATCTACGCCCAGCAAAAAAGATTTCACTTCTTGTTAACGTCAATGTGATGGCTAATATGCACTCATTTAACTTGATTATGATGATGGTATAAAGCCCCTGTTATTCTTTTCATATTGTCCCTTTATAGGCACAGGGCTCGATTCTATCCCCAACTCATTTGATTACTGCTATTTTACTCCTAAGCTGAGCTTGGGGTAATTATTAGCCTCCCTCTTTTTATTTTTGACAAATGCTCAGTAATTCAGTCTCCTCCGGATTGTTTTGCCTCTCCTGGGATATCAGGGGTGACAGAGAGAATCAGTCGTTCCTGTGAAAAGGCTGTAGGAGCCTGGGAGTATTCCTCTGCAGTGCACACAGGGCCGTGCCAGTGTTACCCGGGTCCCCTCGGGCTGTCATCGCGCTGCCCCATTTCCCACTCACCCCGTGCTCTCCTGTGCAAACTATGCTGAGCACAGATCCTAGGTATAAAAATCAGATCCTAGTGATGTGAAGTCACTCATGGCTTACGAGCAGACCTCTGCGAGGTTACAATAGCAATCGGTCAGGTGTGGTGATGTGGCTGCATTTGTTTGGGGGGCCAGTGCCATCATTTCCCCAGAGCTGGTTTGACCAAAGAAGCTGCTTGATCTTTGTCATAGAGACAGGGCAAGAAGAGTTAATGTCAGGTGACTTGCGCCAAAAGCATCTCTGGACTGCACATCATTGGTCTTTAAGACCCGGGACTGAGACCAGAGCCTCTCACTACACCTGCTGCTCAGCCAGGCAGCAAACACACATGCCTGGGCTGGGATGTCTTTTCTCCAACAGGCACAGAGGTCTTTCAGCCCTCAGAGGACTGGAGGTTTATTAAGAGAGTCTGACCTTCCTCTTCAAAGGCTGTATGAATGGAAAAGTACAGGGGCGTCAGTGCCAAGCTCCTCAGTTTGCTTGGGAAACAGCTGTAGCAGTTTAAGAAGTAAATATGTCGCAGCTGCTCCAGACAGTAAATTCCTGCTGTTCTGATGTGATGAGAAGCAGAAGATGAATGCATGAAAACTCTTTAATATATTTCACTACAAAGTTAAACCATTACCAATATGGCTTAAGCTAATCTGTCTGCCTTGGCACGGAAAGGGGCCAGGAGGACTAACCCAGCCAACCCGAAATGCTCCTCAGCTGACGGCTGGGATCCAGGAGCTGAGAGTTCAAGGACACCACTACCACGTACCTGCAGTCCTTACAATATGCCCTGAAGATTTTTTGAAACAGAAGCACAGCTCTGGGCTTGGATTGTTCCTTTAAACCTGTGTTTTTCAGGCAGCCTGCTTCAAAGGATGATGAGGATGGATGGAGGGTTAAAAGGCTCACTATGCCACTGCCCGAATCCCAGACCTACAGACACAACAATGTCTTTAGGTTTTCCAGATTAATGTCTTTTAAAGGCCCTTGTCCAAGTGCTTAATTAGCCCAAAAGGTCAAAATATATGGCAAATGAAGGTCAGATTTCCAAAAGAAACCTAATGGGTTTAGGCATTCAAATCATATTGAACTGTATTGAGCTAATTATCTGACCTCCAGGCAAGACATACGCATGACTGAAGTAGGCTTATGGCTACCTGCTGTTTGCTGCATACATTTTCCCTTACCAAAAGAGGCACCTACAGATTTCTTCAAAGAACATGGAACTTGAATAAAATAGAGGAGATCTTGTCCACCTCAAGTTGCCTTAATGGCTGAAGAGACTTTTGGTGAATGTAGCCAAAGAAAATGGCAGGGAAGATTACACTGAGACACAAGATGTCCCAGAGAAAGTACTGACAGATGGGAACTCCAAGTTTTAGAGAGAGCAGAAGCAAGGCAGAGGAGCGTGACTTGCTATTTGTGCATTACTGATTTTGAAAAGCAACTTACTGGCTTTTTTTTGCAGGGCACATTGTTACAGGCTGTTACCCTGACCCTTGGGAAGCCGGGTACATCAATGAAATGCCACTGCAAATTATGTTTTTGTTGGCTCCCAAGAACACTGCATTCTTAAAAGAGGAACTGGTAGAGTCTGACATGCAGTTAGTGTGGGGGAGGGCAGAAGCAGGGTCCAGAAGGGAAAGGTCTTGAGGCACTAGTTCCAGGAAAAAGCCTGATAGCTTGTGAGAATAGAAAACAAAACAAAGTGCACAGGAAGAGTAAAGCTCTAGGCAATGCATGCCAAGAGATGGACCTCTATTGCTGAAATAGAGGCTTTTTGCACCACGGAAGGAAGATGCTCTTCATTTTATCCCCTGGCTGCTCTCTCAGAGAAATATCAATAGATACAACAACATACATGCATGGAAAGGAAAAACGAAAAACTTAGATTCTACCTTGGAATATTTCTCCTTCAGCTTTTGTGCAAAGTATTGTGCGGGGTGGCAACATAACTGTGGTACAGTATTTAAAGCCATTGGGAAAGGAAAACCTCAGGACAGAGATTCAGTAACGTTTCCAGAGAATTTTTACCTCCGGTGGCTCAGCTCACTGTTCCTTATCAACATATAAGAGGAACAAGCAGTATTCTATATTTTGCCTACCTGGTTTTAAAATGTGCACAGAGTGAATACATACTATATGTTCATATTTCAGTATTTTCACAGCTTGCAGCTGTGCGTCTAATAACCTGTAAGTTAAATTACTTAGGATGTTTCAGGAAAACAAAGCAAGGAGAGAAAGTGAAGCTGAGATGAAGGTGAAGAGATGACAGTGCCTGAGGAAGCAGAGTGACCAAAGCCCAAAAGCATATGGAAAATACGCTCAGGAAAATTTAAGAAAATACAGCTTTAGGAAGTGATGAGACAGAAGAAATGGGATAGAATCATTGAAGAAGGGAAGTAGGGACCCTCTTCTGATAGTGTTTGGCTTTCATGGAGAACAGTGATGAAAGATGTATGGTCAGGGGATCGTGTGTTTCTCCCAGCTAAGCAGGGTGATTAAGTATAATTAATACTTGTTAAGAACAAATACAGCTGACTATACTGAGAAGTTATGAAAAGTAGGAGTGAATCAGGCAGCAACTAGAAGACCGTTAACCTCATCCTTGTACAAGCCAAAATACATGATAAATGAGCCTCCATGAAAGCGAAGCAGCTAAGCAATATGTAGTGCAATATAGACTGTAATGTTTGGTGATAAGAAAGCACAAGCATGCAGGATATACACAACTCAGAGGAATGTCTGTGATGTGATAATAAGTTTGGCAGCTGTGCACACCACTAAAAAAAGAAGTTTCTCTTGCTTCTATTACAGCTTGGGCAGTTAGCACATTCCAGGACTGATAGCAGGACTGAAACAATTCATGAAGGAAATGGACATTATGTGCACGAAGCCTTTGCTGCTCATCGCTTCTGTTATTTATTTAACTCTGGCCACTTCTGCAGTACATGGTCAAAATTCTTCAGAAAGGCAGAGTTCCCAGTCATCCTACTGAGTTATATGGTGACATGCTCACAGACAGATGTTTCTTATCACCACTTTTTGTTCTGTCCATTATATCTAACGCAAATGTGGTAGAGAAGCTTGGACTATTAATGCAGCTCGTCAATTGAGATCAATCAAGTTAACATAACCTTGCTCTGATGTTTACATTGAACGCTTTGGCACCAAGGCTTTTGCTTCCCTGTTAGAATTGAAACACGACTGGACACAGACCATGTGCATGTATTTGCTACTCAAAGGCTGTAATATTTCACATTTTTCTTTCCCTTGCCTGCTATAAACAGAAAGAGAATGGAAAAAGAAAAATGGACATGCAAAGCATTGTTCTGAGAGGCAATCTGGAGCAGAGTTTTGGCTTTGCATTCTCTTTGCCCTTAACTGAAAGACAAGCTTTTATCTAGGAGATGGTTTTGAAGAAGATTGAGAAAAGTCTCTGTTGATTCTATGGCTACTACATTAATAAATACTGTTCTTGCATTGAATGCCTGTTCATTGTCCTTTGAAAATACAAAGACTTTAAAGCAGAATGTAAATATTTGTATATATTGGTTTAAAAAGAAAAGCCATGCAAGTCCTACCTATTCAGTGACATCCACAATCATTGTTTGTAGGAAAACAGTCTTGTTTTCATTTCACAAATCATTTCACACTTATACAAGTTACACCTAATCCAAGTTGGTAAAACAATAATGAGAACATATATTAGGTAAATGTATGGACCTTTAAAAAATTACTTATAATACATATTTCTAATCTTTAGCCAAAGTACATTTGTGAGAGTATCTCCTGAATTAAAAGTTTTTAGCATGTTTTTGTTGTTGTATTGATAGTCTAAGAAAAAATTATTTTGTTTTATTGCTTTGTATTGTTTATAACAATGGAGAACATGTTGTTTCTCTGTTCAGCTTTGTCAGATGTTAAATTGTTGACAATTATGTTCTTGCAACGAACACAGAGTCTGCCAGTTTTGATGCTGCCTTCACTGTGGGCAGGATAACATGTTCGATCCTGTTTCCGTGAAAGACAGTAGAGAAAATTCCCTGAATTTTCATGGCACAGGATGAAGACTTTTAAGGATGATCCATATTGCGTGGGTGTTAGATTTTTGTTCAGAAGTCTCCCAAAGTTTGAAATGGACTGATTTGGTTGGCTTGAATCAATCCATTAGCATGCGTTCCAGTCAGAAGCTCATGCCCATTAATGTGATCTCTCGAAGGATGCCAACCTTTTCCAATGACTTATTAATGGTTAAAACTGCAAATATAATACTTTAAAAATTACAGGATGCAGACAGCTCCTAGAGAATATAGCATGTGTAGTAGCTTTCTGGTTTAGATCTTTTAATGGCAATACATTATGCGGAATTATTTGCTTCGGGATCTTTGTTTGTTTTCCACATGCTGATGCAGGTACTAAGTCCTGCTGTTGTGTCAGTGTTTGAAGAACTGGTATAACCAAGTGGAGAAAAACTACAGATGAGAGAGTTAGAGTTGCAGGGCACTTGGATCCATTTCATATTATTTTAGTGAATTCCAGCCTTACAACACAGGTGACATCAGCTAGTAATTGAAGCTGGAAAGCAGATAGGGAGTTTATGTGCAATTACTGCAGCCAACATCTGTAAAAGTACAAACATGAAAGACACTTGTGGAATTTAACCCATCCTCTATTTATCTGTTATCAACGCGTGTTCCTGTTGATATGACAACGGAAAAGTCATATTAATATAACGAAAGCAAAAGTAGAAGCTTGGCATTGTCCACACCCAGTAACATGATCTGTGGCTCAGAAGGGGATTTTTCTACTAATATGGCAAAGGAGTAATCAAAAGGACTTTTACTGACAAAATTGAAGATAGTAGCAAAGTAGAAGTAAGCAACTGTTCTAGATACACACCCCGAGTCACATACTGGCTTCTGGATTATGCAAAAATGAAAAAAAAGTGAAATCTGCTCATAGACAGACACCTTATGACATCTGCTCATAGGCAGCTAATTAAGAGCAGACAGCTTAAGTAATCATAGCAAGCAACCTAAAGAAGTAAGAGATAGGAAGGAAACAATAAGAAAAACGTGTATTTACAGTAGGACAGCTGTGAGCCTAGGAAAACTCAGTAAAACCAGCTAATAACAGTAACTCATAATAAGGTAAAGAAAGCATCGATTTAAGTGAGGAAGAAAATCTCAGTATTCCTTACTTGCCTGCTGGTTATCGGTTGGCAGATCCGTACAGACAGGCCAGTAGAAGCAAGTACTGAAGACAACTTTGAAGTGGAGTAGTTGTTTTAGTTCTTTAGCTTATTGTATGTCTCTCTAAGTGCAATCCAGTGTTTGTTTTTTGTAACTTGTCCAGTATATAAAGAGTCCTGCCACAAATAAACACAGAAAAGCAATTTTAATCCACATTCTTATTCATTCCTAAAATCTCAGCTTATACAAATTTTTACTAATAGGACTTTTCCCTAGGTAAGGGCTGAAGGCACAAAGAGATCACAAATCTGCTTAATATTATTCTTCTGGTTTTATATAAATGCCTATTCACCTGCAGGAGTTGGATAAAAACGTGCTTGACAGACCAAAGCCGTGAAACTCCTGCCGTGTTACCTGGGGCTCCGGTGCCTGCAGCTGAGAGCCTGCCAACACACACCTCGCAACACCCCAGGTCACAGCGGGGCCTGGGAGCAGAAGTTCCAGTGCCATTGTGAAACTGGGTAATTACGTCTTCTGCGTTGTGGTACCTTCTCAGGTGCTTTGGCTGCAGCTGCATGAATAAATTCCTAGAAGTGACCTAAAGGACCACCCCTTGACTCTAGTGAAAAGCCTTCCTCTCTTCACAGTCATTCATCTCTGATGAAGAGACTTACTCCACAGAACTGCCACCTTCTTGAGGTGAAAAGATAGTGTCAGTGGAAGCGTGGTATTACAGGGAAACTGCTAACCAGGGTGTTAGCAGTCCTATTCTACCAGGAGGAAAAATGGAGAAAGCTTTTGTCTGGCTCCCTGCAGAAGCTGTGCCTGAAATAGAAATGACCTGCATTGTACTTTCCTGTATCGCCTCTCATTGACTTCAAAGGGGGGGGCCTGCTTTTTTCTTCCCATATTTCTTGGCATTACTGAATTTTTGTGGTATTCACACAAGGGTTTGGGTTGTTTTTTATCTGTGCATGCAATAGTTTTTTCTTTGGAAACCATGTCTATCTTTTTACAAGTTCTAGATGTTCTGAGTTGCCTCATCTATGATGCCTGCTCTCAGTCCCATCCCATGGCCTCTTCTGGCAGAAGAGAGTAAGCTAGGAGTCCCTTAGGAGACTCAGAGATGACCATCAGTCACTGAGAACAGCCTATCCTAAGCAAAGAAGAGCTCCATGGAAGGGAAACAATTGCTTTCATAGTTCTTGCAAACCTCCCAGGCTGGTGATATTGCATAATTGTACAGACCACTTCCATTTGCTGGTGGCCAGGTGCAAGTTTGGGTGAATCAATGGGTGTGCCATTCTTCCTACATTGGGAATAGCTGGAAATAGTCCCTTGCTCTCGGCCTGAATCCTTTATGTTTTCACCGGTGTATTTACAAGAATGTGAGTCAGAGGTCTCCAGGCATGGCAGATGGAAACAGCAACTAAGGAAAACAACGGTAATGAAGAGAAACTTACCCAAACCAGAGGGTTTGAACATCTTAGCTTTAATGCAGAAGCCTAGAGACACGAGAACACATTGCATTCCCTCCTTCCTCTCTCGGTTTGTTCTTGGTTTGTTATTTTTCCTGACTGCTGCTGCATCAAAGCACTCACACAGAAAAGGGCCTGGCACGACATGCCAGGAACAAGATTGCGCTCAGGCATGAGGCTTTGATCTTGAAGATTCTTCAGCTGTGTAGAGTGCACAAAGGTGCAGCCGTGGTACAACCCAGCAGAGGGAAAAAATTCCGGTGGTGAGCTTTGCCTGGTGACTGAAGAGTTAGTGCAGGTCAGTAATAAATGCTGCGTGCACAGTTTTCCATTGCTGATGCATTTTTAAAACACTGAGCATATGCAAAGGAAGTCCCAGCATGGTGGTAAATTGCTGCGTGCAGATTTTTTTTTTTAATCTTTCTATGTATTTTTAGAGATGTACAAGAAATGAAATCTTCAACCAGCAGGAAGCGTGAAAAGAACTTTCTTTGCAATAGGAAGCCATCAGTGATTGCAAACCATATATAGAGAGAGAGAAATAAATAGACAGGTAGAACAAAGTGTTTAGATTTTTTCAGGTTCCTCCACATGTATTAATATCCAAATCACCCCCAGAAAATTTTCTCTACTTTACTCACTATTTCAGCATGACACATTTTCAATATTTCTCTGATCTTTTGATTTACAGCCACGGGGATGAAAACCAAACAAATACCTCTCCTTTGTTTTCTAGAACTCCATGCTCCATTCCATTATAAAAAACCAACTTGACAGACTTTTATATCTCAGAGATAAAAAAAAGGAGATACAGGCTGTGCTGTGAACTGTGAACTTCGCTAAGGATAAGCGATACTGTTGTGAAATAAACAAGCACGTGTCCCCATATGTACAGCATATTTAGGAAAGGCTGGGACCTCACAGAGAATTTTTCAGTAGCATTAGTGCGATGCTAGCTGGGAGCTAAATCTGGTGTAGATATTTATTTATTTTTCATTCCTTTTTTATTCTGATCAAGGACGGACAGAACTTCAACAGGTGTTTTTAAACCATCATCAATAAACTAAACTAAAACTGTAGCTATAAATGTCAGCGTGCATATCAGCTGGGTGCTTTTGTTAAAACCAGATGCCAATAGAGAACAACACAGGCTAAGTATACAGCATGCAAAATTTGGCCCAGCACACTTACCTCCATAAAGGCCAATATACATATCTTAACACTCAGGGTAAGGTTTTAAAATGGTAAGGCATCATCCTCCCTTTCCATTGGGTAACTTTCACCTTCACAGTTACAGCAATATAGTGGCACTTTTTCCTAGATTAAAAACCATTTTTCGTATTTGAAAAAAAAAAACCTGAGTATAGCTGATAGAATTGACACTGTGTTAATGTCGACATCTGATGAATACAAAATGCAGGGGGAATTGCTTGTTGCTGAAATACATTAGATCATAGCAGCAGCAAAATGTAGCAGTGAGACGCCACCATCATCATTTCAACGTCTGTTCCATATAATTGCAGAGTGACTGCAAGCTAGCAGGGAAAGCTATCTGTCTTTGGGAGTCTTGTAAATGACACGCTATTTAAAATAAAACATCGGGTCTATGAAAAACATTCAGAAGCTTTTCAGCATCTATTGAATTGTGTACAGTCTTCGTGGAACATCATAAATGCAGTTCTCAGAGGAAGCAAATGGTTGTCTGAAGACACATTCCTACCAATGCCATTAACACAACTCATCAGCTAACAAGAACATACTCATCTGTCTAGACACAGATGATATTAGAAAAGTAATCACCATAGATCATATTCATGTCCCAGTCCTGAAGGAGCTTTGTGTGGTTTGATTCTGTACCTGCCCTGGCCCACAGTACTGAATGCAGCCGATGGCTTTAGTTACCCAAGCTCTGCATGAGCAGTGCAGCTCTTGCTGTCTGGACCTGATGAAGTATTGGTCTGGTGCAGATAAATAGAGAGCTCATTGCCGAACCAGAGCTCTAAAATGCCAAGGAAATAGCTCCTTGTCTCTCCTTTTCCCCTGACACTACACAGAATGTTTAGAAAATTAGCTTAGATTAAACACACAGTATTTTGAGAGGTAAAGAAAAAGGACACGATTTTCATCCAAGCTGTTAAGACTCTGATCCAAATACAGAAGCACAAATATTTGCTTTTATATATAATGCTCTGTTAATCATAATGCTCTGTTTTTAATATAATGCTCTGTTATCATAATGCTCTGTTGCTCATCATTGTATTCAAGCCATGTTTTCTGCTTGAAATTCGTTTTCTATTTAATCCCTTTCTTCAATTTTTGCTAAACTCTGGTTTGAAAACTACAAGTGCCATTTTATATATTTGGAATTTATGTGGCCTTTTTATTTTAATTTATTAGGATTCACCTTTTTCTTTTTTTTTCCCATAAGCTATTTCTATAGTCATTTGAGAAGTAGAAGATTCATAGTTGAAAGGTTTATCAAAAGCTGAGATTTACAGTCACTTAAATTATGTAGATTTGAAAATAAATATGACACAATTCAGTAATACTTCCGTCAAAGGGTTGGATGGAGAAGCACAAGCAGATGATGATTTTTGACACCTACATTTTTAACATCTGCAGAGTAAATATTTCTAGTGAGTGGTTGAAGAGAAATATTTTAAAACATGGGTAATAGAAGTTTCTAAAGAGTTTATGGTTCTTTATTCCAAATGTGGCAAAATCACCATACAGTTTAAACAGATCATAGTACTTAGCATGATTTTGTGTCTACTGAGTCACTGTAAAAGAAGGAAAACAAGAAAATGTTTGGAAGATGGCAGATGGGCTCCTCAGCAAAGTTCTTCATGCACAGCTGCTGGTGGATAACTGTATTTTGCTCACAACTAAGATTCAGAAAGATAGATGAAAAAATGTACTCTTAAAATCCACATTTTACAGAAGAATAGAAAAAGGTTAGTATAGATGAATAACAATACCAAACTAAATTAAATAACTTTTGCTTTTTCTTTAGGAGAATTCAAAAACAATATTCAAAACCCACTATTGCTATGTTATCCAAATCATAGCACCCCATCCAGATGGTATCTGGTCCCACGTGCAAGTCTGAGATCCAGGAGCAGAACTAATCAAAGATGAAAGTACAGATTCTGCTCTCAGTGTATCTGTCATCACATGAACCTGCTCAAGAGTGATGCTGCCAAATGGCTCTGCTCTTATGTAGGGAAGGAGAATCAAGACCCAGGATAGTCCGTATTAGTAGTGGTTTTGGCAGAGTTATTAGGTTAATGGTTGGACTCAATGATCTTAAACATCCCTTCCAACCTAGACAATTCTGTGATTCAGGTTCATCACCAGTACATGGTCAATAGGTCACTTCACAGCTCTAGTTAAGGCCTGAGTAAAATGTGAGTGATATCCCTCTTTCAGAATGTTCTCCCCATCTCCAGTCAGAACAGGGAAAAGCAGCAGAGGTCTTGTGAGAACAGGAAGTTTAGAGAAATCAAACTTTAAATGTCACCAACAGTTTCATATTCTGCTGAAAAGTGAGTTCCACCCCTTCTTACTGTCACTAAACTCTGTCATGTTTAGGACATGGTTCTTTTAGTATCCCCATTACTACCCCAGAAGAGGCTGCACCTGCTCCCAGATGTGAACTTAATGTGTCCCACGGATGCGTCCTGCTCCTGCATTTGAGAGGCTAAACAGACATGTCTGTACTCATCATCCCATGATGGACCAGTATCGTCTTAACTCAAATCACAAGGATTTCTCCAAAGAAGGAGAGAAGTTAAAATTTTAAAGTAAATAAATAAATAAGGGTTCCAGGCAGCCAGATTTTGTGTACTGCAGAAACCTATTACTGGCACACAGGACAAAAGCAGACAGCACAAACCATCATGAACTAAACTCGACAGTTAGCACCGAGTCTGCCCCCAACAGCATTGATCTCATTAGAGAACACACAAAGCTTCTTCTGGTTCAATGCCAGCACAAGCTGCACAACATGTGCCTGAAGTTATTTAGTGCATCACAGACCAGAGAGGAAACAAAGATGGACATTGCTGTATTCGCCTTCTCATCAGACACCGGATTCCAGTCGGGCACCCCAGATGAAACCAGCTTCATTACAGATCATTTATTTCAAAGTAGATACCAGAGTGTAAGTATATCCACAAGTAAAGGAACTCTGACCCTTTTTGCAATGGTGGGAAAGAGCCCACAGGTTTTTCACCTTTAAAGATTTCAAATAAACAGAAGCAACAAGGTCAGGACCAAATTGCCAAAGCTCCTCTCATTAGCTTCCCTGAGATTAGTATAGGCACCCCAGATTCAGTCGTGTAGTCCTGCTGTGATCCTGATCTCACACAAAATGTCAAGGAGGACCTCACAACAGCCCATATTACTAATGCAGCTGCCAGTCCTCTGGCAATAAGAATCCCAGTTCCACCGGTGATCCCAGTTCCACCACAATAACCTCACACATGCTGGTCCGGTTTCAGCCCACTAACAGGCACCGCAGCCAAGGGCACCTGCAAACTCCCTGCCATTCGCTACCTTTTTCTGTGACATGCTGGGCTTTCCCAGCTTCCACGTGGATCTCCACAGTTTTCTGACACCTCAAGATAGATGAGGAGAGAAAAGTGGAAATGTGAGATAGAGAAAAGTGACAGAGAAAAATGAAGGCTGAGACAAACAAGCTGAAAGATAAAAGATGCCTCCAAGTTTATCCTGCAGCTTTCCTGTAAGGCAAGAGAATTTTCTGTTCTCCAGTGTTGCTGCCTCATCTCAGTTCTTAGAGCTACTTTGAAATGATAAATCACATCATCAATCCCAAGTAACAACATGCAGCAAAGCTGGACGTTAACTGCTGCACAAACCAACCACTTCAGCATAAAGATCACACATAGCTCAGGAAGATTTTCTCCAGCTCTGCTGAACCTCTGTCCACTTGCACATCTGAATTACTACGTGGTTTTGTATTTATGCATCTCATGTAGTTATGTAGTTATTAAATATTCAGAATACTTGAGTACAAGGTGGTGCTCATCTGTCTGTATCATAAGCTTTTTATTGCCCTCACCGCAAGAAGGAAGCACACATGTGTAAGCTAGGTCACAGAAGAGTGGATATAAAATAAAGGCAGGGGCAAAATTAGGAAAGGACTGAATGAGATACAACTAGGAAGAAACATCCATGGCAACAAGCATATATTTCTATAAATAGGTTATTAGTGAAAAGACAACCAAGAAAAGAGTTGGTTTGCTGCTCATAGAGGAAGGAAGCTGTCAGCAGAAGCTCTGTAAGAGGTCAAAGCATCAGACTCATTTAGCTGTAGTCAGTTTGCTAACCCCAACACCACGTGGGTTAATATCTCTGCCTAGAAGGAAAAAGACATTAGAGAGTAGCTGGATGTTTTCTGTTCACCTGGCCAGGCTGATTTCACCATGGGACATGGGATACCATAAGAAGTAGGTGAAAGTGTCAGAAGCATTAGCAGTTATCTCTTGGAGCTCATGGATAGTGAATTATGAGACACAAGCAAAGGAAAAAAGAGCAATATTGCACTTATTTAAAAGAGGTGAATGGAGGGAAGGGAAATTTCAGACCAGTCTGTGTAAATACTATAGTGCAGCAGAATTTTTTAGCTTAGATAGTGTAGAGATAAACACCAGAAATGGTTAACAGAGAGACATAATGGTTTTTATTAAGCTAGCTGATGTAACTGATTAAAAAAAAATATCAGAGATGTTTCAGGAGGAAAAACCCTTTTATAGTAGTCATGAAAATTATTGGAGCAAATAAACAAACTACTTCAAAGAACTTAGAAGAAAAGAGAAAGAGGGAGAGAGGAGAGATGAGTAAAAGCCAATAATGGATTTGCCAGGAACAAGTCATGTCAAACTATTGTAATTTCCTTCTCTGACAAAGCAGCAGACATGGCAGATAGAAAAGAAGTGCATGTCATATATCTTGACTTATTAAGGCTTTTGACACTGTCTCACATGACATTCCCTAGCACAAACAGGCTAGGGAAATACAGTCTAGATGAAACTATTGGAAGATGAGTGCAGAACTGGCTGGGGAAAAAAAAACCCTATACACTCAAACCCAGCAGAATGTCACTGTCAACGTGAAGAACATAGAGGCTGGGGAGTGAGATCTGCAGTGACCTGTGGGTCTCTCCCGGGTCTGCTCCCACTGAATATTTTCACGGGCAGCCAAACGTGGGAATGTGAAGTGCGTCTCTTGCACCTGCAGGTGACAGAATTCTAGCAGGGCACAAGTCATTTGGGTGACAAGAGAATTAAACAGACCCAAACCACAACCACTTTGCTAACACAGCTTACTCACCACTCTAAAAATGCCAGTGTCTTCAAAGTCCTCCCATCCTTGGGCTTAGCAGACCCTCTGAGCAAAGGGGAAGAACAATAGAGCAATTTTTTAGACTGGATTTACATGTTTGAGGTTACTCTAGATTCAAGAAAAACTGTAAACCATGTGGGAAGCATATGTTTTTGAACTGGACTTTGGGAAAACAGACATGAACCAGGTAAGAGTCTGAGTTCAGCTGGAGAGGGGCTAGACCAGGAGGCGAAGAGGGGCAGAAGATACAGCAGCATGGCAGGAAACCAGGTGCCGGAGCAGGCAGAAAATCACTGTATTTGTAATTAATCACAACTTCAAACACTGTCACCTAGGAGCATGTGTGTTTGCACATGGGTATAATGAGAGACTGATAAGCCACGAGACCCACATACCTCAGACTCAGGCAGGTTGCCTGTGTACAGGCATCACAGCTCAACGCCACTTCCCTGCAGGTCTGACCGCAGGTGGCCATGCCCATCACGGCAGACATGGACCACCACAAGCACCCACCTGACAGCAGTCCAGAATGGCCCTGGGGATACCAGCAAAGACCCTGCTGGGAAAGTCTATGCCTGATGCTACATTCTGCTCCCAGTCTAGCCTGTATTTCAGTCAAGAAAATCCCTGGGTGGCTCCTAGGTAAGCTCCTCAGGGGCCACGGTAATCCCTTTCTTCTTCCTGCAGGGGTCCAGGGATCTCCAGTGAGAGAGATTCTGATAAAAAACTGTAACATTTGAAACTGCTCTGTGATGGGAGTTTGAGAAGTTTGTTTACACTGTGCCCAAGAATGGTTTCATGCCACATTATGTTGAGAGTCATGGAAGTCCTGCTGGTGGATACACGTAACTTCTAGGATGTGGGGAACGGCTTTATTGTGGTTACATCCAAACTCCTGCTTGCAAATAATGCACAAAGTAAAAATTGCAAGGACAACCCGCCATATTACTAATTTGTATATTCTCCTTCTCTTTTTAATATTTTAAATGATCCCATGAAAAATGTTGTTGCTGTCTGATGACCAAACAGTCTTTATAAGGCACCAGTCAGTCAGACTGATGGGTTGGAGAGCCATTGCAAAGAGCCACTGACAAGGTACATACTGACATCCTAATAACTGGCACTTGCTTCTGAAATCACATACTAGGCACAGTAAAAATTATCAGTGCAGAAATTATTATTGTAGCAAAGAGGCAATCCCTGAAAAACACAGTTCATTTTAATGGCAAATTACTGGGTAAGTCTCGAAGCTGAGGGAGGAACAGTTGTAGCTCGCACCATTCCTGTAAAAAGTGACACAGATTTATAGCCCATAGGATGCGAAATTTTGTGTCTTACAGAGCAAGTAGTGCTATGTACAGCTTAGGTTTGCTCAATTTGTGGCCAAGGAAAAATGATTTGCAGTTCTATTCTGTCAGGGAAAACCACTGCAAAGGCAATGGGAGTGGGTAAAACGAAGGAAACATTAAAATAAAATTTTAAAAAACCAAACAACAACAAAAAAAACCCAAAAAACAACCAACCAAACAAAAAACTCAGAAAAATCAACCCAACTATATTTATAGGAGTCATTTTTCCTGTCCTATCTCAGCTGAGAGATATGGTGGAGCCCTTCATTAGAAACTGAATAGCAAAGAATACACTGCAGAATAAACACAGTTAATTTGCAAAAACATAGAGCCAATATTTTAAAAATATTTTTATTCAACTACTAGAAGATATAACCTAGCCTCTGTTGATCAAGCAAGCTGGCTTTGCTGACCAATATTTCAGCCGAGTTTTAAAAGAAAAACAACACACAGGAAGAATTTACCTCCACTAAAATTTGGACAGGGATGCTTATCTTTAAATTACACGTAACTTTATTATGATTATTGAACTGGTGCATTACCTGCAGTATTTACTACCCAGAACTCACTGCTTTTCACAAAAGAACAGTAAACGTTAGTAACATGGGCGCGTATGTTTTGCACTGGATTTGGTGCCATGAAGCAAATTAATGACACTAATCAAGACGCCTATCTCATGATTGTTTTTACAGTTCACATCCAGCTGAGTTTACAGCGTAGCAGCGAGCAAGGGGTATAAAAAAGGCAATTCACAAAGGCAATTTGAAAATGTAATTGGTTTAAGTCATTGTCAAAGCCAACAGGGGCACAAGTTTATAGGACAACTGGTAAGAGGGCACAAATACTACTTGTATGGAAACTACTGTGCGTTTAACTACATGGAAATTAGCGTGTAGTGGCAGGCTAACAACACAGTGAGTACCATATCATTACAAGATTATAGCCTTCTGAACCACAAGGCAAGAATACAGGTTATATGCTAATTAGTTTTGGATCTACTAAAGGTAATTACATGGTAATCTTCACGTAGTTACATGGTGTTTAATAGGAAACCCTATTAACTAATCATATAATTAAAGAGTAATTACATGATACTCCTGCCCTGCGACATGCATGGTGGCCAGATGAATTAAAACTGATGGAATTTCACGGCATTGCCTGTTCCTGTTACCGGACTTTAGGGCAATACCGTGTCTCTCAAGACAGGAAAACGTAACTGGAGTCAGGGCACTCACCGCTCTCAATGCACAGGCAATGGCACCGCTGTTCGTTTCCACAAAATTACCAGCAAGGGAGTCTCACCACGTTCTTTGGTTTTGTCCTCATCTTTGTCTCCTCTCCTTTCTGCAGAGGACACTGCCATGCAAGTAATAAATAAGAAAGTTACTGAAACTCTCCCCTCAGGCTTGCCGAAACCAGGTTTTCCTTCCACTGGCCAAGCATCCTTTCTGCCTCTCCTCAGCAGGAGCTCCACGCTGCTGCCATTCTTTTCTCCAGGATGGTACTTAGGCAACATTTCTAATGGCTCCTAACAGGTCACGCCACTGACCATGGCCAAAGTTGCACAGCACAGCCAGCTGGGCACAGGAGGATGAGAAACGCAGATGAGCACACAGAGCTGGCCAAACTTCAAAATGGCTCTCGCGTAAACTGCTGATGTTGCAAAAATTGTTTCATTCCAGAGCGGACTGAAAAATTGGAATTTCCCACAAAACAGCATTAAAAATCCAGTAAATCAAAATTGATCATTCTTGTGTTCATCCTTTTATCCTTTTTTTTTTTTTTTACTCTGGATTTCATTTCTTACCAATTAAAATTATATATAGGGTTATATAATAGTATAATCTATAGCAAAAAGCAACTGTAAAAAAGAAAAAAAATCAAGTTCAACATCCCCTGCACAATTCAGTTTCAACAAATAAGAATTTTTCAAAAGAAATAAGTCTGTCCAAAAAAGTTTCCAACCATATGTAATACTCAGTCTGTTCCTGGGGCTTCCCTAGCCTGTTGGGGATGGAGAAATCTCCATTCAAAAATGTGAAAGCAAGTGAAAGGTCAGACTAATAAACTGCCAAGAGCACAACGTACAATCACCTATGATACCGTGGACTGTGAAAGGATTACGCGCTCTGCATAGTTTTACAATACCAAGTCCCATTCTCTCCCCAGTTGAAGTCAAGCCTCAAAGTGTTGCTGAGCCCTTCAGGAAGGAAAGAAACGCCCACTTTGGTTTTTTTCTTCTTTTTTTGACAGATCTCATTCTGCCTGACCAGAGCACAGCACCAACAGTGGGTACTGCTCCTTCCTCAGCAAGTGAGGAACAAAATAAAGATGGGCACAAATACTGAAGAGAAGGAAAGCTCCTGCCAGCTTCACCACAGTAGAGCCCCACAAGAATGTAAGGGAAGCTATGGGTCAGTGCAATGCTATTGGAACATCTATATGTTTTGAGCTAATAACACTGGCCATAAAAACAGAGTAGACAAAAGAGCTCAAAGGTGACGGTCGATGGTATGATTCAATACAACCAATGTCCTGTTCTCAACTTTCACTTTATTATTTCATATTTGTTGACTCTCTGCTTTCTATAAAGATCTAGAGCTGGATTTACCCAACAATAGCCAAGGACCCTGGGGAGTCTGCTGTAACCCTTGAACTGCCCACTGCAGCCTGAAGAGTAAGCTGTGCTGAGAGGGAAGAGAGCCCAGATAAGTGCCTAAAAATAGATTAATTTGGTCTTTCTGGTATGCTGAGCTTCTCTGACACCTTGGTGGGTGTACAGCTGCTTCTGTCCTCCCACCTGAGGGGCTTTGAAGGAACATGACAGACTGGATCCAGTCCATGTGCCAGTGAACCAGTGATGCTAGGAAGTACCAGTCCTTTAAAACCCACAGCTTTTAATTGTGTAGCTCCTAGAAGGGGTAATGCAAAAGTTTAGAAGTAGAGGTAACATCTTGTGTTAGACACACTGATAGAATGGGAAAGACTGGACAAGTTTTTGGGTTTCTTCAGTTCTACAGCAGTACTACAACATCAGTACGTTGAGTTTATATGGAAGCTTCTGTTTCCAACCCAAAGGCAAACTTTTGGGGTTGAGGGCTTGATCAGGTATTTTCAGCTCTCCCAGCTGATCTCCTGAGAGATAAGAGTCTGTCCACTGGCAAACTTCACATTGCTTATGTGCTGATCTACCCAGCACAGTATATGTGCAGGTTGGTACCTGAACAGGCTGAATGAAACTCTTTGATTATACCCCACCAGGAACTACAGATCAGAGAGCATTGTATTTGTGTTGGGGTATCACAGTGACAGCACGGCACTGCTAGGATGCTGAACGACACCATCTGCCCTAACTACAGGATTAAGAGGTTTCTTCATTTCTTTTTCATCTAACTTTACCTGTATTTCAGTCCTACAGCTCCTAGTATAATCCTCTGAAATACAGGTTCAGAGGCCATCATGAAGCTAGAGGGAAGAGGGAAAGGGGGGCAATGAAATGCTTTCATGGCCATTTCTACGCTGGCATGGGAAGGGGAGGGAGGTGGCGCATAAGGCATGGGAAGTACCCCCACGTCCCAGGGCAGGCCGGACTTCCAGGAGCTCTGAGCACCTAATGGTGGTTCAGAGAGAAGAAAACAAAAGCCTGTGCGTGTCAGGAGAGATCCCTGAAAGGGAACGTGACACTGAAAAACTATGTCCAATTCTGAAGCGTTTTGGCACCGAGACAAGTCTGCTGGGCCAGCATGTTCACACCACGCAGCAGTTCCCACGTGTTCAGCATTAAACGGGCAGCTCGCTAACTACCAGTCCCCGGAGAGCAGGGGAACGCATCAGCATATGGACTTGGCATCCACGTTAGTCAGTGCTGAGTCAAATGCCTGGACAATTAAGTAAAGCTAAGCAGCAAGGACGAGGAGCTCACTGTATTACTTCAATTTAAAGATAACAAAGACTTATTAATTAACAGAAGTGATTACTAGAGTAAAAGAGGTTATGAACTTCTCTCTTTTTCTTGCACTATAAAAGTCTGCATACTGGCCTGATATTGACACTTTTCAAGCATGCAATTCCATTTTATTAGCAAACAGAAGAAATAAGCTTCAAAGCAGATTACGGTTTCCTAAAGGACACTGGAATGAAGAGATGATTCTCTCCATCACTGCTTCTCTTTCCACCACCACCAGGAGCACCATGGCCCAGTCTCACGACACCCACTTCAGTCCCAAAGCTGCTGTGGAGCTCTGGGTCCAGGCTTTCAGCAGCTGTGGAGCTATTTGCCACCACTGCGGGGCTATCATCCCCCCTGCCAGCGGTGAGGGAGCCCAGGAGGGAGCAGCAATTCTCCGAGTTCCCAAATCAACTTCTACTCTCTGATCTGATCAGCATTTCAAATCCCCATTATCTCACAATTTATTAAATAGTTACAAAATCTCCAGAAACCCTGGGGATACCGTGAGTGTGGAGTAGCCAGGGGTTGGTGATACGTAAGAAGTATGGTCAAAACTAGGTGCACCAAAGCCTAATGGAAATGGAAACCGGCTGGGCATTTGGGAAATTGGTGCTTTCTGTGTGAGCAGTCGGTCATCCTGGGCTCTCAGGGTGGAAGGGACATCTGACACAGGTACAAATGGTACAGGAGATCTCATGGTGAGTTTTAACAACTGCCACTTGCCTCAAGCAGCAATTTTGGGCCATACCTCTAAATTTCTATAGGAAAGCACACTGACTCACTTTGCAACTGTGATCAAGACATTTTACTTGGCCAGAAACACCAACCTTGACTTGTTTAGTAGACACCAGTTATTAATGCTCACACTGTGAATATGCTTCCTTGTGCATCCTTCTTTTCATCTCTCTCTCCATCCCGGATGGAAGTATCTCACCTCTTTGCCCTTCACCACACACAGAGGCTGTTGTTACTGCGGAGCTCTTTGTGCCAGCACTCTTTCATCAGACCAAGGAAGAAGAAAGTGAGAGAAAGTACAAATAGGAAATCATTATGGATGAAGAAAAATCCTCAGAAAAAAAATCAAAAAAGAAATTCATACACATCAGTCACCCTTTCACCTCTCAGGTTGCTTAACCACATTCAAGACAATGCCTGGATCTGAGGATATTAGGAGCACTGTCAAGATGAGTGATTCTAAAAGAATGTAAAAAGCTCACCAGAATTTATTATTGCAAACAAATTTAAATTTCTTAATTTTAAAATGTTAACAAGTCTAGAGTAAGCAGGGCTCAGAACCAGGGAAAGAAAACCAAAGAGCCTATTTTAAATTAAAATAATAATTATATATACAAAAAAAAAAAAAGGCAAAAAAAAGGTAGACGTAGAGATTGTATGTAAGCCATGTAAAGTAACTCCTAGGTCTCAGGGTAAGTTTGACTTCCTGGACCTCTGAACACCTGATGCCAGTCTAGCAAGAAGCAGAACTTGGGCTAAGAAATGCTACTGGCACGGGAAGATTGCAGCACTTGTAACTGGAGGAACAAAAGGGGAGGGGAGGACAAAAGCTGGAGAAAGGGAAGGAAGGTAAATGGAAATTAACATGTGAAGGCTTTGTTTTATTCAGTCACCACTTTTTGATGAAACACTTTTTTTCCATAAGGCTCCCAGCCAGCTGACTTGGTGCCTTATGCATCAGGGATACAGCGTATTTCAGTCTCAATGCTATACGCAGCGATCTGCTTAGTATAAAAGAGCAGAAACTAGAGCAATTAAGATATTGCGCAGAGTCCTCACTACCCATTTAATCCGAGTGTCAGCAGGAAGACTTTAGACGCAGCGCTGAGAACAACTGCCCACCCGTCTCCCTGCCCCTGCCCGGGCAGGTGGGGGCCTCCTGCAAAAGTAAATACAGAGCTTGCAGGAAGGGGTGCTATTCCAGGGGGGCAATTTTCCATGGCTGCCTGATGTCAGAGGGGATGAGGATGTTTGCATCCAGCAAAGCCCCTCATTTTAATCGCTCTGGTCCATCCAAGTCAGGAGATAGGTGAGCTCTTTTGAAGAGTCATTCTGTCTCAGATCTTCATTCACTTGATATTTCTAGTTTGCCACATTGCAGCCACTGCCAGTTTGCTGCCACAGGATGTCCTCTTTCATTGATTAGCCCTGTTTATAGCCTTATGCATCCAATGGCCCCAGCAGCTGCACTAAAATAGGGCTGCAGAAAGCTAATCCTTTCTGTCAGCATCTAAGCAATAATTTAACAGCAATGGGGTTTTGCCCTGTATCTCCACAACCTGCAATTTTGCCAACTTCCACAATTTTATTAAAATACTCCTAATTTTTTTTCTTCTCCTTATACTGCAGTTCTGGGAGTTTATTATGTTGACTTCCATTAACACAAAATAATATCGTTCTAGCCTGCACAGTTGCAGAAACCAGTGAATGCAGTCTCAAATAGAGTCTCAAAAACAGTAGGCAAATGAAATTGTATTTTTGCCTGGTTGGTTGGCTGGATTTTTAGTTCTCCCTAAGCAGATCATGCGTTCTATGCAGCCTGACGGTTTGCAAACTTAGGTTTGGCAATACTGAACTTGGGATTACTCTGAGTCAAAATATTAGCTCTTGACTTTCTGTTCTCACTTTCATGTTTGTTTGCCTAGAACTGGAGGTCACATGGAGAAATATAAACCATGTGTTTTAAAATATTAACTTTTTTGAGACCTTATACTGACTTTATTTTAGTGACTCTGACCTCTTTTTCCCCTGGAAATAAAGCCAGAAAAGGCCGGTGATGAGTGAATTCTCTCTTATAGCATCAGGTGGTGCCAGCTGAAGTCTGTGAGGGAGGGCTGTTTGAAAGCTGTCACAGGAGAGGAACCTTTTGGTATCTGAAGACATATGGATTCAAGTTGGATAAAACCGTGTTTTGCACTTGCCTGTCACTTCTCATTTCTTGCTTAGCTTTAATTGTCTCAACTTGTACAACTACACCAAGCACTCACACAGTCAGCGCCTTTGTCAACCACTCAGATCCCTGGTTTGATACTCTCCCTCTGCAACGCTGTTTGAAGCCATGGGTTAGAGAATAAACTTCAGGATTTGCCATTTTCCATTAATTCACATTATGCAGAAAAATCAATACTCAGCAAATGTCCAGATGCCCTGACAGGCCATATACAGACTGTGCCAACTTGATAGTTATAATTTCTTCAGTAGGTATGCCATGAATATAAGGAGGTATATACAATGTGTAAAAGTATATTGGAAACACAGAGTTATAACTAGCTCATCAAAGCTCCAAGTCGCAAGGAAATGACCTTGAAACACAACTCCAAGTGGTAAAAACATAAGCTGTAACTAACCACACTTCAGTATGGAAAAAGAAAACAAAATCAGCAACAGCCATCAGAAAAATCTGGATGAGTGGAGTGTTGCAGGCTAAGGCCATCATCCTAATGCAAAACCATAAAGCAAAACCGGGTACTGGGTTTGCTTCTTTAAATTATTCACAATCAGTGGTGACCTTCCAGGGTTGGGTTCCCTGTTCAGCATTTCACCGAAATTTCATGTCTCACTGTATTGAAATGATGAAGTTTTTTACCTTTGCGAAGTTTCCCCTTTTGTGCACTCCATGGTATCTTCATAGAAAATATAGATACCTGCAGCAGATACAAAGAGGGGAAAAAAAATCAAACTCCAAACTACTTTCTCACTTCCCTAAGAAGAAAAAAAAAAACTCTCAAACATAAATTCTTAATGCTTTTTACAAAAAATAATCATTTATTAAACAGCATGTGCTTATTAATAAATTACAAGGCAACCAGATGTAGAAGTCACTTTCAATGTATTGTTGAAGGTGTTTATGCTAATGAACATAAGCAGAAGCATTTTTAGATGTCTGTTTGCATGGGGAAAATACTAGAATAAGGCCGTGCCAAGCAACTTTGCAACTGAAGTGATGGATAGTTACCTGTTGTTGTTAAAGAATATCCAGCAGTATTTGTATTCACACACACTCAAGATGACCTTTCCTCTTAGAAGTGATTTCCACTCACCATTTTCCAAACCAATTGCTTGGCAGCGCCCTAGTCTATAAAAATGCATTTCCATCCTTATGAATCGTATCTAGATAGCTGAATCAATGTAAATAACATCCTTTTAATTGTTCTGTGAAAGCAATATGAAATCACAAACTTCTTTCTTCTTTTGCTGTCTCTGGCATATCAGAAAGAGTAACCGAGCATTTAACCCAACACGAGGTCACCATCGTCATGGTGGTGAGGAAAAAAGAACACTGCTCCTACCTAAAGGAATAGGAAAATCAAATTCTTTGAAAATGTTGAGGTAGGACCTTCATTTAGTTATTTTAGCATAACCGCTGAAGAAGATATCTCTTATCTTACATGTCCTTCAAAAGTACATTTTGCTCCCCAAAACAAACTCCAGGTTACCAAAGAAGATTGTGATGAACAGCAAGAATTTCCACTGCACACAGGCGAAGGCAGTGACATCAGCAATGCCCAAGTGCTGGCATTTAGCAGGATGTTTCCAGTTAGGTCTATATGCAAAGTAAATACAAAAGCATACAGTTTTAGGTCGAGTATAATTAGGCAGAATATATAAATAAAGGTACCAAGTATTGCGTCCTTAGATAAAAGCAGCTACACAAATGCTTCATTGTTGTGTGTGTGCTGAAATTATATGCACAGAAGAATCTGGACTGAAAAAGCTTCCTAACATTTCTGGTAACGTGGTTTATATCCCTTCCTAGAGAAAGGTTTACAGCTCTTCATAGGCATTCACATGGTTGAAGGGACCTCTGAGATCATCGAGTCCAACCACAAAAAAACCCAAAAAACCAAAAAAACCAACCCCACAACATCACACCCACCCACAAACCAATAATCTTGGGCACTAGAGCATGTCCTGAAGAGCCATGTCTACACGTTTCTT
>JAOXJM010000041.1:36376776-36436220 GCA_026413425.1 Tringa solitaria | reverse complement strand
ATTTATGATTCAGCAAATTCACACTCAAAGAAAAAGCTACGTAGGGTACTATTATTTTGTGAATAGTTAAGGTCTATTAAAGCTGTTATATTAATAACTAAGAAGTTTTTCTGACACAGTTAATGCAAATGGTGAGATACAGCTGTATCCCCAATGCTAAATCAGTTTTAGAGGTCTTATTCACTGCCTGTTTTGTTTTCATTGCAACAAATCTTACTAAAAGCATTACACAATCATTTTTATTTTTTCAGTGTTGTTTCTGTCAGCCAACGAGTAGGGCATATTTATTAATATATAAATTATGCTTCTGAAATATGAATAGTTTTTTGAATATTAAGTTGCCAATTATAAACACCCAGTTTAACACAGGATCTGTGCAAACACACACAACTTTAGTGCTGGAGTGTATTTTTAGCATGCATATTTCTGCAGATATATTTACAGAAGGAGGAGAGTTCACTAGGATCCTCAGAGCTTTTAAATGTACAGGCAAAGTAATAGGTCTTGCTAATGAAGTCAGTAATAACTCTCATTTTCCTGTTCAAATAATAGATCTGGAAAAGCTTCAAAGCAGCTGTTCCTGTCTACACAAACTACCCTGTAAGTATGTGTGAATCCTATTCTACCGCTCAGAGAGCTCCCTTCCATGTACTTCTCTTGCCAAACTTGGCTCAGGAATGACGTGAAAACGAGTATTCTGAGATGCTCTGCAATACAGGAGCTAACCTATGGAACTGGAGGAGAGGATAGTTATAACACAGGGAGCTGAATTTCATTTAGTCAAATCACTATTTTTAACAGTGAAGAGATGTCTATCAAGAAATAACAGGAAACAAAGAAACCTTTCATTATAAATTTATCTGCACACACACTGTTTCTGAATGTTTACATGTTTCTTATGCTCAATTAATCTTTCAGTTACACACCAAAACATACCAAAATCCAAATATACTACCTTCTAAGTTAAAGAAAATAGAGTGAGAAAATGAAAGCCCTCTGTCTGTACACAGGGAGACAATTCCTGAGAAACCCACTCAAGTCCTTCACTGTACTTCAGGATGGATGGCGCTGAAGTTCAACTCCAATCTGAGGGGGACTGAAGTGGTCAGAGTGACCATTCTGCAGTCTGCCATCGACTCCTCACGTAACCATCACTCAGTCACTTGACGTTTCAGTGGTCCAAGTGCACAATAGTATCTGTGTCTTCCTACCTTTACTCTTATAATGAGCAACTTTTGCCTCTAACTTCCACTCCCAATACGAAGCCACAATCTTGGCTGGGTACTCTGGACGCTACAGAAATACCAGTAAGTATACAGCCAAATAAACAATTTTAGTACATCTTAGAAGGAAACACACAGATGAGTATGCATTAGCAGTTTTTTGAAACCTGTGAAATCTACAATATAACCTTCCAAAGCAAGGAAACTACCAGAAAAGTTGCAGATTTAACTAAAAGCCTGTCTTTTTCTTTCAGGGATATGATTGATAAGATAAACTATACTGAACTGAACTCAATTTCAGCAGGTGAAAATAGGCCATTTTTCCTAAATACACCAACTTACTCACTTTTTTTTTTGTCACCTGCCCAGAGCAAGCCTCTGGGATGCAGGAAAATGATGGCCAAACTCACATAATGGGTGAGAACCTTGAAACTTCTTGTCATAGGAGCCAGCAACACTTTGCAAACTCCTTCCTTACCAGGTGGGCTCCACTGCACAGGAGATGACAGTCCTCTTCTAATGACTATGTCCTAAGGCTGAAAATAAGACTTTTGCATTGTAATCCTGGTTCTAATCCTGACTCTCACTGCCAGCTTTTCAACAGTTCCTTCAGTCATTCTACTCTAATTTCAGAGCAGTAAAGGACAAACAAACCATGTTAACAATTGTGACTTTGCTACGGTAACACTACATATGTCATTTGAGGCTTTGGCAAACAATGACTGGGGGGGCGAGGAGAAGGTGGTGTACATATGCCTATAGGTACAAGGGAGAGACTCCAGTTCATTAAATGTAAGCAAGCACAAAGACTCAGAGCTGAGCAACCTATAGACTCCCTGCTTCTTTGAAAAGCAGACTCTTTGCAAGTGCTTTTTTAAAGAGTAGATTAAAATTAGATTTTAAAAATTAGACTTTTAAAGATCAATCAATTATATAATCAGGATACACAATTTTAGCACAGTCCCACAGATTCCACCTCTTTGATATAAAAAACTCAGGTTTGAAGTTGTCCATCAAAAATTACGCAACAAAACTTCCTTTAGTTCCTCAGATTTAGTTGACACTCAGAAATGTAAGAGACGAGCAGGAGCTGCTGTAGCACTGACATAAATGGCAGGTCTGTGCTGCTGTAGGTACAAGGTTAGAATAAAATGAAGCGGCACCACGAAAAACACAAGAACCGCTGACTGGTTCAAGAGCATTCAAACTCAGCATCTGGCACAACAGCTTCACTGTGACTCTTCATCTGATTTAGAAAGATCTGAAAAATCCAATGAATTAAAATAACATCTTAAGATATTAAATATCTCATTTACCCCTAGTCAAATTAATAGCAGCCAAGCCTATTCTGGAATGCATGATTTTCTTAGAGGCCATTCTGTTCAAAGAACATTGAACAAAACAGGCTTAGAAAGAAATCTTGGTAATTTCTCATTAGAACAAAAGAAAAATTCAGCAAAGCACTAATTTGAGAATAATTTTGTTTTTTTAAGAAAATATTTTTCCATAATTTTAGCAAACATAAAATCAAAATAAAACATTACATGTTATTCTGTTATATATATATTAGTTTTTCTTCTAGTAGCAAATGATAAATGCTACTATGCTTCCATTTTTCATGCAAATACTTTTATGAAATAGTTAACAATATGGAATTTATCAATGTACTTCTTTTGTTAAACTATTGTGTAAATTAAAACAAAAAGCAAAAGCAGTCACTTCAAGGTTTCTGTTGCATTTTTTAAATTAACAAAGCACTACGGAAAAAAGAAATTCCCTTTCTTAATAGATAGTAGAAGTGACCTTCACACAGGTAAGCAAGGAAATACCTTTTGTAAAGTACAGTAAATGGCTTTTTTCTTTACTGTTTAAGATAAGGAAGCATTTCAGTTTATATTTTCTCTACACATTTCAAATGAAAAATGCATCTCTTCATGAACATACTCTAGAGTATAACATTCAGTTACTTAGCAACTTGTAGCACACATACAAAATACCGAGTCAAAGATGTCACCCTGTTTAATATTTTCTCCTAATCCACATGAACGTTGTGGATATTTTTAAATTTTGCATTTCCCAAACAAGCAGGCTACCACGTAAGCTATAAACTTCATGAAAAACAAAGTGATACAGACAGCTCTCTACTTGGCATGAAAATCACAGAGCCCTTCAAATGGCAAAGTGACAATTAGCTATGCGCAAATCTCCCCAAAAAGTTAAATTTCCTTCTTAAAATGTACCAATATTTGATTTTTCCACATTTCAAGAAATTTTAGATTTTAAGCTCCATCACGGATAGTGCTGAAGAGGACACATAATGAGGATATAGTAAGACAGTACAACTGGAAAGCATACGTTACTTCATAGGATACTCTGTTTAGCAGTCTGATTCATTCCAGGTGACTAAACAAACCGATTTAAAAGAAATCCAGTGCTATTATGACGTTGGCCTGAGAAAATTCTTTCCTTTCTGGCAAAATAAGCTCCTGATACACATATAAGATGGATTCTAATCCTTTTTTTTAACAAGAGTTTATGAAATTCAAATGATTCCCAAATGGTTTGTTCACCTATTGCAGTATATGATTTTTTTTTTACATTTTGGAAAGACAATCTTCTGGTATTTTTAATGTAAAGACTTACAGGTACATGGACTTTTCTAAACATTTCAGCTCCTTTGCGTGCATCCAATAAAGCCACGTCTTGTGGAGTGGAGATGATCACAGCTCCTGGGAAAAGAAAACATGGAATACCATTAAAATGTGTATTAGTAATTATATACTGTGAAATATTTTGACTATTTAGTACATGCTACTAAATTCAAAGCAGTCACACATTTATATGCTTTTTTTTTAATTTAAGGAAGAAAATGATGTTAGGTTTTTTTTTATTATGGAGTGACAGAAATAATTTAGATATTTTCATCATAGTTTTTTTTTTTATGTAAAAACCATTTATATTTTCTAAATGAGAAAACTGATCTAGCTGTCACGTGACCATGGATAGAAGACAACATGGTCCACATGCTGACAGGATGCAAAGTCCAAATGTGTCACTTTTGGAATGACACAGTAACTGTCCCATGTCATAATTACATTTGAAAGCTTTTGATTTAACAATAAGCGTTGTCCTAAAATCAAGAGGCAGCTGCCTGTAATCAGACTGCTGCTTTCTGAACCTGTTACACTTTCTGATACAAGCCTTGACAAGCACAATCCTGAAACGTTACACTGGACACACCACCAGTGCGTTTGTACAAATGATATCACAAAATAAGAGGCCAACTCATGCACACTTGCACCAGCTTTGAAAAAAGTACAGTATTGCTCACTCTTCAGACATGGCTCCAGGTTACCTGGTAATTAGTATTCCCAAGAGTAACATGTAAAACAGCTCGAGATCTTTGTAAAAGGCTACATTCTAAAGTAAGCCTACAGGTCACTATCTTGATTAATACCGCTTCTTGATTAATACAGCCTGCAAAACCAATATAGACATTACAATATCCCCCATCACTTCACAAAGAACAGCTTTTCGCGTATGCTCAGGGGTTTCAAATGTTATTTCTTTGAAACTTGCATCAAGAATCTGCTCATGCTCATCCCTATTTTACAAAAACACAATGTCGAAGAGGACATTACTGGTCAATTGATGAGCTCTGGTTTCACAGTGACCATCTGGTCTCCAAAGTATCTGTTACCAAAACATCTCTGCAGAGCCACGTTAAGCCAGGCTCGAACAAGAAATTTATGCCAAACTTCACAGTAACAGCAATTACAACAGCCAATGCAGGATGCATGGGACGGAGTTTCCTACCGGGCTGGCAGTTGCCCGCATGGTGACGGAAGAGGTGGGTAGGTTTCCAGAGGCGGACAACGCCGGCGCCGCTGGCACTGGCCGGAGCACCCGGAGCCTGGGCGTCCCGATAGCGTTGTGGCTCTGGCATCGCTGGGACAGGGAGCCCTTGCCCCTCACACCGGCCCCACGCCGGCTGCCGGGTGGCACCTTGCCTGCGTGACAGCCAGCCGTTTCCAAACACCGCCTGACAGCGCGTTTGAATGTTTTCAACCAGCGTCCTTAACCTCTAATTTGTGAAAGAAAAATACAATCTGGCACCTCGCTCCTGAAAAGCTGCCAATCTCTGCCTTACATAATATTAGACACAAGTCCAAGAACCGAATGGCATATGTAATGTACTCAGCAAATGCAATTTCCCTATTGTTCGCTAAAACTCTGGCATCCGAATAATTTGTTGTTTTTCCCGAGCCAACCCGCGTCACAAAGAATAACGTGGAAGCCTTTCAGTTACATCCAAGTCACCTTAGCTCCTCATTTCACTATGTGTAGGGCTACGCTGTACAGCTGACATTGAAATGCAGGGCTAATTCCACAAAATGAATGCACCCTTCCCTAAATTACAAATAAGTAATTCAGACTCAATGTCCTCAAGCATATTTGTAAAACAAAGATCTTTCAATACTTGGGCAAAATGCTTATTACTGCTTTCTTTTCAAACAAAATTGGAAATTTGTGTATATGTTTGTGTTAGTTGTTTCACATTTTTGTTCACACTCTTCCCTGAAGATGCTGGCTCAGCCTTCCCTGGATCTTCAAGTAGAAGTGACCATGCAGTCAACAAACCGCAAGTCTACCTTTTCTTGTCCATTATTAATTTTTTTAAGAATCCAATAATTGGCATGGCATGAAGGACAGAGACTATCCACAGTGAAAACACCCACTAGAACCACAAGCAGCTTATCTGAGAGATATTTTTGACTAACAAATTCTGTTGCTAGAGAACCTCACCCAAAGGGAAAAAGCTAACACGCCAGAAAGACCCAATGGCACATTGCAGAGTTTATGCTGCCACAAACACCAACTCCCTGTACAAAAAACTCTGGCTTCTGAAATACATGAGTTAAAATTATGCCCATGGACAACTTGCATGGCTTCTTCCACAGAATGAAAGCCAATGTGCCCAAGAAGCTGCTGCTGAGGGTGTAACAGATGTGTGTCTCCTATTTTCACTCTGAGCTGGATTACAGACAAAAATTATTCACAGCCAGCTTGTACTGACTTATACCAACGCCCTTTAAAATAAGTATCTTTTCTCTTTCTTTGCTACAACTCTAGTCCAGCAAACCCAACCTGAAGTTCAAGAATTCAAATTATTAGCAGCATTATTTCCTTTGCTACCAACCAAATATGGCAAATGAGACTTCACGATGCTCCCCTGCCTGAATAAGTTTGCATATGTTTAATTCAGAAAGCGATTCAAATGATGAGCAAGAAAGAACACGGCCCACGCTTTCTTTGCTATCTTGGCTCTACACAGTTAACAGGAATATCAAACAGTAAAGAGTTATTTTGATCAATAAAGTAATGAAATATAACTGAATTCATGCACGCAGCACATCTCTTGAAGCAATACGTGTAATGTTTACACAAGCCTCTGTCAGAATGAGGCAAACTAATGCTGACAAATTGAACAGAGAAGTTGAAGAAACTATAATGCTATCACATTGCACATTAAAATATATTACAAATTCTATGTTTGCAGTTACATGCAGAAGAATAATTTCTGTGCCTTGAGCATACTAAGGATATCTAAGTTGAGCACATTTAGGTCTAAGTGACATATCTACTTATTCATGCATTCCTTTTATTTTTGTAACTTCACCGCATTTCAGTTGACAAAAAGCTGATGCACGTTGCATTAGTAAAAACTATGCTAACCATATTTTTAATCCTTAGCATGCATAATATATAGAAACAGAACAGCAGCCTATAACACTAATGTTTCCCTTTCTTTTTTAGCCCCAGGTACTTAATGCTCAGTAAAAGAAACTGTGCCTACACAACACATTGGTACTTACCCTTCTAGTGGACTGGTGTTCAGGAAATTAGCAGCACTGAAACAGCCTGTAATTTTTGCATATAGAAAATATCATCTATATTCACTGCATCGTTAAGGTTTGCATTAGATGCTCTGGGTTACAAGGCACAAGATGCAATTTCTCCAAGCCTTAGCTACAGTCAATTTGTACCCAAGCAAAAAACAGGCAGGTCTAAAAAGCAGCTGATAAGCAGCAGTTTAGAAGGTCTACCTTAGGACTAAAAGGATCTAGCTTACTCTTTTTTCCCTCCGGTGTCTTCAGAGGCAGACTTCACAAACTGGCTACGTACACCTCATCCAGACAGATGATTAAGGACCCCTCCACACACAAGTATTAGACTGTGTCTTATATCACCCTTATTCTTATTAACTTCACAAATAATGCCACCCCATAACCTGTAGAGTGAAACGTAACTGACCAGAAAGACTGACCAACAGATTTCTGGAGGATAAAGACACAGAAAGATATACTGCATTTTCCTAGTAATGGCATCTGTGACTGCCAGGCATTGACTGCTCTTGCAAGGAACCACACTCGGACCTCAGCGCAGCTGTGGATCACTGATCTGACCACACCACTCATGCACTTTTTGTAGCTTTTGC
The DNA here is from genome assembly GCA_026413425.1 of Tringa solitaria. Classification (NCBI taxonomy): domain Eukaryota; kingdom Metazoa; phylum Chordata; class Aves; order Charadriiformes; family Scolopacidae; genus Tringa; species Tringa solitaria. The sequence goes on along the minus strand of JAOXJM010000041.1, from coordinate 36,428,498 downwards.
TACCTTTTCCACTGCATCAGTTTCAAACTTCTAGGTGAGACTTTCAAGTTATAAATAGCCTGGTGAATCTGAATCTCTTCAGAGTCCTCCTCACCTTCTGTTGAGTTTCTTGTTCCCTCATAGGTAAAAGGTGCCTGCAATTACAGATATAGTTTGCACTTGAAGATGCAGAACAAGGTCTTGCAAGAACCAAGATTTCTGTCTTTACTAGAATTTCAGCTGGCAATGATTACAGATACATTATCATTTTAAAAAAGTCCATCTCCTTGGATAAATCTAAAGAAGTTCCTTTAGCTTTTGTGTTACAACTAGCAACTTAAAAGAATCACCACCATGATTTTCCCTTATGGGATCCTTCCTTGAGACTCAATATAGCTCAGAACTGCCCCAAAGGCTGTGTCACACCTCCAGCCTGCTCGCTACCTTCTTCTTGGAGGAGTCTTTGAACAACTGCTCAAACAGTGTATGTTTCCAACAGCTGCACATCCTCTTCTGCCCATGAACTAGTGGGTAATTAGAGGCTGGGGCACCACCACCTTGCCCACATGAAAAGAGAACCTAGACCTTAGAGCAAGCTTCTTCCTCCTGGCAAGAGGAACTGTCAGGAAAGCCACTGAGCAGAGGAATATCACCAGCTGGATAAAGCTGTCACCCTGAAGTTAAACTGCCCTCATCTAACAGATCAGTAAGTATTATAACATCCATTTCACACTAGATCAAAATGGAGAAAGACATGGAAAGACAACTCACACTGTGTTAAAATGTTTGGACTTAGTCTGGCAAACCGAATACATATGTCACACTAATGCAATTTATGATGCAATATTTATTTAGCAAATGGAAAACCCTGAAAACATTTGTAATAACATCTGTGAACAAACATTACTTGCAAAGTACAGGCATAAAATAAAAAGCTACACCCCCACAGACACTCTGCCACTTTCCACTTTTCCTTAGCTATCTGAATTGGCATTTTTCTCCTCTACTCCATTCCACCTCCTGCTTTCAAGGGCATTTGCCAATCATGTCCACATTATAATGAGCATTGTACTAGGCAAGAGCAAAGTCCAAATAGTCTCTTTTGACAAATGGATATGTTGGGTTTTTTTTAATGAGAAGTATTAATCCAAAGAAAAAAACAAGGTAAAAGAGTGATTCTACTCCACAGAAAAGACAACACTCAAGACTACTTCAATCACCTCCAAAAACCATTCTAGTTTTTGCTTTTTTCCCCCCAGAAGTGCTGGGGGGTAAGGGGCAGATTTAAACATTTATTTTTTCAGAAGAAATAGCTAGAGGAGAGAATGCACTACCATTATTCATATGGATTTCTCTCATCTTTTGCAACTGTCAGCTGAACACTATGCTCGTTTATTCTTCCTCTTCAGAATAATTGGTCTAAAAAACCGAGGAAATTGCAGCTAATCTAGTACTTAACATACTCTTAGCCACTGTTGCAGACCTCAGACAACTTCAGTTTTCAAAGCCTCCATACTTCACAGCTTTTTTCCCCCCAATACCTGGAAACTATTTTTAAGGAATGATAACATTTAAAGAACTGGCACTGAATATACTATCACTTCAGCTTGGACAGGAAATGTGTGTTAGATCAATCTCCATGAGCCAAGAATTAAATTTAAATTTATATTGAAAGAATGTGAGGCATTAATGTGTAAACCCATACTGTATTTTGGTCTCTAAATTAAGTTTACAGAGTCTACTAGGTCTGGCACTTCATAATGAAGTACCAGGAGTGTCCAAAGCTAAGACAACCCTGATGATAATCTGCATTTGTCAACTAGATTTTTTCTGACAACAGAAGCAAACTATATCAGCATGCAAATTATATTTAGATGAATACAAAGAACTATTTTTAAATCCCCACTGGCGTGACTAAGTGTTATTTGGTTTTCAATCTATCCTAACCTGCCTCTCCGCTCCTGCAGTTATTTAAAGTATCAAAATACAGCATGAAAGAAAGAGTAAATCTACATAAAAGTCTGATATTAAAAATATTTGCCATTCAAAAATATATCAAGTAAAATTTACTGTTACCCAGATGGCTTCCATAAAATACCTTCAAAAATTTACTGTAGAAACTAATGATGTACCTCCTTCATAAAAGAAGAAAGCAAGCTCAGAAAGGGGGAAAAACATTGTATATTATTGTTAAAGTAAAAGGAAAGAAGATCAGATGCCTTGCAACTGTGATTTGCATCAAAGTAAGAGATATTCAACAAGGGGGAAAAAGACACTTGCACAAAGAGCAGTGACAGAATCCAGATACACCTCTAATCTTAAACTGTGTGCTACGGAAGCATTGGAGTTTTTTTGATCATTTCTCTTCAGAAAAGACAACAGAACAGCACCATGCCTACTCAGCTTGTGCTTGCAGTGAATTTAAAAATACACCTTTATCTCACAAATTACAATTCTTTTCCACTCTAACTTATGCATAATTTTTTAAAATATCAACCATATTTTCTTTTTAAAAATCTGATTTGAAATTCTCTTTTTTTGCTGTTGTTAATGCTCATTTCTGAACAGACAGTATATTCATCACCTGGATCTTCCTCTTCTTGTACATTATTGTATGTGGAAGCAGGAGCTGGTTCTCCTAAGAGACACACTGCTATAAAACAGTTGTGTACAAAGGCTATGCCCTGGTCTGTGTGACACTAACATAAATATGAGTAAATAGCGTGATTCACCAGTTTAGTATGTCACATTTCATTCAGAATTTAAAAATGCCAAGTGTCTTCAAATTGGTGGTATCTCTCTAGTTTTTCCTCTCCAATTTGATTAGAAATAAGACTTTTAACGCTTTGTCAGTAAAGACAGAAATACGCTTTTTGCTTTTATTTAAACCTATCTATCAAAATGCTGCTGTCAAAAGAAACCTTATTAATTACAATTCTTTGAAAATTCATATTTGAAGTAACAAAAATTCCTTTGGGAAATATTTCAGCCTTATCTGCAAAAGGCATTCAGGAGATACTTAAGATCTACATATTGGTGAAAGATGCAAACATTAGGAAAAATTACACCATTTATAGGATAAGGCAATAAAAAGATGGTAGGAACTCTGAACCATGTTGATTTTAAATCTAAAAGGTGATCAAAGTCATTCCCTGTATGACTAGCAATGCTGCTGCTTTTATAGAACTTGAGAAAAACACGGATCTGTTTAAAACCTGGGTCTGGTTAGCCTGGAGAAGAGAAGACTGAGCGGGGATCTCTTCAATGCTTCTAAGTATCTAAAGGGTGAGCATCAAGAGGATGGCGTTAGGCTCTTCTCAGTGGTGCCTGGTGACAGGACAGGGGGCAACAGACACAAGTCGGAACACAGGAAGTTCTGTTGAACATGCAGAAAAACTTCTTTACTTTGAGGGTGCCAGAGCACTGGAACAGGCTGCCCAGAGAGGTGGTGGAGTCTCTTTCTCTGGAGATGTTCAAAACCCACCTGGATGGGCTTGCTCTGAGTGACCCAGCCTTGGCAGTGGAGTTGGACTATATGATCTCTGAAGTTCCCTTCCAACCCCTACATTCTGTGATTCTGTGATAACGCATTCACATTGCTTTCATTTCACTTAGCTTAACTAATAGCCTTTTCTGATCCCCATTAACAGCCTTTTAGAGCTTATTATTACAAGATTATAATAACATATGCTTTGTGCAAAAAAAACCCCAAAAATATGTTACTTCCAAAAGGTGGAAAAATTAAGAGCACTGAAATAAAACACAAAGTGTTTCACCTTTAGGTCTCCTATATAAACACAGTTCACTCCAATGCTTCCTACTGTAAATATTAAGAGATTGTTTAGTAAGATGTGAAGTGATTTGCTTGTCTCCGTCCACTTCCCACTGGACAGGTGTATATTTCTAATGGTTTCCACTGCCATGGAATCTCAATGTCCAAGGAAAAGAGTGAGATGGCAAAGTTTAGCAAATGGAACAATTCCAGCATCAACCTGTAGTGGGTTCTGTCAATTGACAGACAGAGTGTCAGTCTCTAGGGCTGTCAAGCTGTCACATTTCACTAACCCAGACTTCACTTTAACAAAGAAAGGGCAGTTGACAGGCTCATTTATTTAATGGTCAACCCCCACAATCCAGCATCTCTGCGAGGAAGAAACACTCGTGCAGGGCTCTGGGACCGCCTCTCGAACAGTCTTTATGTTCTAAAGGGAAAGAATGATAAAATTCTCTCTTTAGGGAGGCTAATCCTCCACCTCTGATATTATTTATTAATTTGATTTGTGGCTCCTTTATCTAAATAATGAAACAAATACACAAACTTAGACATCTCAATTTAGCAACTAGGTAACGCAAAGGAATCACAAGCCTTATTCTTCATAATATCATTAGTTTACATTATAGTGTCATCTGAAACGCCCCTATGTTCTAAAACCTGGAAAATGTGTAAGGATGCTTCAAACTTTCCCAAGGATGCATGTTCAACACATGATAAAGAACCCACTTCTGGACATCTCATGCAAAACATGAAATAGAAGAACAAAGCAGAAGTAAAGAAGTAGAACTAAATACAAACTAAGTAACAAGAAACCATAAACAAAGCCTTTTTCTTCAGACCGACCCTGGATTTCTATTTGGAAAGCAGACTTGCATGTGAAGAAAGAAGTGGTGATTGAGTGGAAACATACATCACATTTTCAAGCTATCATATTATTTCTCATCTACTGGTTTGCTGAAGAATAACTGCAACATAAGAAGAGTTATGGATTAAATAATAATATGCTAAATAAGATGCATCTCCTTCTAAGATGACTAAAAATAATAAAATAAAAAACAAAATTCACAGTAGTTTCCTTTTTCATCTTCTTTCAAAGAAGGAAAAGCACCCACACAAAACTGTCACTCCAGCTGAGGTTGCATGAGGCTGATATTGTCCTTAGTGACAGTCAGAATTATAAGACATATTTTGTTGTGTTGCTTTTACCCATTAGGTATTGCTCTAATCTCTTCTTGAATCAAGAAAATTATGGTACCTATGGTACTAGAATAAAAAACCCCCCAGTATTCTAAAATTAAAACCCAATACCATTTCACACATCCCATCAGTCTCTCATTGTCAGAAGTTGCAATGTTACAGTTTTTCATGCCCCATCTGGCCAAACCCACTCCAAACAAAACACCTTTACCACTGCTCTTTCTCACACTCACAGAAAAATCTGCAAGCGGCTGGCAAAAATATGTGTGCAGGTTTTATAATTTTTTTTAGAGACAGAATAAAAATTTTCTACACTGGAAGCCACAGATAAATAATGAAGAAACTGTAATGCAAATACTGTATCTCACATATGCACACAAGCAAATCAAAGTACAACTTTCATGCAAACTAGATAATGCACTTCTAAACATACTTAACTAAGATATATATGCTGTCTCTGAGGAAAAATAGAGAAATTATGCCACTAATAGCATGACTGTCCATGGCATCCTCAAAGGATAAAGAAAGAACAAGATAAGTGGAGAGGGAACAGAATGGCACCCTACCAAATACTTTTTGTAAAAGAAAAAAAAAAAAAGGCAACACACATCTTAGAAACATGAATTGCAAATGAAGATAGAGCCCACAAAACCAGCAGAATTCTATAGACCGCTCCAAAGACATCAAGATCTGTAACACTCTCTTCCGTACCCCTGAAAGGAACAAGGTTGAAGAAAATAAAAGCATGCTAAACAAGGCTGTGGGACTGCCAAAGAGACAGAAACCCAGTAACAAGAGTAAAGGAAGAAAGTGCAGTTCATGCTGTAATGCACAGAAAGAAGCCCTTCCAATAAGAACGAAAAATACCCTCAATACACAAAAGAGGAAATTCTTTATAAATCACTAAAATTCACTGAGCCAGTAAGAAGACAGGAATTACAAATCTTATCACTCCTTGTCTGCTTTGTCTTCGTCCAAAGCACAACACAGTTATTTTCTCAAACTGCAAGAGTTGATCTCAACATGCTCAACAAAACCAACTAACAGGAAAGACAAATGTGAAGTGATGCTATCACTCCTAATTTTATGAAGTTAGGATTGACAAAACAATAAGATGAATGGAGCAACTGTGGTAACAATGCAAAGTCACTTCAGAATTCAAATCAAAATTCTGTCTTCAGTTTTGGATTTGTAAAAGCCCATACTTGTTCACTCACAAAAAAAAAAGAAGAAAAAAAAAAGATGTCAGAAAGCCATAGTGAAGAGTTTAAAGAGAGTCATGGGTAAGAATTTATCCCCTTTTATGGCATATCAAGAAAATCTGCATTGCTTGTTGTTTTAAACCTATTTTCCTTTTCTTTTTTTAAATCAACATCTTGTCTACTTTGACTTGCCTCAAAACCTGATTCAACATGTATGAGAACCACAGGTTTCTGAAAACTAATTAAAATACTGAATAAAAATTATTTACTCTGAATTCTTCACTTTGTTACACCCACACAAGAATGAGGACATTGCTGTCCTTAGCAAGAAAATCTACCTTTTTTTTAAAACTTGTTTTGCTTCTGTTAACATCTATTACATTCTAAGAAGATGTAAGCATTTTAAAAAAATAAATTAAAAACCTAAATTAAGGTTTATTTTTCCTAATGTGCTATATCAGTTAGAAAGATCTTGTTACCTTCCACAAAACAGACCTCAGCAAAACTTGGACGAAATACAGGATTAAAGTACTTTCCTCCATCACCTCTCTGTCCCAAAGGACCCAGTGCACCAACACCACAACCACTCACACTTCTGAACACAGTGTAGAATTCTGTGGGAAAAGGGCAAAAAAATCTCTTGAAGATCAAGAGCTCAATGACCTTTTCCATGTTAAATTAGGACATTTAGGTGCACTGTACAAAACAGCAATTATCTATACCCACCATACTTTAAAAGAACCCATAATCCATGAAGATAAAGCCACACCTCTTTAATTTCATATTTTACTGCTTTTATGTACAACATTTAATGTGAAATTCTACCTTACCAGAAACTTCCGTACTACTTCCATGCTTCATCTCATTGCTTAAAACCCTGGGAGTAAAAGGTCTTCCTGCTTTGCTACTCACACATGCAACATACTAAGCACTGTATTTAAGAAAATGGGTATGAATCATGCTTTGCTTTTCATCATATGTTGCAGGACACAGATAAGCTAAGGCACTAGAAGCCTCTTCTTCTACTTCTTATAGGAAAAATCCATTAAACTGTTCATCACAAGTCTGTAGATTTGCTCCCTTCCACCAGCCAGCACAATCACAGCAGAGAAACTCCCATGGTTATTAACAATTTTGGGGCAATAGCATTATGGCTGAGCTAGCATGTGCCCTAACATTTGAGTTTTATATGTCAAAAGATGAAAGACTTTCTGAACTTGACATCACGGAAGATTATAGGATATCACCACACAGCCTTACTATTAAATTTAACTATTTGTCAAAAATTTTGGCTTGAGATACGTGAATAATTGTGGTTATCAAGTACAATCGCAGCTAAGACATGACCATGTCAAGGAAAACATACAAGCTGCTGCCTGACTTAAATGGTTCCTCTCATCCCTGTAGACTTCACTGCGCTGTTACAATGGTGACGGTTTTGCTGTGAAACCAAGGTGTATGCCCCAAATCTGTTAGCTCTACTGCCTTTTTATGTGGGCATGTCCATAATGGCCACCAGTCTTTCTACTTATACTCGTAACGCTCTTTTATCCTTTTATGAACTTCTACCAATACACAATTCTTTATTTGTTAAAATTATCGAGCAGCCTGGTACGAGGTCTACATGCAAATGAAATAGTTCTATAGATTTAATATTTAGAACCTTCACTTCAGTGTGTTACTGCCACCAAAGTGCAGAGCAAAAGTAGTGTTGTAGGGAACCAGGGCTTGCCTGTGCACATGAGCTAGTCTGCACTCGGAAGAGAATGAAAGTAGTTAAGATGCTGGGTTTGTATCAAAACCAAAAAGATTTTGGGTTTGTGTCAACATATTTACCTGATATCACCAAAAAGCAGAGCAAGCAGTCCCACTGAATACCTAGTAACTCAGAATCACAGAATTTCTGGTTGGGTAAGGCCTCTGGAGGTCATCTCTTGGCAACATGAGATAGGGCCAGCTAGGGCTTTGTCTAGTACAATCTGGACAACTGCCAAGAATGGAGATCCCCCAGACTCCTTGGGTGACATGCTCCAGTGATGCACTAACCCCCTGGTGAAGAGCCACAGCAATTATGAAGTTATCCCTGCAACCATAAGGATCACTTTGTCTCTTCTACCACTGAGTTCCTCACATTGATTACGTTGGCTGAGAGGTGAAAAACCAGTACAGTCTATCAGATCTCGTGAAATACTCAGCATCCTTTCAGAAGCAGTATTTCTGACTCCAGCTAAAACCAATGAGATTAGAGGGCAGCATATCTCAAGATTGATTTGTCAAAGTTTAAAACCCCTACAAAAAGTCAAATTGATAACGAGAAGAAAAAGAATGCATCAGTGTATTGCTGTGCTGCATAGTTTATCTGAATAAATGTTGTGCATTAACAGCATTGTCAGCTTTTAATTAAAAGTCAATCATGAAGACAAACTATTTTATTGTATTAGCTTTTCTATGCAGTAGGTACAGACAAAGAAAATATTTTCTACTACCGACCTTACCAGTTTTTGGCACGACTGCCTTTCCTTCTAGAGTACTGTTATACTTGGCTTCTCAATTTTTTCAAAATTTAGCTTAGAAGACAGCAACACAATCATAAATCTAACACGTTAAAAATCACAGATAGTGTTTTTAATCACCACACTACTGACAGAACAGTTTCTTAGTGTGTTAGAAAGACAATTAAAAGAATTTCTGACTGGCATTTTAAAATTAGATTTTTCTAAAGCACCCAGACTTAACAAACTTCAAATCTCTGAAACAGTCAAATAATACACATACCTGCAATCGGAATATTCTGTGAGACTGACAGCTGTACATCTCCAGTCCCAGGTGGCATGTCAATTACTAAATAGTCCAGTTGACCCCAGTCAACCTAGAAGACAACAATAAAAATGTATGTTGGAGGTTTGAAGTCTTTTTATTCAAGGCACTTTGTGTTTTATTGCAGTCCTTGTTTCCTATAACTTGTAAAACAAGTGAACCAAGCACACCTCGACAGAATGATACTGAGATGCCCTTTTAGTCACACTTTCAGTACAAGATCAAGACACTATTTTTCTAAGAGATTCAATCTTTGCTGATAACTCAAAACAATGAGTTCAACTTTATTATTAACTTTATGAGCATTATCATTATTGAATTCTTTTCCCCCAAAAAAGTAGTAGCAACTTAAATTAAGACTTTCACATTACAGCTGCTTAATCACAGGTTAGAAGCAAGTGTTACGTAAAACTCGGGCTAAAATTCTCGGGTTTGTGCAAGAAACACAGCTCAGGAGTTGTTTCTGTTAATTTAAAACCAAGTTTGCTTGCTTCTTACCACTTCTTTGAAGCTATATATGAATCTTTAGTAATTTTTTTTCTGGTTTGTTGTTGCAAAGTTAGAGTTATCAGTAATGATTTTTTTTCTATGAAAAAGAGCTGTTGGAAAAAAAAACAACCACACAAAACCCAAGAGATTTGTTAAATGAAAATCACCAGGTATAATTATACAAACTTACAAAATACATCAGACATCACACAATAAAAAAAAGTTTACTGGTTGCGGGGCACCATATGAGTGCAAGCATTGAAGATATTAGGCTCAAACATGAGAATGCCGTGATTATTTATGTTCTTTACCAGGACAGATTTTCAGGAGAGCCAAGTAACTCTCTCTAGAGCACTGTGCTCTGCAAGAAATGTTCTCTTCATGACAGCAGAAATGGTCCTAGATCTACACTTTGCCTAAACATTTCCCAACGGTTTAACTGAGCTTCGGGAGATGCCCAATTCAACCCTGACATGGTGCAGGGTAGTACCAGCGCACTCCTGCTAGCCAGCAGTAATGACATATGGTCCTTTGTCTCTGCAGGGCAGAAGCTTTAGAATTCAACCACATTAAAAATAAAGACCCACAAATATCTCCCCCTCATTTTTCTCTCCACACAGACATAATGCAACTGTATGGTATGTTCCTGATTCATGCAATAGATAGAAGATACAACAGTCTTTCAGTTGCTTTAATACTGGAAAATGTCAAACAAGAGAAAGATTTTACTTTCTCTTTTATTTTACACATTCCCTCAGTGTCATTTTAACAGCAAAACCAATTGTCATTTTGCCAGTCCCCCAGTTATTGCCTTAAAGTATTAGATGCTATTGGAGGAACACTTGAGAATTTTCATTCAGTTCTTGTGTGGATGATGATCTTCTGGGGAAGCACAAGTGATGTCAAACGCAAAGCACCAACCCGACACAGCACTCCAGTGAGAAATGGAGTTTTTCAAGGCAGACTGATGAAGATAGAAGATTTCAGAGCACTTATGGGAAAAGGAGGGTGAGGAAGGTTAGTTGCAAATTCTAACTTTAGATTTCTAAATTAGGGACTCTCAAGCACACCTCTCTTTCCTCATTTTCTATCCAAAGGCTGCAGGAGCACTAAATGATACCTGACATGGTCTAGCTAACCAGGAAATGCTACTTATGTTATCCACAGCAAACACTGCATTTTTTCACATTTAATATTGATCTATATTATCTATAATAGCTGTATTGTAAAATAATATCTATATTTTTTCAACAAAAATAACATATAGCCAGCAGATTTCTAAGTAATTAGCATTCATAATCATATTAAGACTACACAACCCTGAAGAAAAATTACATATATGTGCCAAAATGTATATATTGAAACACAAGCATGGTGTAGAGAATCCAGTTTATCTACCAAAAAAAAAAAAACATCTGCTTTTTACTTTATTTTTCTTAACTAACCTGGCTTAGTTATAAAGCAAGATAACTGCTGTACTGATGAATGCCTCCTTTTCCATTGAAAATTACTTTGCTCGTTTAAAGGCATAAACTTCAAATCTGTTTCTTTACTAAAAATTAACCATTGTAAAGGTGACAAACTGAAATTGTATAGATGTTTAAAAGTAGCAGTAGTTTCCAACATGAGTAAAGTCAAGTTCCATAAAGATTCACAACTAAACAGGGATATTCCCTATAAATAGTTAAGCGCATAAATGTCAACATGCAAAACTAAATCTTTCATAATAATCACAACCATTTTGAAACGCTAAGATATAGAGGGTTTTACTTTTTAAAAAGGATTAACTCACAATAGCTTTTTTAACCCCCGTAGTTTCATAAAGGTTATACCTGACATCATCTGTTAAGTTCAAATTTACAAGTCAAGGAATCATATTTCCTTGCTTAAATACTTCTACAGAAACTATGAATAAAGAGTTTTTTCGCTTTCTGCCTTGCAGTCCTGAAACACATCTCTGAGTGGCACAGCGCTACTGCCACTCTGACACATTTTCCAATCAGTCTAACAAAAACACTTGGTTCTTGAAAAAACTTGGGTGTTGGGAGTGGTTTTAAGCCCTTTTCTCCACAAGTCCAAGTCCTTTTAGGCAGAGCATTGCCTCATGGAGTAGTACAAGCCAATTCAAACCCCACTCTTATCAGAGGTAACTGGAATAAAAAATAAATGCACTGTTTTCTTCCCATAGCTAAAAGCTGTCTGGTTTTGCATATATTTGCTGGTCCACAAATTTAAGCTAGCTCCTCTTGTGGAACAAGGTGACTTTCTGGACCTGTCCTATAGCTTTTCTTTTCACTCTTACCAGAAGTTCTGCTCCTCCAACCTCTTCGAGCACTAGTCTCCCTCATCAAGCACATGTGATCCTCCCACCTAGCAAGCATTATGGTTCCCCAAGGAAACCATCTAGACCTATTCTACTGCTGTGGGGAACACTAATGGAGAGGACCTCAAAGGCCAGCGCTCAAGCTGTCTCCTAGGTGTTCAGTTTTGTGGGGAAGCACAAGGCAGTTGCTATTCTTCTAAGCAGAAATAGCTGCCTTGGTAAATACATCTCTATGTAGAACCTTTAAGGTAAAAGAACACTTTTATAAATAGCTTACTGCTTCAAAAACACACAAAACAATTGATGCTTGAGAAGTTACTTTCGACATTTACCATGTATAGTAGAAGAGGAGAATGGGTACAGAAATCACAGGGCACCAGGGCTTTTTTCCGCCTCAAGCTTCCTTAGTAAGGAACCCCATAACAACAAAAAGACCTTTCAATATGCACTTTCTAGATTGTCCTATGAGTAATTATTTTTATTAAAGTTGCAAAACCTCTAAAAACAGAAGTTAATAATGGAATCTTAAGCACATGGTGAATCTCATGGTAAATCTCATTGCTAGGCAACAGGAAAAATACTCTGTTAACACATAGTGCAATTAGATTATAATGCTTTACTTACTTTATGGCACTGAAACCACGTTATTTCATATATTTTCTTCAAATTCATGGATTGAAAAGAAACAAATGAGCTGTCTTTATCAAAAGAATTGTACTCCATTATAATATTTATAAATCTGAGCACATAAAAATGGAGGAGCTACACTAGCCCAGCACCAGTGGAGAGTATGTCTTGCTTCTGTGGGAAGACCAGCTTTTGTCACACCGGTTCTGAAAGGTGACAGTGAAGATGTCAAGGTGCACAAGCGACAAAAATATGTGAGAACTACCCACCACACACATCCCTCGGAGTTATTCCACTCCATGGCAGCGGCACTGAACTGGTGGAAGTCAGATGACAAACCAGATCGGAAAACCCCTCCTCATTAAAACTAACCTTAGGTTTAATTTTGGATGGAGTCAAATAGTTATCCTCACAATTTTATTCTCTTCCTTTTCATTTGTAATTCAGGGTGAGAATGGAGAGCTGCACCACAATGACGTAGCCATAATTGCTGAGAAGAACTGAGCTAGTGGTTTTGCCTAGTCATGAACAGTGTCTTCTAGACACAGGGACTTGCTCAGGCTTAGGCTGGGGAACTCTGCACCTCATCCCATTTCTCTCTGTAGACTGTTTATATTCTCTTCTATTCCGGAGAAGTAGATGATGAACACTGTGCAGTTCGGTTGCTCCTCCATTACCCTCCCACAAGCAGTATGACAGTCTTTATGAAACAAATTATTGAACGTAATTTGGAAGGTGAATGATTTGTTATAGAAGTGTACACATTATTTAATGGGAGAAGATATTCCAGGGCTGTTACTAAATTTCAGCAAAGGAGAAAAAAAGAGAGGAGAGACATTTTTAATTAAATTTAGAATTGGAACATAGAATCAGAGGACCGTCTTTCTGAAATCTACTATCACCATTCATTCAACATTATTAAAATGGGACGTATAATCAGTCTGTAATATAAAACACTAATTTGAATGCAAATCCTGTTTATATGCAACAATTTACCAAATCAGGACCACTAGTCCTCATGTTCTCAATCAGTTCCGAGAAGTGTGTCTGTATGCAAATGCAGTTGCATACAAGTAAATGAGCTCAGATTAACAGCACATTACAGTAAACGAGCTCCCTTTGCAAGCAATAAACGGACAACGGTTACAAAAGCCTGCTTTGTACCATCTGAAACCTGTCAGCACCTTTGCATGTACAGAAGTGTTAATATCTTTGCCCCTCTAATATATACAGTGTGTAAAACATTTCAAACCATAGAAATGTAATTGCACTTTCCTTAAGCATAGCATTCATCTCTTTTTAAAAAGGTTTAACTTGACATTTATTGTTAAGCAATGTAATTAAGTGCCACGTGCTTCTGCGTATTTTCCCTTGCTCAGAAGCACCACGAATGCTTCTATGTAAATTACTTTAATCAATCACTCTGATTATGTGACGATTCATAATCAAAATACCATATATGCATTCTGAGTAAGGGTTCCAAATAGCAAGCTAAACCTGAGGTGAAGCACAGAGATATAGATGGCATTTCTGCTGAGGAACGAAGCCTGAGCACCCTCTGCGCATAAGGCAGAAATGACAAAATATTAGCACAGAAGAGGGATTGCTACTTGTGGTTTTTCAGTAATCCTGGTGTTTGGTAAATAACAGAAGATATTATTTATTTGTTCTTATTAAGAGGAATACACGCAGAGTTTCAATCAAGCAGCACTGCAGGTGCAGACTTGGCAAGAGCCAGCCAAGCTCTGAACACCAGGATGAGAAAAGCGCTAAGAGCGAGGCTGCAGGCAGCTTGGGGTCTGTCCCTGCCTCATCCCCCTCTTCCTAACTACTTGGTTGTACATACAGATGAATTAATACAGGTAAACAGCTGAACAAAATAAAGGTAAAAAATTATGTTGTTAGCAGAATACGTATGTAACTGTTCACGTATATTTATATCTGTTAGTGCAAGATAAATATTTAAAAATATTTCATTGAATAATTACTTAAAGATTCTGCTTAAGCATACAAAGACATCAGGAACAAATAAGTTTCATGATGTAAAAAAAACAGGTAATTCAGGAATAGTATAACGAAACATGGCATTTTAATAAAAAAATACTTTTATTTATTCTCACAAATATTTGATAAGGAAAGGAGACATTCCCCAGACATAAGCCGGAAGATTTTTAGTTCCTAGGGAAACTTTATTTCTGATAGGGAAATAACTATTTAGACCAAAGCAGGATATTCCATAGCGCTTAATACAACTCAATACTTTCTGAACAAAGATGACTGCCCCTCTGACTTGTCCTCTGATGCTTGACCAATCCTAAAGACTTGCAATCTACCATCATGAAAAACAGATGCGCTGCAAGGGCTCAAATTCCCTCTGAAGTATTTCTGAGCAGCCTGTTCTGCCAAGTTCAGAGAGAAATTGAGGTAAAATGTAATAACAGTTTCCTCCAAAGATTTCCGTAAGGAGAAGGAAATTCTCCTACTCTTTCTCAATATAGACTAAGAATAACTTTCAGAAATAAGAGCCAGAGTCCTGTTCAATTCAACCACCAAAAGAGAAACTGGCCCCTGCCTGATGCCTTTTAATAATGTTAAGAACCGAAGGCAAATGCAGCAGCCTGAAGTTTCTGTCACCTTCACCTATACAACCTACAAAACTAAACAACTCCCAGAGCCCAACAGTAAAGAGGTTACTCTCTACCGGGGCAATTCCAGGAGTCTGAGGGAAGGCACTCAACACCAAACTGCTTCTCAACTTGAGAAAGCCCAGCCAACGCCGGGTTGTCAGCAGGAAGGGAAGGTGACACACAGCTGTGGGGCAGCCCAGCAGGGCTGCAGGAGTTGGGGCACAGTCTCTGGAGGCAGCTGAAAAGGAATACCTCTGTGCACGCCCAGCACAAGGACGGGAGGCTGCATCAGCGCTACTGCACGCAAAAGACTCTTCCATGAGGTTCAGGCTGTTACTACAAAGAGCACGCGAGAGCTGAGATTCCCGTTTCTCAGGGGCTCAAAGCACTTGTTCTATAAAAGACAACACTTTGAGAAGTAAATTTTTATTATGTAGTCCGTCTTGAGATTGATTGTTGGTCTGCTGCTCTCTACCCTTGACCCACAAACAGTCTGCACTACCTAATTTGCAGAAGCTTTTCTTCAGAAATACATCTCTTTTTTTCCTGTTCTATGATACAGAACTGTCTGTAGTTCAGCTGCTGAATAATGACGACTGGAAAAGAAATATGGAACTAGGTAAGCTTCTGTTCTTATGCCTTTTAGTAACAAATTTAAGCACAAAACTAAAGTAATATAAATGTAAACAAATCAGAAGTAAGTGGGCCAGCATCACACCATCTAATTAAACTAAACCCAAGGTTCATGCAGCTACATTAAGCACATCATCTAAATCACAAATTCTCTTTTGAGTTCTCCCTACTAATATACAAAGGTGTCAGCATTGTTTAGCTATCAAATGCAAAGATAACAACACATTTTTAAGGCAGTATTATCAGGACCCAATTTAAGTTCATTAATTTCTATATGCTAATTCAGTTTTTTCTCTACAGTAACAAGAGAAGGAAATATTACAAGTGCTGGCAACAAATGTCAAAAGAGAGAAGCTTATTAAGCCCACCCCCATACATATTTTAGCCACTATTTCTGTAATAATGTTTAAAGCTAATATACAGTTTAAGACTGAACGCTTAAGTTACACAATGGAAGGCAATATCCCTAATTCTCTTCACAAGTCACTTCTTTAAACTTCAGGTCATGTTCCGGTACAATGAGAAAATTAATAAATTCCTTACTGGGGTACCAATACACTAATATAGACATCGTTTCATGTGCATCATTGAGACACTGATTTTAAATTAGTGCTTAGACTAAAAATCATTGAATTAAAAAGGCCAGAAAATTCTGTTTCTCAAGCACAATGTATAACGCTCTTTTGTGCGGAAAATGGAGCTTCTACAGAAGACAGTCTAAGGCTTTCAGAAAAAGGATTACAGAAGAAAACAACATGATAGAAGTTATTCAAGTCACTTAAGATGCTGCTGAAGAAACCCCTCCAATATTACCATAAACTGTGCAATATAAAAATTGGAATAGAATCAATTAGATATAGACCACTGAACTGTGGCCATAAGACAGTAAATCTCAATATGGGACCTGGTTTTTTTGTCTGCTGAGATGTTATCAGATCTCAGGGTAAGTAGCCTTGAGGTGAAACATTAATTTTCAACAACGAAATGTTTTTTAAACAACCTTTTTTCACAGATATGGACAAAACTCCATCCTCCAAACTTTCTGTACTTAAAATTCATAAGCATATCCTCCCCAGTCACTGAATACAAAATAGTCTATGCTTGCTAATGAGACCGGCACTGCAGAGCCTGCTTGAGTTACCTTAGAACACAACAATCAATACACCCAACAAGAAACAGGAAGTCACAACAAGGCTGCACAAAATACAGACCCTTTCAATCCCACAGAAAGATTCAAGAGGATGAGAGAGTGTGAAATAAAGAGCATAAGTGAGAACACATGCGAGACCAAGGAGAGCACATCACTGACTTGCTGGGATTCTTGACCATGGAACTGTTGACTATGATGCTGGTGTACGTTCTCTGTTAAAGGAACTGCCTTTAGGTCAGAAAGGGTCAAGAACTGTAAGGTTGTCCTTACAAAGAGTGGAACACAGAAAGTGAACTAAAGACACTGACAAGGTGTAAAAATAAAAATAAATACAATTTAAATATTGTACACATTTTGCAGTTGCACACATAACACTCCCTCAATTTAAAGATGCACCGAAGATCTTATTCCTAGAGTAAAGATCATTTACTATGAATTTGACAACAGACAATCTGTGAAGGCATCACATACAGATTGCCAAAGTAATTGCTGTGCCCACAGAACCATGCTTTTGCATTCACCAGTGTCCTTAGATAGGAATCTGCAACAATAAATTAAAAATGTTACTTGTATTCTAAATCTAATTAAAATAATTTGCTGAAGTTGCTGATAACGTGAATTTCAAGGACATTCAGTGCCTACTGCCAAGCAAGGGACAGTCTTCATATTTTTATTTGCTTCCTAGATTTTTATTTAGCTCCAATTGTTACGTCGTTGTTTTTATACAGAAAAAAAATATTTACATCTAGCAGAAAAAGTACTTAAAATGGGCACCCACTTGAGTTGCATAATAAAAGAGCTGCATTCCAAAGGCATCATTCTGCTGGGAGAACATATTCCTTATTTTAAAAGATACTGTTGATGAAGCAAAACACTCTAAGAGGAGAAACATCTATCACAGCTTCATAAATAGGACAGAAAAGTGGGGATTTTTCTTTGTCAGGGAGGGGAAAAAAGAAACAGACACTAATCTCTGGCACCTTAAGCACAATTACTTTACGTTTGTGTCAATCACTTGGTATGTGAAAAATAATCACTTTCTACAAAGAATACTGGTACAAAACCTGCTGCTATTCTTGGAGTTATTTTCTAGGAGCAAAAGAGATATGGGAGGATGGTGTGAGTGAAGGATCAGTCTTTCAGCTTCTAACAGTGAGAATGCAAATTGGATTATTAGAAAAAACCTAAGTGCAATCAGTTTAACATATATTAGTTTTAAAAAGCTGTTTACATAGTTACATTCATAGTTTATTTACTAAGTAAAATTATTCTGTAATGCGAAAAAACACATCAACGTTGGGGGGGGGATTCGACATTTGTTTTGACGAAAAGGATAAAAAAGAAATGCTGAAAAAAAATAAAGCCTAAAAAAGCAGCTTGGGGAAGCTCCACCTACACACTCAGAAGCAACCCTAAAAATTCTCCTAAAGATCTTCACCACTCAGGAAAGGAAATACCAAAATCTCCATTGAGCACCAAGTTTCAACCAGAAGCCCGTTTGGGATCCATTAATTACAGACACATCTGTGAGAAAGGAGCAAGTTTCACCAGCCCAATCTAGCAGGCACGCTCTCAATGCGCCTGCCAGTGGCAACACCGAATCCAGCACAAAAGGTGAGCTAAGGCCACTGGAAAAAACAAACCCACAAAAATCAGAAAGACACACAAAGCAATGCCTGTGGTTCTGCTGTTTTAATTGTGGCTGTTTAATATCATAATTACAGATATGAGAGAACCTATCCATGAACTGGAAGGTGTGAGTTTAAGTTTCTCAGGCAGGTGGCATTTACCTGGGCCTTTTTACAACCAAGAATGCAAAAGCCATAGAAGCAACCAGAATCCTATATAAGACCAGCAGCTGAGGTATTAACCTGGAAAGCTGAGGCTTCAGATCAGATCTGAATTTCCTGTCCTGGCCCCAAGAAATCTTGCAGATTTCGCTGCAGAGCAGAAGGTTTTGACTGCTGTATGTGATTTCAGGGCACCCTCCTGGGAAGTGGGAAATATACGCTTAAATGCTAAACTGAGAAAGTAACTGAACTCGCAGCTCCCATGTCCTGGCTGAATGGTTATGGAAACTTCCCAGGCTGTTATTATGAACAGAGAATAAGCCTGTCAAGTTAAACCAAAAGAAAGGTTTTGGCACCTAAGAGAAGATACTCAATTTTGGCTGTAAATCTGAGCTCCACAGAGCTGCCCAATACAGGCTACAATTAGGCACCAAAATCCAGGACAGAGACATAAAGAGAGACACATCCCACGGGCCTTTCCTAATATCCCTCTTGCTCAACATCTTCAGTAGCGTTCATTTCCAGCCAGTGAACCTACCAACTTTCACTTACACCATTAATTTCCACTTATTCCCCACCAAGCTCTATACTCCAGCATTCTACGATACTGCACCTGTCATGCTAAGGCACTGCCAAAGAGTCAGAAGGTACCTCCAGGAGGGCAAAGAACCACTAAGCGTGACAAGGGATGTATTCCCACCATCCCAGGTACACAGTGGCTCCAGCCCAAGCTTTGGTTTAACTTCCCATTCTGGCAGGCAGGGCACCTACCCATTTGGCACTGGATTGTTCAGCAGAGCAATACCCATGTCCCTATTCACATCTAGCCCACAGCAGCTAGAAAGAAAGAAGAGAGTCCTTTACTAATGGAGACAAATAGAGAAAGGAGAGGAGCGGTATTAGGTATCTACTATTTTTTGAAAAGTCTCAAAGTAAATAATGGAAGCTTCACTTAGAAAAGAAAACAAATAGTGCCTTCTCTTTTTCTAATTCCTCTACCACCAGTATTCCCGTTTAGCAAACACTTAAGAACATGCATAAATCACCAACTCTTTCCAAGAATGAAGCTGGGTGCCATTTAAGCACAAAAAGTTCTGAACTTTCTTGCAGAGAAACCTTAACCTCAAAACAATTTCCTTCAAAAGCTCAAAGGTAAAAAGAAAAAAAAAAAAGAAATAAAGAAAAAATCTAAAAAAAAAAAAATAATAAATTCAGTTCTAGCCCCAGCACAGCCATTTTGAGACACCATGAGCTCTCTGCTATTTTCTCCTGTCCAGTCAACAAACCCAGCAAAACAGTTTCATGTTTTGCATTTGGTTTGTTTTATGCAAAGGAGGGCAGGCACATGCATACCTGTGTAATCCTGTGCGAGAGATGAGAGTACTGGAAGCAGAGCAAAGAAAATACTCTCATAGCCTGTTCCCACAGCAGCAGTTGCTGCACAGTCATAACCATGACAGCTGAGGAACCAGGCCAAGAAATGTTTGCTGTAAATACATTCTCACTATGTTGTTAGGCTTTTTTTTTTGCCATTTTTTTTAATCCTCAAAGACAGTTAAAATACATTTACTGCAAATGCTTCCAGTTAGCAGTAAGTTGTTGGCTAATGTTGGTGTTTTCTTCTGACTTTCCTAACACTTCTTTCTATGATTGTCAATTCCTTTCAAAGACCATAATCCCTTTTCATATTAGCTGCTAACGCAAGCCAATAAAGCTACAGGGATCCATATAGATCCTGCTTCCTTCATTAAGACAAGAAAGGCAACAGAACAGGTTTTGTAGCTTCAGCTGGAAACAAAAAGAAAGAACCAAGCCCATATGTGTTCAATCCTATCCGTCCCAAAATACACAGGAGCACCCCAGCCAAAGGGATATATGGCAGTCGGGTGACAGGAATACTCCTCAGCGCCCCAGGGAGTTAACCCGGGGGCAGAGGCGTGGAAAGAAGGAGACTCCCGTGCTTTGGGCCACACTGCCTCCCTAAATCTACCTTTAACTTCTAATCTCCAGGAAGTACAATAATTTCCCTTAAATATGTACATACTGATTGGGACTGGTTAAGGCAGCTCTCCTTGGACAGACAGGACCTTTCAAGGTGATCATAAGCATTTTAGCAAATCAGTGATGATTATACAAATTCCTGTAACAGGCTCTTCTAAGCATCAACATCACAATTAAAGTATGGTATAGGAATTAGTGTCAAGATTTTTATTGATTTCAGTGGGCTCTGGATGAGGAGAAATTAGCTTATCTATCCATTAGTCTTAACAAAGTAGAAAAAAAAAATCAGTATAAGAATTTTTTAAAACAAATTCTTTTATAAGGTATGAGTCGGTCATCTGCTTATCTTGCCCTTGAAGCAGTTCCTTTAATTTCAGCATAAAATGAGGCATGCCAATTGACCTTCTCTGCTTTAAAGGAAAGCTTATTAAAGATTTAAGAAAAAAATCTCACAAGCATTCGGAGTTATTGTTTACTCTCTGCCGCCATAGGTGCAGTCTTAGTAGCACATCAAAGTGCAGTCTTAGCACTGCAAAGTTTGGCCACTATTTATTACTGAGTGTTGTTCCCCTTTTCAAAATATCTCAATAGCAAATCTCGACATTTCTAAATAGAACAAATACATAATAGCAATGATCTCATGTGTAGGGATGAAGTGTCTGGATCTTTTCATTTCTGTACTTTGGATCACAAAAATAAAAATAGAAAAGCATCCCAACTCCCTAAAGATACAACTGCTCTTACTGTTCTAAAGAACAGTGATGCCTCAACTTACTTTTTTTTTTTCCATACTGTAAAGTAGCAGATTTTAGCCTGAACTAACAATCTATATAGCCACCTCAGGCTAAGATAACTCAAAAGAGAAAAACAGAAGAAATATTTTTGTAATTGCTGAAATGCTGGCAAATTTTTCACTGTAGTGACACCTGGTGAGACTACTATATTTTAGAACTATGCGCTGCAAAGTATAAACACATCTTTGTAGTTTATAATGTAAGCACAGCTTTGTTTTGTTTTCTGAAACATAAACTGTAAATACACAAATATTGTGAAACACAAGTCAATTTTGAAATTAGTAAAAATTCTCAAATGGAAGATGCTGCCCAAACACAAAATAAAGAAAGAGGAAAACAATATTAAGCTGCATTTAGCACATACACTTTAGGTACATCTACTCTAATGGTAAGCAGACGACTGTGCACAATCTTAAATTTGTATTAAAAGGCAAAAAGATGATAAAAGTTTGAAAAAAGTACCAACAGCTATTCATGTTTCTGACCATCTTTGCTATAATTTCCCATTGTAGCATCTCACTTTTTTCCTGTCTTGAAAATTTACTGCCAAATGCAAGTTAAATGCCTTCCATGGTAATCTCTTGATGGAGTGCCCTTCCTGAACCAAAAAGTGTTAGAAATAAAATCCTTGCTCAAAAAAAAATCAAATCTTTTGGCTTCACTGCAGTGCTTTTTCTTCACTTGCTCTTTACATTTACAATAAGAATAATTGTCATCATTGACTCACTATTACTATTCTGGGGACCCTTTCAATTCATTCAAAATATAGCTGAAAAAAAAAAAAAAAATCAGAGCCATCAACTTGTTATTGTCGCCTTTCCCCTGACCCAATACATGTCATTCTCTGCTAAATCCCCTTTCACTGCTCCCTCTCATCCACCAGTATACTCACTCACAAATTTCATACTGATGAGACACGGTTTTTTGCCCACACTAATAACTTCATCTTTGAGCAAGGCCCCAATGACATTTACCATGTAAGTGATGAAAGACAGAAAAATCAGAACTTAACACCAATTTGCTTAAGCCACAGATCTGAAGGATGAGAAGTTTTTGCTACCCTTAAAATCCAAAGCTTGCATCTACTCTCCTAAGACAGTGCCAGAGAGTATGAAGGTAAATATAGAAGGAGAAAGTAACCCCTCAGAGCGCGAAGTGATGTACTCCCAACACTGGGCTCCAGCCCAGGCTTTAGTTTGGCTTTCCTCTCCCGCAGGCAGGGCACCTACCCGTTCCGCACTGCAATCTTCACCACAGCAACACCCATGCCCCTTTTTCCATCTAGCCTACAGCAGCTAGAAAGAACAGAGTCCTTTATTTGTGGAAAAGAACAGAAGAGTGGCATTAGGTGTGTACTGTAGTCCATATTTTGAAATTTCTCATGTAAATAAGTACCACCACTATTCCTGTTTAGCAAATACTTAAAAACATGCTAGCCTCCAAATCCATGTCTCTAGAATCCATTCCTGAACTCATTCCTGCTTGCCCTTCTTCAATCTGGTTCTAAAAAAAAAATCAGACATAAAAGATTTATTCTACATGTGTAACTTCTTATTTTAAGATGTCTTCTGCTGCCATCTTTGAATTTTTCTTTGTCCAATTTAGATTGTAAAATACTCAAAGCTGGCATTGATAGCAAGATTTTAAAAATGAAAAGTAAAAAAAAATTCAACCTGTAGTTCTCCATGCACTTCAGAGGAGGGCCAGATGCCTTAGATTGAGTTTCATAAAGGTATGCATCCTAGGCAGTAATCTACAAAAGCTAAAGCAAAAAAATTGCTGTAAATCTCCAGCACAAACTTCTTGCTGGCATTGTTGCTCAATTCTAAAATGTCTGAGAGTAGATCAACATACACAAGCCCGGAATCCCCATTTTTAAACCTCTCCTAGATCAAGGTACTTATATCAAAACAGGAAGTATAACAGGAAAAAAAATTTCTCTATTTTTTATTTCATAGTTCATATTAAGGATGCTCCTTCAAGAGATAAGGCTTATTTGGGTTTGACTTTTACGTCTCTGCCTACAGGGAGCTGATCGACACCTCTAAAGTCTAAAAAGATGGGCCAAATGGCTGGAAACGCTACTGAGGAAAGGATGCTCTCAGACATTACATTGAAAATTGCTCATTTGCTTGCAAGACTTAATTTTATATTCATTTGAGCAAGAGAGATGAGCTAGCATAACTGTCTAGCTTAGTGATTAGGGCACTCATATTAGAGAGACACCTAAATTTCAGTTTAGGTTTTGAGTGAGTGTTCTCACCACTGATCTCTGTGAAAGGCAGAACCATCTTCTCCTCTTTGAGCTGCAGGCTTTAATGGAGTTCTATACCAATAGTCAAATAGGTGGCGGAATGTACATTTTAGAACTAATCTCAGATTCACAGAACTCAGGTTTGAAGGGATCTGAGGAGCTTATCTGACTGGTCCATCTTGCTGCTCAAAGCAGGACCAACTCAGGTTACTCAGAGTCTTGCCCAGCTGAGTTCTGAGTATCTTCCAAAAGAGAGATTCTAGAATCTTGCTCTCGAGCAAGCTGTCTGATGTGTGATTGCTTTCACTGTAAAAGAACAACCAACCACACACCCACCCCTAACTCCTCATATTTCTTATTATATACTGCAACTTGCATTCATTACCTTTTGTGCTATCACTATGCATACGCAGGAAGCATCTACCTTCATCTTCTCTGTACATAACCATTAGGTAGTTGAGGACAGTTCAATTACCCCAACTAGTTCATATCTCCCTTTAACCTTCTCAAAACAAACCAAAAAACACCCCAGTTCTCTCAGTGTCTCTTCACATATTTTGTGCTTCACCTCCCTTATCACCCTGATGGCTTTTTGCAGGGGAATATATATGCAAGGTAGCAGGTACCATCAGAAGTTAAGCAATTGTCTATATATCTGCAAAAGACATTTAGGTTCTGATGAGTATTAGTTGTGGCCAATGCCCATGTTACATTTACAATGATCTTCAGCATTCTTAACAGATTTTAGATCATTAACACACACACACATATATTTTGGGAACTCAAAATATATTGTGCTCAATAGAAAAAAATGTATAATAAATTTATTTCATAAATATGAAAAAGTATCAAAAGGAAGAAGTTTAGATTTACTTGGATGCTGTAAATACTAGTCTTTGCATTTCTGTGCACCTCTCAAGAAGTGATAACTCACCATAATGCTGAACACTATATAAGCACAGAATGAAATTTCCACGGTCCCAAAAATGTAAGGCAAAAGACAGTATATGGACACAAACAGAAGCCAAAAGACAACTCTTAATAAACCAAAATAATCAATCAACCAGACAGTTCAGCATGTAGTACCAAACCACCTTACTGACAATGTTCTTGTCGTGTATTGCTTCCAAACCTAATACACATCATTCATTCTAATTTGCAATGGTTTCCTCTAGTTTCTCCTTTGTTCTGTTTGCAAGACATCTATTTATACGCGCAGGCAAACACGATAGTACAAAACTGTGAAAATTTATATGCTGAAGCATTTATGAGATTTAACACAGCATGTTACAAACACATATGATAAATGAGATCAGGCTGATGTCTACAGACACCACACACAGAACATTCTGCTGCGTAGGACATGCACAGCGAAACAGTCAATGGCAGACCTCACAACCCACAGTCTGCTCAATATTTCAAAAACAATTTATCCATCTGTCTGCATCTTCCCTATTCCTAATAACTTATGATACTCTACAACTACTTCTGTATAATAACTAAGCAGCATAGAATTATGCTACAAAAAAGGTTTGAATATATACGTGTACACTCTACTGTATAAATATTACCACCATTACCTCTGGCAACTGCTGGTTTCGAAGTGTTTCTTTTAGTAGGAGACAGCTTCAGAAGGAAAGAGGCACACACAATTTCCATCTCTAGCCAAAGTTTCAAAATTATATACAATTGTAATAACTGCATAAACTGAGTTAAAGTCTTTTAAAAGGGCAAGACTAGATCTTCAGACTACAGAGCTATTCAGCTTTGGGTTGAGCTAATAAAATAATTCTGATTCTTCCTCTGCTGAATTGATGGTTTTCAACATGAATCTACAGGGGATAATGCCTGTCCATGCTTCATTTCTTTTTGCTCACGTGCAACCGCTCTGCATTAGAAGTTTTATATAATTTGCTTTCTGCTAACTTCCCTGTATTCTTTCCTTTCCAATTGTATCCCTCCCAATCAAACATTGTTTTGTTTTTTCTTTCAATACATACCTTTTATAAAACAGAGGCACTAAAGTGCTGCTAAAAGAAGCAGCAAGAAAGAGATGGAGGAATTACAATTAGATAATAAGAGGGGTATTTTAGGGACTCATTAGAATTGAGCCACTACAGGAAAAGCTTCATTGTCTTCCTGGGAAAATGCATTCATCCTTATCAGGTAGGACTAAGGAACCTTTAGAGCTCACAATGTACTTAACAGTGCTGAGGCTCTCCTTTATAGCCTTACTATACCAAGGATGCTGCCAATGCACAAAATGTTCTTGCTACTGTAGATGAGCACGATAAGGAAGAAATACAAGAGTCTTGCACTGTAAGATCTGACTAGCCTGCAAAAACATCGGTTAAAGTGTCACATCAGGGTAAGAAATCCTGTAAAGGATGTTAATCAACCAGAGATCCCAGCCTTGAAAAGAGAGCAGATTTTTGGGGCTAGTTCCAAGGGGACTGTCAGCACTTAACAGAATTGCTGACATCTATATTCCATGTTGTGTAGGTAACGCTTGTAATAGTGATACAACTTTATCTATTGATATGACAAAGTGTCTTGGTTTCAGCTGGGACAGAGTTAATTTTCTTTCTAGTGGTTACTGCGTTTCAGATTTGGTATGAAGGGAATGCCAATAATGCATATTGTTATAGTTGTTGCCAAGTAATGTTTATATTTTTCAAGGACTTTTTTCACCTTCCCATAGAAGCTGAGCAGGAATGATGGAGTTTTCCATACCATAGACATCATGCTCAGTGTATCAATGGGGTTGACTGGGGCCAGGGGGCATCCACAATCACTGCTTGGGACCGTGACAATTCACTGGGCAGTAACAGGGACTTTTGTCGTTATTATTACTATTATTCTAATAACACAGATGACACTGGAGAACTACCAAAACTTCCTTACCTGGGCTTTAACGGTATCTTCAGAGAAAAGAACTATCTTTTAAAAACCTCAAGTAAACAAAACCCCATACTCCATCTCACCTACAGGCAGGAAAGATTCAAAGGAAGTGAACAGAGGTGAAAGAATTTCTACATCAAGATAACTGTGGCAGAGAAATGTGAAGACTTAAAACCCAGACAAGAGAAAAGGAGCACCCTGCAATGTAAACAGGACTACAGAACATCTAATTATGTGAACAAAAAATCAATTCTCAGCCACAACAAAACTTCAAATAATTTCAAGGCATGGAAGAGATGTATTTAACTGAAAGAGTTATGAATATGTTTATATAGAATCAAACGTTCCATTATTATTTGTAATTCACTTTTGCTATAGGTGAAAAATAATTTCCTTATGTATTTCTTGTTCTTTCAATAACTTACTACCATCCCCTTCCTTGTTTTCTACTGAGGTATGGAGTATAGTATAGGTATACTATATATTTTCATTTATATACTGATTTGATATACATACATGAATATATATGTAATGTATGTAATATAGTATACTATATTAACTCTATTTTGTATTACAAGGCACATTTCCTTTGAACTCTGTATAAGGAAAATTATATGATGCGTTCCAGAAAACTGTCCTTGCTTGTGAGATACGGATTACCAGAGAAACACCAAGCACTAATTTTGGTCTTCAGTATTATTGCTTGTTATCTCCCAGTCCGACACCATACAACACACAAAGGTAGCTTCTCAGACTAGATGTGGCAAAAGAAAAGCCTGGATTTCAAAGGTGGTAGTTTATCTGAGAAGTAATGTACATCCTGGCCACAGGCAAGTAGAAGTGAAAAAAAAAAAAACACCACAAAAAATGAGGTCGGAGTCCGGACTGCGTTGAAAAGCCAAAGAAGTAAAACCAGAGAAGGACAAGCATTACATGTATTAGAAAGAGTGAGTTTACATGCAGTAAACATAAAAGAAAGCACATAATCCATATATTAAACAAATGTATTTTCCAAGGTAAGAATTCCAGAAATTTAAATAAGTTGCAAGCCTAAGAGAAGCATTTAAATACTCATTACAGGCACAGATCAATTATGAGTTAATAAGTTAATGAGTTAACAAGTCCCCATTAATGAATATGGAAACTAGACCCTTCAATGCTTTACTGGAGTATCAGAAACATGATAAACTCTGGAAACCAGATTTGTTCATATGGAAATAAACAAACAAGCATGAAGTTACTTACAGAGTGAAAGCACAGTCTTGATAGTTTTAAAACAAACAAAAAAACTCCACCATCAAACAATAAACACCATTATAAAATACCAACAGTGTTTTTAATGCAAAAGTCTGGGAACCTCTGTGTTTTCTAGCCGGCTGAATTAACTATTTTAAGAACTTAATATTTTATCTGAATGCACACAAGCTCCCTACATTTGTATTATCCTATAAATGTAGATTAGAGAGGTAATTTAGGTGGTTTATATGTAGCTACAGAGGTAAAGAACATATTTCCTAAGAATATGGTTTTTGAAAGTTAAATATCAGCAGAAGTATCTTATCCTTGCAAGCAACTTTACCCTGTCAAAAAGTAATAGCTAAGACCAACCAGAACAGATAAAGAGAAAACAAGGAAAATTTTCAAAACCCCCAACAGATCACAAAACTATTTCTAATATAAAATGGAATGACAGTATATTTTAAAACAGCATTGTATGCTGTGGTTCTTCCTTGTTTAGGCATTCAAGGCTACAACACTACTGGTTCTACAGTTAACCCCTTCTTGAGACTGACTAGTAACTACATCAGAAGGATGTAACAGTTTTTAAAATCAAAATAGCACGTGTTAACCTGGAAAATTTATTAGTTATTTCCTAAAAACCTCTTCTATATCAGATAGAACCTGCTGGTTCTCCTGGTGATCTGTGAGCTACTTTCTTCAAAGGAGGAGATACAAACAGCTTTTTCAAGCACAGATTTAATACTACCCTAGTCACTGTGCACATGGTAGGCTGATCTTGGCTGGACGTCAGCTGCCCACCAAGCTGCTCTATCACTCCCCTCAGCAGGACTGAAGGGGGAAGCAAATAAAATGGAAAAAAAACTTGTGGGTCAAGAAAAATTGTAATTTAAAATAAACTGTAATTTAATAAAGCAAAAGCAAAGACTGCACATGGAAGCAAAGGAAAACAAAAGATTTATTCTCTACTTCCCATAAGCAGGCAATGCCCAGCCACTTCCCCAGAAGTAAGGCTTCAGTATGCACAGTTGCCCTAGAAGACAAACATCAAAAAAATGAATGCCCCCCTTCCCCTCCTTTCTCTTAGCTTTCATTTCAGATGTTACATGGTATGGAATATCCCTTTGGTCAGTTCAGGTTAGCTGTCCTGGCTATGTCCTCTACCAAGATCTTGCTCAACCCCAGCCTACTGGTGAGGGGAGGACATTGGAGATAGAGCCTTGATGCCGTGTGAGCACTGCTCAGCAGTAGCCAAAACACCGCTGTGTCATCAACACCTTTGTAGCTACCAATACACAGCACAGGACTATGAGGACTGCTGTGGTGAAAATTGACTCCATCTCGACCAGACCCAATACAACGCAGAAGCAAAATGCTTGCGGGGAGAAGAAACGTAGCTGTAAAGCCTCTCTCTTTCAGAATTCAGGTCCCACTGTCAAGGAAATCACTGATGCCCCTGGCATTAACGGACTCTTTCGTTCCTCCAGCATGATCGGCCGGCGTGTAACTGCTTCCTCTGTTGCCAGGGAGCGATGAGCTCATGACAAGGCATCATCCGCACCCTCCACAAGGATGCTGGCACATGTTTCCCATCTGGGGATACCGCCGGCTGAAGTAACGGCACTGGAGTGGTCTCCCAGGGTGGAGTATGCCAAGGCAGCAGGTGCTAACTTTAGCTCTACCTTCAAGGGTTTAGGCTCTAGTCTTTGTCAGCTTGGCCAACGCAGCGCAACACACAAAGAGGTGAGAACAGCCTTCCACAGCTATTGGCACGGGTGCCACTTATTTTAAAGGCCAAATCTAGGCAAAGGTGGTCTTCCTAAAATTTTGGCAGATAAATGGCTTTTCTGACTAGGGCAATCATTGCCACTATTCTAAAGTCTGTGTTAGAGGAGAATTCAGAAAAAAAAAAAAAAAGGAAAAAGGCTGAAAAAAAAAAATCTTTTCAGTCATTAAGGGAGCACAAGATTTGGAGGCATTTACATACATACAGACATACAGAAACCTCGTAATCTCCAAGCTGTATATATTAAATCCCTGGAATACATGTCAGCCATGAACAATGTGGGTCACTTCAAAGTCTAAACATACAACCTTAACGCATTTTTTCAGCTGTTTGTCTCATTAGCACTTCACAGATCTATTCACAATAAGAAGAAAAAAAAAATCTGTCAAGAAATAAAAGAGCTGCCCTGCTTCCATATGCCAGGAAATTTATTAACTAACCATCTCTGTGTAATGCAGATAGATTGTGTCTAATGATTTTCATGTACCTGTCGTATGTCAAACGCCATCCAAGAATTCTTAGTGCTGGTGAATTAACAAGCACATAAGGGAATACAGCTGTAGAAATGCACAGATATCTATACATTCAAATCCTTAGGCAACTTCAAAATGCCTTTTTTTTTTTTTTTTACTAATCACGTAAAGAAACATAAAAAGGAATGTGCAGGAATGCAAATTGGGGTGACTTACTCATCAAATGCATGGAACAACAGCTCTATTTGAAGGGGACACGTAAACACAAAAGGTGTCAACTTTCCCTCTTACCTGAAGTTGATATTAAATTCTTAAAAAATTTAAGAAGACCAAGATACAAAAAACGCTCAACATAAATATATCAAATGATGTCACTGACACTCATGTATCAGTTAAATGCATTTTAAAATAACCAATTAGTTTGAAACACAAATATGTACCCAAGTCCTTACCTGTCTCAACAATTTCTCAACAGCTGACATTACCATGAGCCCTCTCCACACAACCGGGGCAGTCTCTTCTATCAAGAAACCCATAGACATGCTGAAACAACAAAGCAAAAACTTAAAGCCTTCCAAGCACAACAACAAGTACATCTGTAAAGAAGCTTGATTTAAATTAAAACATATGCTCACCATGCGATTCCATAGTTCTTAAGGGGCCTCATTAGATTTTCTAAAACAGAAGCAAACAAGGGGTTTTTTTTTGTAGCGGGGAGCTGGTTTTGGGTGTTGGTTTGTTTTGTGTTTGCTTTTTTTTTAAAGAAATAAGCTTACACATTTTTTTTTCCTTTTAAGAGCAGTTTTCCCCTCTCTGTTCAAAGCATTTATCTATTTTTCCCCCTTATCTCCTCAATATATGTATACCTTTATCTCTTCTACCCAAGAACCTGGCCCCACTTTTTCTTAGGTTGTTACATTTTACTGATACCATTCTTCTTTTGCCTGAATAACAATGCATTTGCCCATAGTATAATGTCACTTTGTGCTGCTGAAACCAAGACTTCATCTATTTGTATGAAATCCCCATGCTGCAAGGCATAAGCCGCCTAATTCTGCCATACTTATACTCCACTAAACGCAGAGTCATTTGTATCAGAAAAAAATCAAAGTCCTACAACACAATGGGATTTTGAATTTTTTTTAAACTATGCTATTCACTAATCTCATGAATTAAAGGATTGCTCCCATGAACACAGCAATGTTTTGGGGAATTCTTTTCCTTATATTAAGTCTGCTGTGGAACTCCAGAGGAGAGGTACCCTGTAAAGCCACCCCTAAGCTACATTCTGTCAACAGCTCCAGGTAAGAAGTCCTGGATTTCCTCAGACTGGCAGAAGTCTGCAAGATTTCTAAAATTTCTGGAGGAACAAAAGATGCTTATTTGAACATTGTGGAGGTAATGTCCTTGTCATACTCCATATTCTTATGCTTTCCAGTATCAAGAAAAAAAAAGGAGGCAGAAATATTTTAATTGTTCCACCGGCAAAGGGTCAAGCAAGCTGAACCTAAACAAAAAACGTGTGCATTCAAAACAAAACCCCGCAAAAGCCAAAACCTCCTCTTCACAGTCTCTGCCACCTAAATCCATGCTTCATCTCAAAATGGTGTGCACACACTCACAAAAGAACAAAAGGAATTTTATTTGGTCGAGCTGGTTTATTTTAAGAGCATGTACAGGCAGGAACCAGCAGAAAATAGAAAGACCACTTTAAGCAATAAAAAATATATTATAATACATATTTTGACAGAAACCTTTGATGCACCCAAAGTAAAATATATAGAGATAGTAAAATAAAAACAATGTGAATATAATGCAGTGCATTCAAAGCTGAATTCCAAATTCAGACAAAATAACACCCTAGAGCATGCAAATTAAACGGCTAAACTCTACAGATGAAAGCTTTCAAGCAATCAAGTAAGCGGGCATACAAGCTATGTAATTTTGTAGAAATATGGCTGAAAATAAATTGGATGTAGTTTTTCCAATCCACAGTGTTTTGGTTTACAAATCAAAAAGAACAAAATAGGAAGCTAAACAAATCACTTGCATGACTACTGCATTCAGGAACGAGTATGGCACTGCTATTGGAAAAGAGATGGGGCTTGGACTGATGCACTGCCTCACTGTAATACTTGTGCAGCTCTTTTCAGTGTTTAGTCAGGGCTTATTTTGGTGGCATTATACTGTCTACCCACATTTCTCGGAGTCACAGTCTTACTTCTCCCCCCTGCAGTAAGACAATTCTGTTATGAAGAGGCTGATGATATTTGAACTTCAGTCTAAAGCCATCTCTAGGCACTGCTTTGGTGTCCTTGTAAACAACACATGTACCGCCATAAGTTACAATACCCTTAGATGTCTTGAGAAAATGACTACATATTTACCTATAAGAGGGTTTTAAAAAAAAAAAAAAGAAAGAAACAGGGGGAAAAAAAGTACCTGCAACACCATATATTGTTGCAGATTCAAGGTCTGCTTCATTTTTGCCATGAAATAGGAACAATTTTGAGGAAAAAATGAAAACAAAAAGGGGGGGTCAATCCTTGACTGCTCAACACGCGAGGACCAGGAACTGGAGGGTAAGATGAATAGAAAAGATGTTCTTATTCGGAGAAAGTTCACCAAAATACAATGTCACTTCCTAGTTTGATCTGAGCGCCCTATGTCAGTCAAATATCCAGAGACTAACATCTCAACATTCACTGCCTGCGTGGACAGTTTCTGGCCTCTAGAGCCCAGGCAGACACGCTAATCTCACAGAATGGGCACACCTTCAAAAATCTCCCTTTCCTTCACCTTGGTGGGTAAACCAGGAGAGCTGTGGTGAGTACACAAACACTGACCTACCGAGCAGCCAAAGGAGCCTCTCTGTTGTTAAAACATGTGCACTATTTATTTCTCAACGGTAGAGTTTCATTTTATGAAAACTGGATCTTATTTTCTTTGGTTTACAACAAGGACTATAAACCGCTCTGAGCAGCAAGATTTAATCAAATTTATACAATGCACATGAACAATTCACAACCTGCTGTATATTCTGGCTATAATGTTCTGCATATTCTCAAAGCAACACAAAATATTACAGAGCACCCCACTGTTTGCCTACTGCTAAAAAGCATTCTTAAGACTATCTCAAATCTAAAGTGCTTCAGAGGGCTCTGGTAATCACCCTCCTCTCATCAAAAAGCAACAGGCATTCCTCCTCCTTTGTACTGGGCCTCACGAAGATTTTCTAAAACACAACATGTAAAGAAGACTTAGCTTAATGAGATCTCGGTAACATCGCTAATTCCCATTCCTTTCAGAGCAGAGTTAACACTTCCTTCTCTGTTATCAGACACAACCATACAGCTCCAAAAAATCTATCACCCAACAAAACAGGTTCCTTAAACTTGCAACACCCAGCAATACTGTGCTACCTACCCTAAGAGATCAATAAAATATATCCTTGTTTATATATATCCAAGGCTTTTCAGTAGCCTTGATGGCCCTAAATAAAAGGGTGCTGTGTTTTCTCTGAACATACAAAGTCAGATCAATAAGATCAACAGAGCACCAATGAAACGCCAATAAAATATGTTTTCTGGTAGGATACAAGTAGGGCACTAGACAAGGCAGACACAGGCTAATTCATGGCAGCATTAAAGAAGATTGCTGATCAAAAGACTTCTAGGACTGGTCTGAAGGCTGGGTTGTTACTCACACAGGGAAGAATGTTGTTGAAGTCATTAGGATGGATCTTTTGCATTTTGTAATTTATTCTCAAAATTTTTCCCCAGAAAAAAAACAGCCTTGCAGATAATCCCAAGAAGGTGACTGAGTTACTCCTTTCTTTTTCTGTAGATAGCCTGACATAGCCATTCAGTGGTAGCCATAGGTTAGTGCACCACAGAAAGTATGGACAGAGCTATATATATGCTTTTGGCTGGGGCAGAGTTACATTTCTTCATAGTAGTTTGCACAGTGCTATGCTTGGGATTTGTGATGAAAACAGTGATAATAACACACAGATATTTTAGTTATTGTTGAGCAGCATTTGCACAGCATTAAGTTCTTTTCTGCCTCTCACACTGACCCACCAGCGAGCAGGCTGGGGGTGCACAAAAAGATGGGGGGACACACAGCCAGGACAGCTGACCCCAACTGACCAAAGGGATACCCCATACCATATGGTGTTATGCTTAGCATATAAAGCTGGGAAAGAAGGAGGAAGGGGGGCATGCTTGGAGATACAGTGTTTGTCTTCCCAAGTAACCATTACATGTGATGGAGCCCTGCTTACCTGGAGATGGCTGAACATCTTCCTTCCCACAGGAATTAGGGAACGAGTTCCTTATTTTGCTTTGTTTGTGTGTGCAGCTTTTGCTTTTTCTATTAGACTGTCTTTATCTCAACCCATGAGTTTTTGCACTTTTACCCTTTCGATTCTCTCCCCGTACCGCTGGGGGGTAGTGACTGAGCGGGTGTGTGGTGCTTAGTTGCTGGCTGGGGTTAGACCACGAGGAGACATTTCAATTCTTGGCTTAATTTTCAGAAGAGGTCTGTTGACTGATACATTTGAGCAAGCAAAGGTTTACATTCAATCTTATCTCATCAGGCAAGAAAAGATCATTACTCCAGAAGACTGTGATGTTATACTACACCTCCTGAGGAGGCATCACGCTGTTTAAGAAAAGCAAAGGTAGCTTATTATTAAATATGAGTATAGTGGATCATGCAACACCCTAGCAAATCTATTTTGAGCTCACTGAGTGAACACTAATGCAGAGGAGTTGCTCAGAGTGTTCTAGTATCTGAATTAAAGGGTGGGTTGTTTGTTGGCTTTTTTTACCATTTCAAAGGCAAAAAAAATATCGAAACATGAGATGAAAACACTAGAAGCTCAGATTTTCCTCACTGTCAAAGATTTCCTATTGTACTTGGCTATTTTTGGAACTTGTGACTATAATGGAAGAACAGAGACCTCCTCGAATAATAACAAGTTATTTTACTTAATGTTTGTCTTAAAAAAAATCTTGATAGTGGAAGTCATGTCTGTCCTAACTGGATTTTGGTCATTGAGCAGGAAGGTGGTGCTTTTAAATTGTTTTAAGATGGGACATCAATAGCTAAATCTATCAAAAAGTAGAACATTTGTACAGTTTTCCAGTCAAAAACAGCCTGCTGACCTTTGCATGCAGATTTCCAAATGTTTCCAAAGTCATCACCAATGGAGAAGTGATTGCCAGCACAGACACCACTGCAAGCCCTGGGCTATGCTCTGAATGCATCTGTTTCCCAATTCTTAGTTTTTATACAAGTCCTATTTCTATAACACCCATGCACCCAAAATGAGCATTTTTACCTAACGACATGCTTCTGAGATGGGGAATTATCATCTCATGTTACAGATGAGGGAATCGAGACCTGAACTGTGAAACTTGCTCTAGGTTGTTCAAGAATCCTATGGATTTGGAGACCTATGCTGTGTTCCCCCAAGGTCTAAGGCTCTAACAGATCCCTGGCTCCACTTACAGCATTTTCAGTGCTGGAAAGCAGGTAATGCACAACTGATAAACATCTAGGAGATCTAAACAGTTTAGGTGCATTGCTGAAGTTAAATATTTTCCCTTGAACCTCCCAAGTATATATGAAAGAATTAAAATTTTAAAAAGCAAACCGAGGCACAATGTACAACAGAAACAGCTGCAGAAAGTTACACTACATATTGTCTGTAATACCTACATCTCAATAACATTTTAGCATCTCACATCTAAGCATTAAAGCAGCAGCTTTAAAGTGTAGTTCTGAACAGGTCTTAAGTTTTATTCCTTCATCTTTCATAGCACGTTATTTAAATAATATCCATACTCTAACTCCTCTGCATACATTTATCAAAATTTGAGCAAGTTGATACTTCTTCATAGTTTACACAAACGCTAAAGGTTCTGCTGCTGTTTGCACAGCTCATCATCAGCTGAGGTTTTCATGTCAAATTGCCGTTTTCCACCTCCTCACATCTCAGTGACATCTCACTGCCTGAAACACAGAAGACGTATGCCATAACAAAACACATAGCATCCCTGCTAGTCAGAGAGAGACACCGCAGAATAGTCTGCGCGTTACTGTACTGCACTACACCAAACAAGATTATCTGAGACAAACTCAATTAATGTGGATACATACAGACAAGCTGAAACAGATTTTCAGCGTGGTCACTTGTAAAATCTCAAAAATTTTTGCATCATCTGGTTTTTAATTGCGTACATTTTCAGGCTGCAGTGACTCCAGCATACTCTATCACAATCTAAATCAGGACTCCAACTTACACAGCACCTTCTGTTAATCACAGTAAACAGTAATTCTCATATGGCTGTCACTACTCAAAAGTATAGGGAACTTATTTGCTATTTATTTTGAAAGTCACCTCACAAGACCAATGTTCTGTCACGGGAGGATCCAGGTTCCAGTCAAGGATACAAAGGCTACAGACAGTACAGGATTTGCAATAACAGGAGGGGAAAGAAAGGAAGGAGGGAAGGAGGGGAAAAGAAGGAAGGAGACCTAGGACAGGAAGAGTAACAAAAAGGTTAGGTTTTACTTGTGTCAGTATAGATTTTCTTACTGCCACTCTGGATGCCTTTGGGAACTGAGATTTGTACAGGGCTAGCAGATTTAACAGGGGACACAGGGGAAAGCCATACCTTCTGAAGGGGCAGCTAGAGGCCAGACACCATACTCCAGCGTGTTTAAAGCAGCAGTACTTTCCTTTAGTAAAGGCAAGTGGATTACACCCATAGTGCAGTAAAGGGAAAAGAAATGCAGCAGAAGGGAGGGGGCCAAATAGCAAGAGGGACCCAGGGCATCCCTCAGTAATACACCGAGACACCAACCCACGTCAGAGCAGAAAGGATACTGTCACCAAAAGAAGGTTAGTCAGTCACAAATTTTAAATCATTAACTACAATTGTTTTAACTGCTTAAGTCAGAAGCCCAGAATATTCTATGGCAAGTGACAGACTAATTGAGACTGCAAGCTTGATTTCACACTGTGCCATAAGTTTATTTGCAGGATTGCCCGAGAAGTACACTAATTTGTATTTTAAGCCTGAAGAGTTCCACACAAGGAAAGCTGCATTTCCCATTACACCCTGCACTAACAGTGTTATCTAACCATGAAGATATCACAAAGACTTAAACTAAAGCAAACTAGCAATGAGAATTATTCAATGCTCACGGTTCAACTTTAAGAAACAAATACATAAAGAAACATGATTTTTTCCAAAAGATTTGCTTCTCATATTTAGTCAGTCTACCAATCCTGTTACCTGAGTAGGTTTTCCACTTTTATTCCTCCTGACAGACTGCAGAGGAAACAAAGCTCTGTAAAAGCTTTTTCATTGATGGAACTGTTTTGCAGATATGACATCATCAGTTCTACCTAAGAGCAAAAGAACTAATTGCTTGCTAGAAGACTGTACTTCAAAAGCAAGTAAGTCTAGCACAAGTAAACAGCGCAGTGATTTAGTCGTATCTCTGTTACATTTTAAAGTATTGCTGACTTGTTAGGTTTGGAATAAAAACACAGGACTAGTTTTAAGTATCTTGCCACTATTTTCCATCACAGACATTTTCCCCCACAAAATAACCCACATTTTGAAAAGCCCTCAGATCCCCACGGAGCCAAAAAAGTTTATTTATAGCAGATCAAAAGCTTTATTAGACTAATTTGGGTGGGTTCTTCTAGTTCACTATACCCACGAGGAATGAAATAGACTAATAAAATGTTTAGTTCAAGGCTTCCATCCTGACACACCAAACCTCTGGGAAGGCTCATGTTGCTCCTGTGGGAGGGGACCTGCCTGGGTCAGTCACACACCAGTGTCACAGACAACAGCAAAGCACGACCAGGAGAGCAGGAACCCGAGGGATCCACATTCTCTCCGCATTTACCTTCCATTCAAGGTCTAACTTCAAAAAACATTCCAGTTAACTAGGGACTTTCATTGCTCCCAAAGCAAGGCTGTGGAACTCAATACATTTGAGTCGATTCAGCCTTTTTGGGTTAATCATGATAATCAAGATGCAAAGAAAGAATTGCAGGTGAAAATCCATGGAAGAAAAAACTATTCAAAGGGTTATGTGCAATTTGAAAAAAAATAAATAAATAATAAAGCAAAGCACCTAGATACTGATGACACAGATGAAAACTACAGTAACCTTGTTGATTCTCCACTTTAAAAAAACATGTGTTTCTGTGTATATTAAATACTCCCTTTTGCATTTCACATGAATCCCCTCACACAGCATACTGTGATTTTATTCTAATTTCATTCACCTGTAAAGTGAAGTTCTATGTACTCTATAATGTAGGTTATGATCATCAACTACAGCAAAGGAAACAGATGCTAGCTTTTAAACTCTGACTGTCACTTTTAGCCTCTGGTCACTATAGGGGAAGGATTAGAATACATTTTTTTCATTTTTCTATGTTTTCCGCTTCATCTCTTTAGTCTGAAAAGCCACTCCATTGTACTGTAGAGAAGGGGAAGGAAAGAGGGAAAATACAGCAAGAAACTCAACAGAGAAAAAGCATGAAAGTGAAACTGCAAGGTAAAAATATTGAGAGAATTCGGAATTAGTTACATTTCTTTAATTTTACTTCTAGCAGAGAAGAGGGATGGAATGTTATTCCTCTGAAATAAGCAAAAAGGCAAATGTGTTAGGAGCACAAACAAAAAATTTAATCATTTCTTTTGTTTAAGTACGTACAATGAAAAGCATATCTATCATGATACTATAATAAAGCCATTGTGCAATTTAATTCCAATTTGTATAAAAGTTGAACCAGACAAACCATTTGTATCTCTAAGAGTAAACTTTATAATGTAATGAATATTCAGTAGCCATAATCCATATCAAAACATTTATAATTACCACACTGCAGGATTAACAACATGAAGAGTTTCAAGATTTTAAAAGTATTTTTTCAGGTTACAGTGTTTCAGTAATTTATATTGCAGTAGCATTTAATAAAATTTGACTTGCTATTTACTAAAAAGAGACTGCTCTCAGTAAGATACTTTAATTACTACAATACATTTCTTGTCTTAGACTCTTTTGCCTTAATTTTTTTCTAAGTATGAATATCTGTATAATGAAAAATAAAATTTTAATAAATTAACTGTCTAGAGTTTTGGGTTTTTTATTTTTTAAATAGCAGCTAACAACTGCATGCCGATAAATAATTCCTTGCAAAGTTAGGTATCATCCACCTCCTTTCCCTTCCAAGTAAAGGTCATCAATTTTTTCCACAAGCAAACTCAACTATAGCTGAATTAATCCTGTTTGAGGTTAATTGTTACAGGCTTGAGGGCAATAGTCAACATCCAAAATAAAACATTTAACATTTGAGTATTCTTTTTCATTTTCAACTACCTCATCATATATGAAAGAGCCTGCAAAATATAGGCCACAACTAATTGCAACATTCTAAATTATTATTTTCTCACATGTAAGACACATGGGACTACTCTACTTCAGTCAACGCAATAACCTGGGATAAGACATCACCAAAAGTAAAACACAGGGCTTCAGTTCAGACTTCTTTCAGTAAAGCATATTAAGAGACTATACACAATCTAAAAATCATTTGTTCACAAATCAAGAAGTAATGGCAGTAGCAAATATGATTTTTTTTAAATAATCAAATTTAGTTTTTATTTAAATTAATGATGCATGATTAGCGATGCAGTTCCACTGGTAAAACCCAATAAAGACAACTCTCTAAGAATACAAGCTGTATCTTTAAAATTAAACCTTTTTGTAAGATCAAGAATTTCTTCATGGTTACCTCAATAACTACCCTACCTACATAACATTTTCTCTATTTAGCTAGTCCACTCCAAATTTTCTATTTATAACCCTCAAATGGATACACCACAATCCCTTGATACAGCTATTTCCAGCGGACATCTTTAAAAAGTCACAACAAATTCTATTTTAAATTATCACTCTGAGTTACAAGATTCTGCTTTCACAGTCTAAAGAGTAGTAGACTGGTAAATGTGTCCCAGAGAAAAAATGCAAATGTCCGTTTCTGACTTTAGTTTTTTACCAGTAATTTAATTTCTATAGTTCCTGTAATATTATTAGTTCCAATGGGGCTGGACACAATTACTATTTGCTTTCTCTCAGAAATTATACTCTATCCCAAATTTTGAAAACAGATGCCCAGTACTGATCTAAGGATATCATAAAATGGCAACAAAGCTCTGAAATACTAAAGGAGCACTGAACTGTCATAAAGAAAAAACGTCCACCAAAATCTTCATAGTAATTTAAATTAAGTGAAAAAATATTATTTTTATCTGGCAAAATGGCAATTTTTTTTTGGCAATATAATACCTTTTACTTTCTTCCAACTAGTTTAAATGGTAGATTTAAAAAAAAAAAACAACAAACAACAAACAAACAAACCCACAGAAATTATGCAGTTCACTAAGCCAGAAAATGGCTTTTAAGTAAATTATTTGGGGAATGAACAGAAGTAATGCTTTTGTTACTTGTGTTAAATGCGTTGCTCTGTGAATGTATTCTAGCTGATGTTAATATTTATTCCAGTGTTAGATAATCCTCCATTAGCTAATTAAGTTCAGTTGTGAACTTATTAACCAGTATTTCCCTAACCATTTAGTTAAAGTATTTTAAATGATACCCTATTAAATGTTAGCAGACTTACCAATGTACTACAGTTTGCAAAATTAAATTAATGGAGTATCTCCCATTTATACAGACTCTCTCCTTACTAAGTCCTAATTCACTTTGAAAACTTAAATTACAGCATAACTATAATAATTTCTATTCAGAAGTGATAATTGCTGCACAGATCTACTCTGTATGGTACCAGGCATCCCTAAATCCCTTTTCAACTGCTACATGTGAGAAAAGAAATAGAAATCAAAGAGTGCAAGAGTTCTCAGAACCTCCCAGGATTACTCTACAGATTCATTTTCAAATCCAGGCCTCACACTGAAGACAGCAATAGACTTTAAACATAATCTTTGACTATGTTATTAAAATATTTTAATTGATTTATTGTTATATACACATTGTTAATGCACATCTTGAACACAGAATGGTACAGCCCCAATGCTGTACAAAACAATATTTGTTCAGAGTTTATGTTTTATTCTTGAAGATGTTGTAAGAAATTTGAAAATAATACTAAACCTCATTATATAAAAATATGTATTACCCTTGTATTTTAGTACATATACCAGTATATATACATCTATATGTACACACCGTACATATATACCTATAACGGATCGCTTCCTTTCAAGCTTATCCTACCTGTCACTCATTAAAGGAATCCTTGAAGTTCACAACTAAAGATTCCTATGCCCTCCAAGTTCCTGTTTTCATAATGAAATCATCTTAATGTCAGCTACTTTCATTGTCGTTACTCTACAGCTTCATCAACTCAAGAGTTAAAAGCACACAGAGAAGTGGACAGAATTCCTGAAATACAAATTCTATCCTGTTATCATTCATACTGAGTTACTAGACGAGTCTCTCAGTAGGCAGGTGTAATATGCCATGCTTTTGAAATATGCAAATTCATCTTCCATCATTTAAAAAATAAGGTATGTTCTTAATCCTGGTATTTCCTTGTGCGTTCCACACAGAAGGAGAAATAATACTTTTCAGCAATCAAAATATTAGTGCTTACAAGTCAACAGCAGCAATTTCTATTCAGGAAAATCCTCCAATTTCTATTACATTGAATTCTGTATTTTTAACAACACTCAAAACATGTTAAGACAAAAGCTTATATTGAATTCTCAGCTGCATACCCAAGATATGAACAGTCACCAAAATTTATATACAAACAAAATTGAGCTACCCTGAAGTCTGACTGAATATAACTCTAAGTTCTTGCATTCCTAGCAAGTTAATTTGTTTGACCAGATGAAACAGACTAGGCAACTTCGAATACAGAACTTTGAACTTCTTATACATTTTGCTATCCAATCAATTTTACAGGCAGCGAGGAAAAAAAAATATGGAGAATCAAATTTTTACCTGATGACCTTTAGAATGGAAAAAGTCAACGCCACAAAAGGAAAAGATGAGAGATATGAAGAACACCACAATATAGTCCCTTTGTGTTCACATTGTGTAATGCACTTCAAACACAAAATTCATAGCAAAACCATCTGTTATGGCAAAACACAGCCTGTATGACATACACCCCCAACGGGGTCCAAAGTACAAGAGAATGCAACAATACTTCAGTTTGTATCAGGAAGTCAAACTGTACTGACGATGCATGAGAGGGTTTTGTTATTTATTTATTAAACAAGAAAATGAGCCTTTGACTTCAAAAACTCAAACAGAAACCCAACAAATAAAGTCCAGTACTCTCCCTCTCTCTAAGAAATTAATCTAAATAAAGTCCATATTTGTAAGCCAGGTACATAAGTGTAGAAAGTACTCAATTTGACAGTTGCCTGTATAAGCACATGCAGTGTATCCACACATGGAAACATTACTTTATCCAGCGTACAGGGTGTAAACATAAGGAGACAAAATTGTAATTATATAAGAAATCCTAAGTTTGCCACTTACTGATCTTCCAGAGCCTAATGTTGTAAGCTCAACAACCACCCTTTAAAGATACTGCCACTATTTCATTCTGCATGCTTTATATGAGCGAGATTGTATAGAACAAGCCCTAAGATCAGTTAACAAATGGTTATTTTACAACAATAGCAGAGTAAACAAACAAAGATCACGGCAGGAAAGAAAGTGGAAGAAATATTTAACTTTCCTTTTACCTGGCAATTACTGCCAACAAACATCAATGGGCATTCACAGCTGATTATTTTACTGAAGCCTTTTTATGTCCTGTTTGAACTGGTAGATGTCCTTGATCCCTCCCTGTCAACAGCTATTGCCAGTTTGTTTTTCTTCAATAGGATCCTAGTACTTTTTAATGTGTAGGCCAGGTGTTATAGTGTGGGACTGGTTTTGTCTGTGGTTACATGCTTTTAATTGTTATAATTACATGCACTTTATCACAGGATGGGCAAAATAAAGCATTAAACAAATCCTATCGCCTCAGTGTCCCTACCACCTCAGTGTCCTACCACTTCAAGAAAGCACTTACACTCAAGCATCACATGAACAGCCATTCTTCAGTTTTACCCTTGGCTGGTCTGGATGGAAGTTAAATTTCTGAAAGGTAAACAGACTCGATGCAACCCTCCTACTTTAGGTCTTTCTTATTTCTCTTCAGACTCTCCTACCTGAATTTACTTTTCCCCAGACCAAAATCCCTCCTAGTAGAAGGAAAATAAGAAGTTCTGTCTACTGCCTTTACCTTCTGGTAGTGAAGTCACCACCATTGCGTTCCTAAACACACAATTTCAAGCAAAGATAAATCAAGTGGCCTGGTGCGTCTAGCTGAAGAAAGAGAGATCAAGCACAATCATTTCAGTGACGTTTTATACAAGCTACTGTAATGATCCTTCTCTTATTTCCTAGAGTAGTCTTTTTTTTTTTCCTAGACTACTGTTTTTTAGTTTTTCATTTGGAGATCTTCTGTAGTGGGATCCTGTATAGCAAGTTTAAAACTATTGATAATAACCTTTCTTTCCTATCTACCCTTTCCAGTGTCTCTAGTACTACTCCATGAAACTCCCAAAGCCTGTGGACCAACATAAAAAAAAAAGATGACCCTGAATATGCTCCTTGTTGGACAAGCTATCTTTGGAACCAACCTCATTACTAAAAATAATAATAATAAAAAAATACAGTCTTCATCTTCTGTTTGCATCCCTTCTGTGCCACACCAAGGAAGCACCAATGAGTGGCCTATGCTCAACCCTGTACAAACAAGACAGCAAGAAAAATCACTTCCACTTACTTGGTGTTAATTCTGGGTTTCCTTTTAAGTTCATCATCTTTGGAATTGAAGGTCCATATATGTCTGCATCAAGTAAACCAACTTCTTTTGTCTGTGTAAGGAACAAAAAAGAAAGTATTTGTCAAAATGTCTGTCTTTCTTTACGAAGTACTACTTGCGGAAAATTTCAAAACTGCCTATAGAAATAAAAATATCATTTTAAACATAAGTTAATGTGAAAAACATAAAACCATATTTTATCTTTCGCTTAAGTGGCCAGAGTAAACTTTTGCAGACATCTTGAAAATACTGAAATGCAAGTCTCTGAAGCCAATTACGCAGGCATAACATTTTAATCACATGCATTTACACAAAAGAATGCTAAAAATATGGGTTTA
This sequence comes from Tringa solitaria, assembly GCA_026413425.1. NCBI lineage: Eukaryota > Metazoa > Chordata > Aves > Charadriiformes > Scolopacidae > Tringa > Tringa solitaria. The sequence continues at coordinate 36,384,149 of JAOXJM010000041.1, read as the reverse complement.
TTCAACTACATATGGCACATTAGGCAATAAACTTTAAATAAAAATTATTTCAACTATGTAGTCTAGATTTACAAGACTCATTTCTTTTTTTTTTATAAATATACATACATATTTTGTGGAAATTAAACTATTCTTCCTACCGATGGCAAGACACACTACCAATTACTAAGTTCTGCAAAGTAAGTAGTAAAGAGCAAGACCTTTAAAGTGCTTAACATCAAGTTTCTCTAATATAAAAAGCAATTGTCTTCAAGATTTTGCAAAATTGCAAGCAAGTATGCTTAAAAGCTTGTTTGAAAGGGTAAGGCAGGAATGGGAGCTCTCCCCACAACACTGAATCAGACTTTCACTGTTAGCGTTTCAAAATGTGTGTTTGGTATTTTGGATGAAGCTTTCATAATTTGGTATCATATATTAAACCATTTCATTATTACTGTTTTCATAGGAAAGATGGAGACACGGAGAAAGTCTTAGTGAGAACTATCAAGTTTCTGGTTAGAAGAAGAGTATAATGAGGCTTTTAACGCAAGTATACAGAATCTCTACCCTTGAACAGGACACCTAAACATGCAGGGTGTTCTGTGGCATCACCATCAGTTTGTTTGTCATTTGGTTTTGTTGTTGGTTTTTTTAAAACACAGTAACGTACCTGGATTAATATGCTGGTTTTGGCTGGGATAGAGTTAATTTTCTTCCCAGTAGTGAGAATGTGGCTGGTAGGTTTTGGATTTGTGCTGGAAAAAAGGTTCATACCACAGGGATGTTTCAGCTGCTGCTGAGAAGCACCTGCACAGAACTGGGGCCTTTTCTGCCTCTCACACCGTCCCACCAGCGAGCAGGCTGGGGGCACAAGAAGCTGGAAGGAGACACGGCCAGGACAGACACTGACCCCAACTGGCCAAAGGGCTATTCCATACCACATGATGTCATGCTCAGTATATAAAGCTGGGGAAGAAGGAGGAAGAGGGGGTACATTTGGACTTATGGCATTTGTCTTCCCAAGTCACCATTAAATGTAATGGAGCCCCACTTTGCTGGAGAGGACCTCATTGCTCGCTACAACTACTGGGGGCTGTTCTCTTCTCCCAGGTAACAACTGATAGGACAAGAGGAAATGGCCTCAAGTTACACCAGGGGAGGTTTAAATTGGATATTAGGAGAAATTTCTTCATCAAAGGGGTTATCAAGCATTGGAACAGGTTGCCCGGGGAAGTGGTTGAGTCACCATCCCTGGAGGTATTTAAATTTAAAAGATGGGCAGATACGGTGCTGAGGGACAGACATGGCTTAATGGTGGTTTGGGCAGTGCTAGTTTGATGGTTGGATTTGATGATCTCAAAGGTCCCTTCCAACCTAGATGATTCTATGGCTGAAGACCTTCCTGCTGATGGGAAGTAGGGAATGAATTCCTTTTGTTTTGCTTATATGCACAGCTTTTGCTTTACCTGTCTTTATCTCAACCCACATGTTTTCTCACGTTTACTCTTCCAATTCTCTCTCATCCAGGGATGGGGGGGGGGGGGATGGCCCAGGACAGGGAGAGAGAAGCAAATGGCCGTGGAGTGCTTAGGTGTTGGCTGGAGTTAAACCACAACAATTAAAAACCTAGGTATTTAGGCCACTATTTCCAAATAAGTTCAATTAAGATAAAGAAATTAACTCATGGACGCCTAGGCACCTGAGAAGCAAGACTGATCCTTTTTACTACAACATATGTAATAATTTGAGTTTGGGGGTTTGGTTTTCTGTGGGGGTTGCTTTCTTTTTTTGTTTTTCTCTTCTTTTTCTAAGCTGTTGATATTGAACCCTGGAGACATCCTTAACAGCTGAACAACTTAGCATTGGATTTACCTTATATAAGCCAAATGCATCTTAAATTTTACAACTGAGATGTAAAAAATGCATTACTGTACATGATCTACTATGTACTTTGAAAAATAAGTTTTGACTACAAAAATCAACCAAGTTTGGATTGTTATTCAATATTCTTCTTTGTTAAACAGAGCAAAGCATATGTAATTACATGCATTATTTAATTTAGATTTTTTTATTATTTCTTTCTTTGTAACACCTTGTGAAAGCTATTACAAAAAAGTTCAGGAGTTACTCTGACAAATTATTCTACTTCTTGTCTACTGTATGAAAGCTGCAATTTCAAAAAGACTGAAAAGACCCGTTTTTATGCTAGATTTCAAAGACATCAACAACAGTATTAGAGCTTCTTTGTTCTTGTACAAAATGCATATTTTAACAGATTAGAGAGATTCATGACTCAGTCCCTTTATCTGTGTCAGCAGCTAATCGAACCCATCAAAACATCATCTCAGGGCTGTGCCACCTAATTCCTTCTCAAATGAAAGTAAATATTTGCAGAAAAATCTACATGGTATTTTAAACCTGACTGACATCTTTTCCCTCAACTTTCTGAGGGTTTTCCCCTTGACAAGGATTGTGACTATCCATTGACTGGCAAACTACAATGATCTTAACAACTCACTGAAGTTTTGTTTTCAGCCTAAAGGGACTGAAGATTTAGGATGATCTAAATTAATTAGATTGACTTCATGACCTCCTGGGCATAGTTAGATCTTCACTACCACAGGCCACTTATTCCTAGGAGTCAGCAGTAATGTATCTACAAGTATACCAAATGTCCTGAAATGAAAAATAAATACATGGACATTGGAAAAAAACCTCAATTACCTAGGAGGACTTTGCAAATACAGCGACTACTCCAAATTACAAAGCTAATCTTTGTTTCAAGCTAATACAATAGACCAAACAGTTTCTCAAAACAATTTACATACTTGCGCAAAAGGAAGAAAACTGCCTGTTTCTGAGATGCACCGCTTTTGTTTGTGGATATAGTTCAATAAACGTTTGTCTTCTAACAGAAAAAAAATTAACAGATTTTCCAGTTTCTACAACTCATGTCAATAAAAGCACAAGTGCTCCTGTAAGCATGCTGCTTTCTACAGGATTATAGAAGAATGGTCTTTTGGAAAAATCTTTAAATCAGTGGCAGAATCCAAGTAAAGATAACCCAAGGTAGGTTTTTTTTTATTTCACCAAGCAATTCAACATGTTAGGTAAAAACACTTCATACTGCCTAAGAGTAGCAGCTTATACAGAAAGCACTGACCCAATAAGCTAAGGTTTTGAGTTCTGTTTCTCCCAACTATCCCTGCATTTGCAGTATGTAAGCATCCCTAGAATACTAATAATAACCCTTTACTCAAGGCTTAGTGTATTTTGGAAAAGCAGCTACCAAGGGATCTTTTAAGACAGGCACACCACAATCCAGATCATCTCTCCCAACATTTACAATGTTTTAAAACCCCAAGAGATAAAATAATTTGTACACACCTGTATGTTTCACACATGAAACTGTTAATCAGAATTACCAATGCCGGATACTTAATGCTTATTGAGGTTTAATCCAGATGCATGAGTTAATAAAAAATACACCCACATTTTAATAAATTGTTTCACCCATATAACCCATACTTTGTATAAATTAGCACATCTTTCAAAGTACTGCTGTATTAAAATAAATCCTAAAAAACATGCATAACATCAGACAAGTCAAAATAGAGTATCTAGGCAAAAGGAACAGATTACAGGGGATCATAAACAGGACAAGGAAGGCAACTTAAAAAAAAAAAAGGTCTAGGATTCCTCTAATGTCCTCTGACATTATTTCATATGCATATACCTCTCATAACAATGCTGAACCATTTTTTTTCCTTAAGTAATACTAGGGCTATACAGACAGAAACGCAGCACTCAAAGCACATCTAAGCATGTCAAAATCCCCCTGCTTCAAAGTGTTTTTCGGAGCCCAGCACATACCACTACTATAGCCACCCTCAGAACTCTGCAGGAACAGGATTCAGGTAACCCAACTCCACCATCTTCTTATGGCTGTATTTGCAGCATATAAAAATATTTCTAGCCCGTACTATTAAACAAACAGCATCCCATCTCTCTAGCTAGGATAGACGGCAACCAAGTTCAGAGTATCTGTTCTCAACATTTGTCCTTCTCCTCCCATCTGCCCAGCTGTGGACGGAAGTCTGAATCAAGTTTACTACTTTTGGAAAATACTTTCTAGGACCTGTATTTTTTTTGTTGCCTTACTGCAAGTTCTGAACAGCCTGAACTCTGGAGATGTAACTGACAATGTAACTATTCCCATATAACTCATTCATGTTCTTCCACATCACTGAACACACGGCAAGCTACTTTGAAAAAACATACTAAACTAACACATGCAGAATTACCAACCTCTTCTTACAGATCAAGATTCTTACAATATCATCAGGCAGAGAGAACACAAAATTATAAATAAATACATTGTTGACACATGAAAACACATGAGACGTATTCGCTTGGTCTATTCAGCAAAAAGCACACTTTAACACTCACAGATGTTCACATTTACCTTCTTATCAATGTGGTTTAGGTTTCTCCCCTCTGAAGCTAAATGCTCCCTAGCATTGGGTAACTACTGCTCTTTCTGCAGTGCTGGTGCCAGATGTCTTGGGGAGCTCAAGATGACAAAAAGAAAGAAAAAATAAAGTCTTTTCAGGATAAAGGACTGTGGTAAAGAATTATAACTCCTCTTCATCTTCTGCTTTTACATCATTGACTACATCATCATTTTTACTTCACCACTATTATCTTCTGAACACGATATTAATTTGCCCAATTAGACCTCCCTAAAGATTTCTGAGAAATACCCACCATAAGGTACATCTATATAATCACTGCATCCCTTACCCCAGTACAAATACCATAAAGTTTTCATTCTGATTTAGAAATTTCTCTCTTTACAATATGAAGTGAAAACAAGTTTTCACAGTTGCCAGCTATAGATTCTGAATTTACAGGAAAACCAAATGCTACATCAACAGATGCAGAAGATATTCTTGCATATATTCCTGGAAGACGAGATTCCTACAGCTTCATTTTGTGCACTGTACAAATTACAAGCACAGATAACCTCACTAAAAAGGTCCTTTCCTTTAACTTCTCTGGCAAAGATTCTCAATATAATTAAAGTTCAGTTTAGCCTTTGACCTTGGCCACTGCCTTGTGACCGATAGAGATTTGCAAGATAGCTGTATTCTGGATTAATGATTTTTAAGCTCTGAACTTAGCTGTAATAAGTCCTTTTGGGGGAAAAAATTAAAATGAAGTTGTAAAGGTCTATTAGACACATTCCTTCTATACATTGGCAGAGAGAGGTCTTGTAGAAAACCAGTAAATTTTGCCTCCTTTGCTTTTCAAAATTATTCAATTGCTACTATGTTTGTTCCCTTAGGCAGGTGAGTTTTACTATACCCAGTCCTTGTACAGATGACATAGGTCCATGCTAACAACAAAATGATCTGTATCTTTCTTCCTGTTAACTATTTTAGCAGACACTTATAAGCTCTTTAGACTTTAAGTAGGTTGCCTTTTTTGTCTTTCAGGTAACATTAACTATGAAATCAATTACATTTTCCGGTAATAGACTTTTAAACCAAAAGCAACCATTTCCATTCATATATCACAGAGGACCCCTCCAGGCACACTTCTGTGTTCAGTGGAGAATCTGGTGATATTCACTGATTTCTTCCAAGTTGCCAAATGCTTTATTGAGGCCTGATAAAAGACTTCATGCCAACAGAGAGAAAGAAGAAAAATAAAAAAAAAGCTCACAAAAAGCTGCTATAAATAGCTGTTAATCAACACAGTCTACATTACTGCTAAACATCCAGAGACTCTTTGGCAGCATTAATTTCATTTTTGCTCATCTTTTCTGAGACTTTTTTACATTCTTGGTAGGGCATATGTATCCCCACTGGATGTTAGCGGATGATATTTTACTTTGAAGTAAACTCTGCAGACCACCAGAATTCCCAGGTGTTCAGCCTAGGAGGAATGGAAGCACAGGTTAATGAGCTGCCACCGTTCTATACAGTGAAGGATTCTCTACATAAGAAGTACTCCCAATATTCAGCAGCTGTAGTCCATTCCAAAGACAGAAATCCCAGCTTTGCTAAGGGAAGGTGCCAGTTATTTTTAAAGCTGGTGCTCTTAATCCACTATCAGGACTTTCAATTTACCCTTTTAATGTCATTATAGACTTAGAGCTAATCCCAAACTATAAGTAGCAACACACAGGACAAAAGGGAACTTAAAATTGGGATAGGCTCCGGATTCCTCATTTGACATACTGACACACTGAATAGCCATCTTTTAATCCCTAATTCTCTAACTCTTTCAGCTGCACACTATTTAAGTGCCTAGCTGTAAATTGGATTAAAGCCCAAAAAGTACTACTGCAGTTTTCTGACTCTCTATCCTAGAAATGCAGACTTGTTTCAAACACTCACTCTTCTACTGGTTTAAAAGCCCTTTTCCTTCAGATGAAGATATTCTAGTCTTCTGTCAGCTACAGAACTTCTCCGGCACTTCCTTCTACAACAGTTTACAGTAGCTCCTAGTCAGGTTTCAAAATAATCAGATACCAGTAATTCAACCTTGTTTGGCCTTCTTGCACATTACATACCCTATTGAAAAAAAAAATTCAATATAGCACCATTTTTAAAATAAATTACCAAAATCTGAAACAGAATCCGAAGCATTACTACATCTCTACAAGATGCCTCACAGCTTTCACAACATACCAAATTATTATAAACATGCTGCACCATTCACATCAGCCTCTCTAACACCTGCACTAGGCTTTCAATGACTTGAAGAGCCAGGATGCATGTAAGCAATTCTACATGCAAATACGTAAAAAAAAAAAAGTAAATCTTTTCATTTTCCTCAAATTAAGCACATAGCCATTTGATTAAAATAAAACATTTTAAGTGGCCTATGTTTAAAAATATTTTTAAATTTCACTCACTTCTTAATTGAAAAGCAGTGAGATTCTTTAAAGCTTTATTCTCTCATTTTCTCAGCTGATCAAGGAGCTGAGCTGTCATTGCAAGATAACCCAAATCAATTCTAACTGGCATCTCCAGCTTTATTGACACTTTTTAGCATTAAGATACAAGCATGAACACCTTATCTATACCAATTAAAGTCTTCTGATTCCCTAAGCAACGAAGGTAAAGATGCCTAGAAATCAAACCCTAATAACTAGAAAAGCTGCACAGCAGGACAAACCAGGTCAAAACTTGCCTATAATTATTCAGTAAAGAAGTCCGTCATTGTCTAAATCCTTCTAGATTTGTTTGATCCCCCTACACGGATTTTTTTTTCGCTACCATAAAGAAATGTATATACATTGTGAAGTCATATATTAATGTAGCACTCAAATATTATCCAGTAGACAAATAGTTTAATTACATAAGCCATTTTTTTTTTTTTTT
>JAOXJM010000041.1:36351772-36365320 GCA_026413425.1 Tringa solitaria | reverse complement strand
AAAACCATTACCCCTTGTCCTGTCACTACACTTCCTGACAAAGAGTCCCTCTCCAAGGTCTCTTGTAGGCTCCCTTCAGGTACTAGAAGGTACTGCTGTGAGGTCTCCCAGGAGCTTTCTCTTCTCCAGGCTGAACAACCCCAGCTCTCTCAGCCTTTTTTCATAGGAGAGGTGCTCCATCCCTCTGATCATCTTCATGATGATCCATTTCATCATTTGGGTTATTGATTAAAAGAACAAAGAGACCTGTAGCCAGAACAGATGCCACCTGTTGTTTTGTGGCTCTTTATGTTGTCTGTGATTTGTTTAAAACTTTAAGATAAGCATCACTTATTGCTGCTGTCCCACCTACGAGGCTTGTAACCACGTTGCAGAAGGAAATGAGATCGGTTTCACGTGGTTTGTTCTTGAGAATTTCATGAATAGTCCTTATTCATCTAAGTGGTATTATAGAAGTAATTCACTTGGCAGTTTCAGGCCACTAGTTTTCAAAGATAAAATACAGTGTAGATGGTGTCCTTTGTTGGTATCTGTTGTAATATGTAATGGATCAGAGGATTTTACATCGGTTTAAAGCGTTATTAAAATAAACACTTCCTCTCTTTCACATTGAGCAGAATTTTCATCACTATTCTAAATGTAATTTTTTGACTTGCATTATAAGAAGCACTAATCAAGCATTTTACAAAAAAGCACCATTTTTAAAGGCTTATTCCAGCACTCAGCTGCACACAAAAATTACAATGATAAAAAGAAACATTTTTGCTATCCTTTAAGTGATTCTCACTCAACTTCATTTTTGTTATACTCACATGAGCATATTTTGCATAGCTAGCACAGACACCTGAAGAGTTTCCCAACAATCTACCCTGCTGCCAAACCAAAATGCAAAAGAATACTGAAAACCAATGAGCCAGCTTCATTTTGAAACCATAATTTAGATCTACATCAAGGGCCTTTTTTTCACTGCCTCGGGAAAGGATGTTACATTTTGCCTTGCAAGAAATTTGCATTATTGGTTTTCCTACCTTGAGCAGTTGGAGGCAGTGTTAAAGTGCAAAATACTATGCTTCTCACAGAAATTAAATCAGTAATGCAGGGTCACTGGTAAGCATACAGTTTAGATACCCATCACTTTAAAGTCAATACAAAGAAAAGAAAATGGCAAAAAAGTTCCATGGTATAGTCTCTGATTCTCAGAATAGCTCAAATGCCGACTGGAACAACACTCAAAAATATTTTTGTGGGTTGTTTTTTTTATAAAGCTGATCTAGCACAAAATAAAATTGATTTTAGAAAAGCGAGCCAGAGCAGTTTTCCAAACGCTCACCTAAGAAAGAACAATTCCCAGTATTTTTAGTTGTAATAATTTCCTTTAGCGCTGTTTTTATAATAGTAGGGGAGCTAACATGGCAGTAGGTTGTATTGAATATGAGTATGAAAAGTAGAATTTGGCCACTAGAAAGGGATTAAATTTGCTCAGCAATAAAGCAGACATTTTCAAAATACCTTGATTGTTAATAGTGGAATACATTGATTACAGTTTGATTGATCACCCAGCCCTGGCACATTTAAGATAATGAAGGTTAAAATGTTGCTTTTTATCTTTCTTTGTCCACATAGTGATAATTGGTTCATGAAGAAAGGAAGTCTAAGATAGTTAAGTTTTAGACCAGCTATGTGATGGATAATGAGGCTGATGTATGATTAAGAAATACAGATGAATACATTAAATTAAGAGTTCATCTATCATATATTGTTATACATAGTTTATATGTTTATATAGTAAAATAAGACACAGTTCCCTAAAAAAAAGTTATGGAAGTTGTGGCACTTCTGGAGAAGCCAGAAAAGCTTTCACTAGGATTGCCTTTTAAAAATTAAGACACTCTGCTTCTATCTGAGCCTCAGACTGCTGGAGAACAAGGAGGGCACCTGGGGTCATCATATTCCCTTTTTCCATGATATCTTAAACTGCAGCAGTTGTTCCCAAGCTTCTTAAAGCTAAGCCTAGCTGGAAAAAAATGGTAATCCTCTAGGACTTCTTGCGCTCTTACCCAACAACTGCTGGTGCAGGGAGCCTTGCTCCTTTGCCCTCATTTGTGAGCCACGGGCTCGTTAGTGCTATCTGTCGGCTCAGCCCAGGCACCGTGTCTCAGGATGGCTGCCACCTCCTCCCTTTGGTGGCTCTGAGACCAAGCTAGAGCTGCTCTCGTGGCTCTTGGCAGACTCATTCTCCTGTGGGGTTGATAAACTACATCAGGCTGCAAAATAAACCAAGCCAAAATGCCTACCGGTGTGAGTTCTTCACTTTATCTTTGCTATACTCCTCGTGTAAATTTAAGTAACTTCCAGGTTGCTTTACTTAATGCTGAGAGATGTGATCTGCTCCTGCACAAACCAGCATCAGCCTGGCAGAGCTCGTGCACGTGGGCTTGGTGTCGTACCTGGGGGTAACAGGCTCCAGCCATATCAGTAAGGCAAACCTCAAAAACGTGTAGTTATAGGACAAGTGGTAATGGCTTCAAATTGGAAGGGGGTAGATTTACATTAGAAATCGGGAAGAAATTTTTCACAGTGAGGGGGATGAGGCACTGGAACAGGTTGCCCAGGGAAGTTGTGGATGCCCCATCCATGGAGGTGTTCAAGACCAGGCTGGATGGGGCTTTGAGCAACCTGGTCTGGTGGGAGGTGTCCCTGCCCATGGCAGGGGGCTTGGAACTTGGTGATCTTTAAGGTCCCTTCCAACTCAAACCATTCCATGATTCTATGTAAGTAGGGAATTTCAGGCATGACAGGAGAAACAACTGCAGGCGTGTATGAGGAGAGTCCTCATGTCTCATGCTGTTGCCTCTTTGTCTTTCATTAGAATTTCTCTTCTTAATGTCTTTTTCCTGCTAGGCTTAGATACCAAGGCTGATGTCACTGATACTGAGGCAGTTGTGCCCAAAGTAAGTTTGGCCCAGGGGATTCGGACAGATTCTGATTTCAAATATCCACACAAAACAGATGAGGTTTAACTGTGTTTTCATACGGAGTATTACCTTATTTAAGAAGCAAACTGTGTTCATTATATATGGCTATACTTGAAACTGCAACATCTTAACAAGCACAATGAAAACACATAAGAAACAGTAATAATGAATTAATTTTTCTTTATCATGTGTATTAATATTTTCAATAAATGTAAGACCATAAATGTAGCTTCATCCTATGTGAATGCTTTGCCAAACCTTAAACTGAGAAATAAATTCTCTCCTTTCATTACATTTTGCTAAATGAGGAAGGTCTGGCAGAATTGAGCCCAATTTAGTTTGTGTACTACTTTCGTGTGGACATTTTAATCACTGCAGTCCTTCACAAACAAGAAAAGATGAAAACCTTATTTAAATTATTGCTAGATTCTTCTGAAGTTAGTCATCAAGTCCTTGAGGTTAATATTGCTTACTATAGTAACAGTCACATCACAGTGAAGATGCAGCCGATATTACAGCAATTTTTCTAGCCTTAAGCAAGTGCTGCAGAAAATGAAGAGATTTATTTTGTTGAATATGCCCTTCAGTAACAAAGCCACATAATTTTTCTCAGGTACCAGATATATAGATATTCCTTGCATGAATGCAATTAACAGTAATTACTAATTATTATTAATTAAGAGTATTTCCATCCTTGAAGAAAAGACAAAAATAAAGGTTTTGATTTTTTTTAAAAGTATTCCAAATATTTGCCATATATTTTACAAACATTGAAGGAAGACTGGTATTTTCTTTCTTTCTTTCTTTTGGTTTGTTTTTGGTTTTTTTCAGTAATGGAGATAAATTGCAATGAGAAGAGTCCCAGGGCCAGAAAGAGAACTATTGTATTAGACATTGTACAAATACAGAATAACTGTCCTAAAAGCTTCAGTAAATCATTTGACACCACTGGTCTGAGTCATAATGGCATTCAGTCACAGTTTGTGTCTGAAATTCTTTTAATTCTGCTCTTCATTCATTTCTCTCAGTAACGAGCTTATGCTTTACAGGAAGCATTTTTGTTAACATCAGAACCTTGAGCCTAGATGAGTTCTGTATAGCAAATTAATCTTATTGGACAAATGAGGTTGATTGAGCCGTTACATCAACTTTTAGTGTTTTTGGTGTTCAGTAATTATTTTTAAAATCTGGTTCATGTTCCAAACCAGTTCAGTTTTTCTCCATGGCCGCTCACTACTTGTCTCATAATAAGTGCAAGGTATTTCAGAAGGGCGTTGATGCGCTTTGGGTGCATGCAGACCCCTTACACAATTACGCCAGCAGCGACCTGCTCCAGAGTGTTTCAGTGTGTAAGGACCCGTCTCGGCTGAAAATACATGTGATCCAGGAACACTTCTTGTGTCTGCACACCCTGTTTGAAGCATTCGTGTAGAACTGTGAGGCGTTCCACCACCATGGAGCCAGAGCAGCTGATTACTGGAATGCAGTCCTTTGGTTAATTGTCAACTGTGAAGGAAAGTAACTCTTTTTCAAGGCTTTGCATTGAGCCAGAAGCAGATCCAGGAATATAATCTGGAGTTCCTGATTTCTAATCTCTTATGCTGAAGCGTTGCTATTACTGATTTACCCCCCCAAGAAAGAAAGATACATTGCCTCAGATTTTCAATTATGCTCATGTCCTCTAATATCAACCAGCAGGCTGCTTTAGGCAGAATAGAGCCAACTGACATTCCTAGCATAGAGAGCAAAGATAGGCACGTTTGTAACTTGCCTATTTTCTGCTTTATAGGAAACTTACATCGAGGAAAGAACAGCCTAAAGCAGAGCAGGTTTGAAGTCTAACTTTTACAAGAAGCTGAGCAAGGTCCTCTCGATTCAGAGAATTTATCTTTTCTTATCTATCCCAGCTCCCTGGGCACGAAGAGAAGAGGGACAGGGTTCCTGGCTCCCTACAACAAAGTAAGTTTCTCATAGTAATTGGCTCAGACGAAGGTAGTCTTCTTGTGAAATCTTCATGAAAGCTCTTGGCCTATGGATCTTGAAACTAAGGTCTAAAAAACAACTCTATCACAGAAATGAATGTAATTTACATTCTTCTAATTACTGCCACCAAAGGACTGCACTGTACCTTTTAAAATACAAATTATTCAAACTTTGACATAAGGAAACATAACAGTATTACAGGAAATAGAGGGATTATTGATAGAAAGCACAAATATTTTTTTTACACTAGGCAACTGCTGAATTCAGTACTTGGCTGATTAGCTCACAACTTATTACAGAAAGGAGGTTTGCAAAGCAGGGTGGTATCATGCAACCTGCTTCTTGAGAATGGGCTCTGGCCTATCTCAGCCAGAGATAGGGCTCTGCCAGAACCAGAATTTTTTTTGTTAGTCAGTCCTGACCAAAAGTGTTGCTGGAACCATTAAAAGTAAAGATGAGCTGCATTGTCCGAGAATATCTCCTGTAATTGATTAACTTCCTAGCACAGATGCAGCCTAGAGGTTCCTCTGAAGGTGAGTTGAGTCATTCTCTAAGCTTGAGTGCGGTAGTTAGATCTGTTTTTTTTCTATAGCAGGAGCTACAACACCTCTTATTTGTGCTGGAATTATTTGTGGGCACCAAAATGAAGGTTTTTTTTTAATCTGGGCATGGCCCTCACTCAGACTGTCACTATGAAGACACAATTATTTTTTGTCCTATGGGCAACAGAGTATCCAGGGAAAGATTAAATATCTGTAATTTATATTAACACATCCCAAGTTACAGAGTAATTGTTTTACTCAGTTATTCATAAAATGGTAAGCCTCCAGCAGTTCCAAGAATTATCTGTGAAAGAAAAAGCTCTTTTAGAAAAAATTATACCAAATACCATTTTTCTATTCTGTTAGAACATCAAACATTGAAGATAAAGTGTTTTACTTTCACTCTGTAGCACCTATTTAGCATCTATTGTAAAAGAATGAAACTGTGACCCTTTGGCAGCTTAGAAAAAACAATCAAAGATTATGTGAAAAATCTCCTTTTCATCATTGCACTGCTTCTGAGGTATCAAATAATAAAGAAATAATATCACCCCAAATTAGTTCAAAAACATGCATTAAAAAAATCTGTGCTTTAAGAAACTGTGAAAATTAAACATTAAAGAACAGTTCTTGACACTGGAAGCTCTTTGAAACATGTTAAGCCACACTGGAAGTCATAGCAGGAAGCCACATTATTTCTTGACACATGGTCCATTATCTTATTTGATGCCATGAATATTCATTAGAATTTACAATCTTCTATTATTTAGTTCACTGCATTAAACATCTGCTTTTTTTTCCCCCACAAGACCTGAGGGGAAACAAGATCACCTTTTATTTAAGTTGGTTAAAATCATGAAAGGATTATATATACACTATCGTATTAACTGAAACAAACCATCAAAACCTAAAGGCTGATGGTAAATGAAAGTCCTACAGTTGCTATTTGTTCTAAGAGGATGAATTCCCAAACTGCAATTTGAAGAAATGCGCACAGTCCAACATTACTGTATGTGTGTATGATGCTCTGTTATGGCAGAGCCAGATACCCGTTTGTGTTGTAATGCAATGATCTTACATCGAAGGGAATAAAATGCCAAAATCTGTGAACCCTGCTTGGCTCATTGAGCTCTGGCAATCTCGTTGAACTGTGCTGCGAAAGGGGTTGCTGTGTTCTGGGAACAACAGCTCCAGCAACTGATAAATGACAGACCAAGCATATAATTAGTGCCTCTTCAAACTTACCCAGTTTTATCATGATGCATGGCAAATAGCACTTGGGATGACTTCAGAGGTTTGCTATTCAGAGAATTTCCTAATGACCTATCATTTGTGTGATGCTTTCCTGACTAGCTAAGGATCAGTGTGCCTAAGGGGGGGTGGAAATGATAGGAGCTGTGGCTCAAGGAGAAAGCTTTTGGCCTGAAGCTGTGTAAGAGTTTTATTTTGAAAGTCATTCATATAAATGAAAAAAAAAATGACATGCTGCCTGATTATGCCTGCACACTCAACAGTAACTAGAGCCAAGGAGTCCTCCAGGTACATAGAGAATAATAAATGACCTTTCATATTGCTTGTGAAAGGAGCAAAAAGAGCCACATCTCAATCCATGTACATTTTTTAATAATATGAGGCTTTATGCCAATACTCTGATAATTTTAAATATGGCATCTATTGAAAACATGGAGAACTCAAGTTCCCGCTCCTAAAAGATACTAATGCATTTTTGTCTATAGCAACGTCCTCACATTACCATCAAAATTTCTCACTGAAAATGAAAGAAATAGGATTGACTAACAAAACCACATGTCTGTAGTACTAATTGCTATCGCAAACCTGTTTATGAGGTGAAGAGAGCAGTGATGCAGCAATAGCTAGGGAAAAAAACAGATTTCAATTCCTTTACATGACAGGAGGACAGTATCCAGCATTAACAGAGACCAGTAATAAAGATGCTGTGGGGCACAGCACAAACACTTGTGGAGTCACCTTGGGCCTGCACCAAGCCATCCCTGAATGTGGGACATAAAGAATGTAGGACCTGTGCTCCACAGTGCCTGCAACAGGGCCCAGTCTAAATACTTCCCCCATTAGGAGGACCCATCTGGATCAGCCAGGCATGGGTTAGCTCAATGGCTTGAAGCAAAGCGGAACCACCACCTACCGTCCTACCAGACCAGTGCCAGGCTCTGTGCAGATGCGTGGTCAGCAGCTCCATATGGGCCACAAGAAGCTGAGCTTCACTGGTCAATGCTGGCTTGAGCAAATACACCAAGCCTGCTCAGGGGTAGCAAAGAGCCTGTATGTACAGCTGTAGGCTGTCATGCAGCACTCTTACTCCTCCCTCTTTGCTCCAGGCCCTGTGACCGCAGAGTCGGGCTTTTATAGCTTTTTCCATCACCACGCTTCAGTTACTGTCCTCCTACACCCAGGTTGTTTCCACTTCGTAGAACCCAGATCCCAAACCCAGGAGATTGGGGAGGCGAGTACAAAGACATTTGAATATACCTGCAGGGATCAGCCTGGATGTGGCAGTGCCATTCCTGAGCCAGAACAGAAAACTACTTCTGGAGTCAGTTTGGAACTCTGAATTCCAGAATTGAGTGTTGTGTTGAAACTCAAGGTTGGCTTTACACAAGAAAGGTTCGGGACTAGTTTATTACATTAGCTGAATTCTGTGAAAAAACAATTGTATTGCTTCTAACCACTATGAGGTGTTACAATGAGCCCCTGTGGTACGTACTGTAGGCAGGCTACTCCCACTGCTCTCTTGATTTCACTGGAGCAGGATACATAAGTCCTTTTAACATTAATGTCTGCCAATCACACAGACAAAGGTTTGGTGCAGGAGACACACGAGCAGGGGGAAAAAAAAGACACAGTTAAATGTCACAGGCAAATGAACATGCCTGACACCTGTAGAGAAAGAAATTGTGATTAATAATGTTCTTATTTCCTTTAGGCAATCATGGTAAGCAAGCAGATTGCGTGCCTTTATCTGGCTACCTTTGTTTCCCAATAGAGCCAAATTTCTGCTTCTCACTTTGAAAAGCTGTAATTGTACCTGACACAGCCTTCACACTGAATCTGTTATTTTGTTCAGAAATTTAATTAACTTTTGATTACTTTAATTTAACACATTCCGGTATCTGTTTTGTAATTGTATGAAGGACTAAACAAAACACTAATCTATTTTTAATAGTGTATTTAATTTTTGCTGCATACTTTAAACACGCATAAAATCAACTGCTCAAATCACAGGATTGCTCTTCCACAACAGGAATACCCAACAGGAATACCAGCCTTCACTGGAAACAATTCTGACATCTGTAGGGACAGCAAATTGGCTCTGCTGGAAGAGCTAGAGGTGTACCAACTATGATGCTACAAAACTGGGGCAGAGGAAGTCACGACCTTCCTCAGAGTTATGGTGCAAACCAGAAAGATAAAAATCACAGTGCCATCTCTTCCTCTCGGTCATCTTTCCCCAGAAGTTTGCAATGCCTCTTTTGAAGGCTAAACAGAACTGGGATCTATTTGCAAGGCAAAGTTGATAATAGTCTTCACCCCACATCTCTGGAAGAGCTATTTCTGATAGCTTTACACTGGCATCATGCAATACTTGTGGTCTTTGAGTGACAGGGCTGCTATTCCATCTCATTTCTGCTGCTTCACTACTAGGGAAATTCCTCATGCCCTCCCTCTGCTTTCCTTATTTAAATACCTCTGGAGGAATGAGGAGGATGCTGGGAGGCAGACAGACTCCTGACCTCAGTGCCCAGACAGCGCTTTGAGTAAGAGAGGAGTCAGTACTAAATACAGTCACCGTAACGTGTCTGCTGCTTAGACAATAAAATGATTCTACCACCACCACCTGATCCTCTCTACACCCACATCACAGTTCAGCAATATCTTCTCTCTTCCAGCTAATCGGCATTTCGGGTGGCAATTCTGAGATGTAGAAAGAAGAAAGCTGAAGTGAACTAGACTGCATCGCCAAATATGAAGAGCCAGATAGCTCATCACAGATAGCGTGAGTAGGCTAAGTAGATCAAAACCAGAAGCAAGATCAGTAAACTGGGAGCAAAAGAAAAGAAAAAGGGATCATCATCCAACAGAAAACAAAGGACTTGCCTCAGTTCAGGATGTAAGATTGTAAACATCACTTCAAAACCAAAACACACTATCATTCTCAGCTGTCACGTGCCAGTTTTAACATCTTAAACTTAAGATATGCAATACCTTTTTTTCTTTCTTTGAGGGATTGATCTGTTGTTTCAGCATGGCCAAATTAAAAAGTATACTTTATGTGAACATTAATTCCAGTTTACAGAGTATTTTGTGGATTTTTCTTTATTTTGTGATGGAAATTTGCAATTCATTGCTGCAAATTCCACCTTTCCAGGCCATCTCTGATGATGAGAGAGTCTTCTAACAGCAACCTCTACTAGCTAGCACAGTGGAGTCCGTCAGTTCTGTCTTACCCTTCACAGCAGTAGTGGCATCCACCTGTGATTCTTTACGAAATGTTTCTAAGTGATTTAACTAAGTACTCTTTATTTCCTTGTATGTGCCCTGCTACTTTTCTTTTTTTTTTTTTTTAATCTCTGTATGTGTGAGAAGAGAGACTTCCACACTGGACAATGGAGAAAATAAAACATTTAAATCTAATTCTTCTCTTCACACTCTGCAGCCTTTCAGCTACCTGTGTCCCACAGGAGGTAGTTCTACCAAGATATAACCCTTACCAGCAACCTATTTTATATCTTTGCTATCTCAGTGCCACTGCAGCTTTGGATAGTCTCTCTTCAAAACAGATGACACTACCTAGGTGCACTCTGTTGATGTGCTAGCTGCTTGAAAGAACTTTGATCATGGTTTCAGACACTGCAGACAGAGGAATAACATCTATGATACATCTTGTCCCTTCGAAGTTCCAGTCAACTACTTCCCCTGCCAACTGGTATGCAGTACCAAACTTATTACTAACAAAACCAAAAAAAAAAAAAAAAACTTATTCCTAGGGAAGAATTCAAGACAACATGAGACCATTTTGGTACTGAAAGATCTCTAGCGTTTCATCCTCTGATAAACAGGAGAAAGCCAAGTACCCACAGAGGCAGAGCTCAGAGCTCCCAGCACCCACCCCCCTCTTCACAAGAGGATTTGTTCCATTAAACATACATGAAATATGCATGACCATTCGCACAAAGGGTAAGGAAAAACACATGTCCTCTGAAATTTGTTAGAAATGGTTCATACTGCCATCTGCCCCTACGAAAGAGAACTGATGTGAAAATAACCAGAGATGTCTTATGGTTACCAGTCTTAAAATACCTACTCTCTGCTCCAGGAACAACAAGCGGAGAGAATAAAAGATATATTCTGGGACAGCTGTCAAATCCAAAACATGCAGGAAAAGATATTTATATAATAACTGATAAAAATATCAATATATTTTATGCATGGATATATTCTTTAGATGACATGAGGTTCTTTTCTATGTGAAACCCACAATCAAATTTACTATCATTCTTTGGCATACAAAGAGATGTCCTTAACCTAACTATGGCCCAGTAAGATTTAAGAAATGCAAGATGCATTACAACAAAATCAGTTTGGCTTCCCAAAGGAAAATATGACATAATTACACCAAGAATCCATAAACAAAGACATCATACTAGTTTTTCTATATGCTGTTTCACAGGCATTTGTGTTGAAACTTGCATGAGTGAACATTCTTCATCAAATCCTGGTGTAAATAATGGTAGTGCAACAAAGAAGGATCACTATCCTTGTATATTAACATCCTTTATAATCTGCTTACATAATTTGCTCAGACTGTAGTATAATCCATTTTCCTTAACAATCAATTTATATCACAAATATATATATGGAAAAACCCTCACATTAAATGGATTTCTACCTCATTAAACTCTCCTTAATGAGTCTGGGGATACAGCTTTAGAATAAACGAACAGAAGGTATTTTAAATAAAATTAGCTGAGTTTAAATAAAACCAGCTCATACTTAACAATACCCTACAGCTAGCAAAAATTATCTGGTTTATGCACTAACCACCTAGTGTGATTTCTTCTTCTTTCACAAAGATTTGCTTTGGGAAGAACAACCTCACTGAACACTCATGGAAGAGAATGTTATTTTCAAATAACAGACAGATGCCAAATGTATCCCTGTGTGTAACGCTGGCTATTAATGAGTGCATAGTGCCCCTTGCTGTGCCACAGATAACTTCAGTAATCTTACTCTATGATTGATGTCAAGTAATAAAATTTGGCTTCTTACCCACGCTGCTATGTATTACATCCTTTTTTTTATTTTTTTAAGCATGGCTGCAAAAATAAAATCTTCAGTCTTAAAATGAATTCCAAGAGAGAATTCTGCATCGTTCTATCCTGACTTTGCTGCCAATGTTATTCAAAACTTGCATCTGTCAGAACTCACGGACAGGAGGAAGGCACAATGCTTCTAATTTAGCAGCTGTTCCATGAATGTTAGGGTATGTAGCCAAAAACCTGAAAGACAGTAAGAGAAGCAGTTGCAATACTTTAACTTTTCCCATGAGGTATGGGAGCTTATTGCAGAGCTACGCCTCTCTTTTTCTGATCCTGATTTTGATCCCTAGCTATCCAGATCCCCTTTAACTGCATTCTTCTCTGGCCCAAAGCAGTGTGGTTGGATAAATGCTCCAACTTGATGGGTTCACTTCAGTCACCTGAAACACAAACGTTACTTGTTTTTAAAGAAGTGACAGATAATATTCAGGTTAATAACTCTTTCATTTCCACGCAGAAACCACACAGCATACTATTTTTATCCCGAACGTGCTACATTTCCCCACCAGAAAACAAGCAGATTTTTCATTTCTTAAAAAAAAAATTAAAAAAAAAAAAAAAAGAAAGAAAACCCGTCTCCCTGCTAGCCGTGGGGCACGGGTAAGCTGAGCTGTAAAAATACTTGTTTTATTCCGTTCTAAAGCTTGCGTCCTCACCGCCTGCCCGCTCCTTCCAGGTGGCTGGCAAAGCACAAGCCCCGCGTTACCCTCTGCGAAACGCCTATAGCATTTGGAAACGCTTTTCTCTTGCGTTTTAACGAGGACTTTGTTGACCGCCTGCGTGTCAAATAAGCCGCGCCGAGCTCCCCGCACCGCCGCCCCGCGCTCTCCCCCGCCGCCGCTGACAGGCCCCGGCCTCCCGGGCCCCTCGTCCCCCCGCAGGATGGCCCCGGCTCCTCCCCTGCCCCCGCCATCGCAGCCCGTCACCCCCGGGGACTGAGGTTGATCGTGTGCCGGGGACGCGCCGTCCCTCGCCCCACCGGGCAGCGAAGCGAGCAGCCCGCGGTGGCGGAAAGGCGTTACCCGGCGGCGGCGGCAGCGGCCGGCCCGAGCGCGGCGCCCGCCCGTCCCCGCCCTCAGGCCGCGTTATGGCGGCGGCGCGGCCGGCGCTGGCCCGGGCCTTGCTGCAGCAGTGCCTGTCCGCCCGGCTGCAGGTGAAGCCGCCGGAGCCCGGCTGCGAGGCCGAGTGGGTGGAGGTAACGTCTGCGGGCGGCGGCATCCCCCTCCCCGTCGCCCCTTCCTCCCGCGGCGGCGGCCCCGGGGCGGTGAGGGAGGGCGTCCCGCTTTCCCTACGCGCGGTCAGACCCGTCACCCCCGCTCCTTACGGAGAGCCCCGTTGGGGTCTTTTTTTTTGTTTGTTTTTGGTGTATGTTTGCCTTCGGACCCTGAACCGGAGCGGTCTGTCTCTCCTGAGGGTCGCTCTTCGTAGAGGGGCTGCCCCGGGGGGCGGGCTGGGCCCCGCCGGCACCCAGCGCCCTCCAGCCCCTTCCCTCCACCGGCCCGGGGCGGGGGAATGGGGGCAAATGGAGTAAAAAAACTAGCGGGGCAGAGTAAAGACAGGAAAAACGCTCGCCAGTTACTGTCACAGGCAAAGCAGACTTAATTTGGGGAATTTAAGTAAATTTGTTGCCAGTTAATATAAATATTTAATTAGTAATTTGGGTATTGGGATATTTTTCCCAATAACCCCCCC
>JAOXJM010000041.1:36334477-36351672 GCA_026413425.1 Tringa solitaria | reverse complement strand
TTTATTTGGGTTTTGGGTTTTTTTTCCCAATAAACCCCCCCCCCCAAAAAAAAAAAAAAACAAACCCAAATACTTAGACATTTGAGGAAAACACCCCTCCTCCTTTTCCAGGCTATGCTTAACTTCACACACCTCTCCTGCCCCTTCCCAGTCTCCAGCCCAGGGCCCTCTCCTTCCTCCTGGTTGTCACCAGGGGTGACAGTCCCTTCAGCCCAGAAAGGAGCAGCACCCGAGGTTGGGTCAATGCACAGCAGTTTCTCTCTGCTGCTCCTTCTCATTCTTTCCCTGTGCCCCAGCATGGGTCTTCCACAGGCTATAGACCTTCTGGAGCCATGACTGCACCACCACAGAGCACCTTCTCTTCCCCTAACCTTCTTCTTCCCTCTTTGACATTATCTGCCCTTTCTTAAATACACTTCCACAGAGGTGCTGCAAACTTGGAAGAAAGGCCAGGTAGAGAATGGGACTATGGCAGCAGTAGTTCTGGTATTTATTTTTTTTCCTGACCACTAAGTAAAAATGAAACTTTGGCTGCTGACCACCACACAGCTTGAGGGAAATGTTGTAATTTTCCCTTTTTCCTCACAGTCTTCTGTCGAGAGAGGCAGGTTGGTCTGCAGACTCTTTGGTCTATGTGCTATGCATACAGCCCAGGAACCTTGACCAAAGTGCGAAGGCTGCCCTTTGGGATGTGCTGTCCTGCTGTCGTTGTCACTGTCGATGGGTAACCTACAATAGAATAATTCATCTATGCTGGTGTCAACTATTTAGCCCTTGGGTTTTTTTCATTTTGTCTCATCTTTCTAAAAGACTACAACAACAGAAAAAGCTAAATACAGTCATTCACATAACTTTTTAAAAGCAAAAATTCTACCATGTTTAAAGGTCTTAGGAGTTCATTCAAGGAATCTGAAGATATTTTTTTTAAAAAAACCCTGTCCCTAGGTGTTTCCACTGTTTGTCTTTCACATTGTTCTTAAAATGTTTTTTTCCTTGTTCGGAAGAGGCAGATGGATCCATAAGACCTAGTTTCTGCAGCATGGTCTGGGAGACCAGAACGTTTTGCTCAAAGGAAATGCATATCATCTCACAGATGCAGTGTTTGGCTGAAGTACATCTGTGTATATTGCATTATTAGCCTCTCAGTGTAAGGTTAATTAAAGTGGAAGTTGCTCAGCACAGCATAAATTAACTTTAGGTGAAATATCCTATTTCTAGCTTGTGAATTTCAGAAGTAATTGTACATCTAGTAAATAAAAACAGAAATGTAATTTTGCTGGCTGTTTTTTAAATTATCCAAAAAGAGACATATGTTATGGTTTAGAGATATTATGACTAACTCTTTTACAAGGACGTTATGCTGTTTATATCTCTTACATGAAGTTTTAAATGGCTTAACCAAAATCACTGGGAAAGTAATAGATTGCACTAAAGGAACCTGCAAGAGATTTGGGCAGTCTCAGCAGCAGATATTTTTCAGGCATGAACCTTATTAATATTTGTCATGGGCATTTAGGAATCTTTCCTGGATACCTGGGTCTTTTTAGGAAAAATCTGTTGTGATGACAACTAGTCACCGTGCAGCAAAAAAATGAGGGAAGTTCATAGTTTCTTTAGTATGACTACTTTAGAAGTCATTGGAAGGAATCTTTGCTGCTGATGTTTTCTGGTAGGATAGTGTTATTCCCTATATATGCATGGCAATGCAAAAAAGCCCCCCAAAACCTCATAAAATATTTACCTAAATTAGGGTGTTCCTAATGATTTATAACAACTTAAAAGTAGGTCCTCACCTTGAGAAATTTCTAGTGTACTATAAATAACACGTTATGTAGGTGGCTTTGAATAGCTTCTGAGCTTTAAGAGACCCCTGTAGGTACTGCAGGAACTTTAGAGTAGATGTTCTTTATCGGGAAAAAGGTTTGGAGTGTACTTTATATCTATACATGAATCACTGCCTTCATTGTGTTTTCATGGGTTTTTTCTGGTCTGTTGAGGATTACTGGGGATGGAATGCCTTGCTTATGGAGAAATGTTGGTTAGATAGCATCCATAAAAGGTTTATGTATACAGCAAAATGCTTAGGAGGGAAAAAAGGAATTCTTCTTTTAAAGGCAGGGGAGAAATAAGATGAGATTTGGTGTATTTCACAACTGCAGGAGAAAAGAAACGTAAAAAGAATATTTGGCTAAAAAGTGTAAGTGCCTACACTTTATGCAAAGAAAACTGTCTTTCCCTTATCTTCTTTCCCTTGACTTGTTTGCTGGCTAAGATAGCAAAAAGGGGTGCAAAATACCAGGCACAGACTTGTTCTGTGACCTGTGGTAGATGAAGTAATCTCTCTTTGCTGCAGCTGAATGTAAGAAATATGAAGAAATCTGCTCACAGGGTAGCAAATCTGAACTTGAAATGGAAATGTCAAAGATTGATTTATATAAGTTAGTTTCACAAACTGGCTTCTTAAGGAGTACAAAGTGTCTCTCGTTTCATTATCAGTCGCATTACATTTTCCTGGGGAAAAAAAGAAAAAGAAATTAAAAAATCTTAAAGTTGAGATAACATTTTGCAGAATATATTTGGGGTTTGCTAATGAAATCCTGCAAAATTCAGCTGAATGTATTTAGTAAGGAGGTGAGGAAGGGGTTACTTGTTTTTCCTGCAGAAGAGCTGAGAAGCAGTGTCTGGAGGCAGCTTTGTTGAGGCAGGCTGTATGGCCTTTGGGGCTGGGCACTTCAGCCCTTGGTGATGCAGGTTGCCTGGTCTGATGATTACTTAGGACAGTTGTATAAATGCCAGTGTTGCAGAGTAACTTGCTTTGCTGGTGTATTTGTGTAGGCGTTTTACTGATAACAGCAAATCCTCGCAGAGCAGTTTCCCTGCCCAGCCGCCTGCCTGTCACTACCTAAGTTCCTTCCAGTGGCTCTTTGCACATCGGCATGTTGAATTTGTAACCATCTCATTTGTGTTATTTTGCTTGACGTTTCATGTGTTAAATATAGCTCTGAAAAGCAGTCAGCTAGACTTTGACAGGTTGCAGAGGACCTTCAGCAATGGTTTTGCTTTGGTTCAAAAGGTTTACATGTTCCTGTTCCTTACACTGGCAACAAGCACGAGTCGTAGGACATCTGAAACACTGGGACAAGACCAGAGGACTGACAGGCATTATTATTAGGTAGCTCTTGAAATTCTGTTCCATTTTACTTCTTCTGTTCAATTAATTAAATTAAAGAACAAAAGAGTAAGTCATAATGAGCTTGAAACATGCTTGTACCTGGGTTGGAAATAGTGATCAACCAAAGTTTTCAATCATAGTTGAAACTGTGTTTCAACTTACAGACATTTGAATAGTTTTCAACCATAACATGGTTGATAAGTGCTCTAAAAGATCATAAACACACAATACAAATGGAAGCATCTTCTAGCAGCTTTAGTTTGTCTCTGAATTGATTTTTTTTCTCATTTCACCTCCTGTCCCTCCAATTTCCCTCAATATGTATGTCTCATCTTGTGATAAAAAGTATATTCAAAAATAGGTATCAAATCATGAGAGAGGTTGGAAAAATAATGAATTTTTTTACTTAATCTTTAGCTGTCTGGCCTTAGGACTTGCAGATGCCACTTTATTTACCTTTTAAAATGAGCTGCTTGCAGAATATTGTTACTTAGAATGATTTTCTGTGATGGGTGCTGTATCACGGAGTCACTTATTTCCAATGCAGTGGTCAAATATATACAATGTAAATGTGTTTGGCCTATTTTATCACAAACATTTTTATTAGCAGGTATGTGTGCATTATTATTCTCTGTGAATATCCTGACACCGACCTGTTTCTGGAAGGAATATTTAGCTAAACCTGTAAGGATATCAAACTTCTGGCAGCCTGCATTGCTCTCCCTCGTTTGACCAGATGGTTTGAAATGTCATTTGAGATTCATGCCATCAAATTTCTTAGAGTGTTTATGAAATACGGCAGTCATTTGGGAACCTGTGTAATATTCTGCAGTGGTCAAAATGAGTTTTGAAAGGAGCCATTTAAAGCTTTTGAAAGTTCTCAGCATGTGATGTTTTGGCTACAAAGAGCTTTCTCTTCTTCCAGAAGTTAGTCGCTAGAAAAGTAGTTGAGAAGGCACAGCTCTTCTCAGTCATTGCCTTTAGCATTTTGTTTAATCTCTGCAATAACAAAAGGATAAAATCTCATGTGTATAGCTAAGTTTTCTTCACCAAAACCTTTTATCTTTTAAAGAAAAAACCAAAAAAAAAAAAGATTTTAAGAAACTATTC
This sequence comes from Tringa solitaria, assembly GCA_026413425.1. Taxonomy (NCBI): domain Eukaryota; kingdom Metazoa; phylum Chordata; class Aves; order Charadriiformes; family Scolopacidae; genus Tringa; species Tringa solitaria. The sequence goes on along the minus strand of JAOXJM010000041.1, from coordinate 36,347,390 downwards.
ACATTCTTTATCCTTTTGCTTTGATAACGTAAATATTAATGACTCCTTCCTGCCCCAATCTAGTTAGCATCTCCTAGGTGGTATTTTGTAAGCTGACTTTTATTTTTCTTCTAACAAAAAATATAAAGATACTTGACAAAGCAGTGGTGAGATTTTTTTTTAGATACTGTATGCCTGTGGATATTGTATGCCTTTTTTTTTTTCTGAAGAAGTCATTCAGGTACACTTGTGCATGAGATATAATTGCTGTCGGCTGCAGAGCCCATCAGTTTGTCTTAATAAAGCACAGGCTGTTGCACATGCATTCCTTGTGAACTAACCAAGAGAGCAGAAAAGCTGCACAAGAATTTCCTTGTGCTTTCTTCTCATTACAGACCTAATTCTTCCCTCAAATAGCTAGTTCTTATACAGAGTCTCTCTGGGTGCTAAAAGAAGTGGCATATCCTTTACTCTATACAAATCAGGAAAAAAAGGTCCCATTTCACCAAAAAAGATCTCACCCAAACTGATAAATAATACTTTGAACAACTTCATAATATTCTGAACAACTTCATAGTTGTTGGTCATCATATTTAAATTGGTCTTCATAGTTAAATCTTTACTTAACAGACTCTGTGTTTTTTCAGAATTACCCTGTACTAGATTACTTTTAACGTCAAAATACAGTTCAGATCACTGACAAGTCCTATGTTGTTTGTCATGTTTCATAATTTGAAACTCATAATTCACACTGGAAGTTATTTTATCTGTATGTTTCATAGGAAGAAAGCTTAAATTATTTCCTGTGCTGGTTTTAAGTGTCATCTTGTCACCTTGTATATGTTAATAATGTGCATTGTACATTTCAACTAAAATTGGTTTCACATGGAGCTAATAAATTGGCTTAATTGTATGTAGAACTATTGTGTAGGTAAGCAGTATATATCTCATAAGCTTCCACAGTGTGGTGTGTAAACTTGGTGTCTGAAGCTGTACTCAGTAATGAAAACTACTCTCGGAAGCTTTTTTGTTGCATAGTTTTGTCAGTTTTGATATAAGTTTAATCATAAGCGTGTATAGTGGACAATGAGAAACATTGACACAGTTTTCTGTAATCTTTTGTAGATCCAGAGAGGGCTTGTTATCTACATATGCTTCTTCAAAGGTGCTGGTGAGGACCTTGTTCCAAAAATTGGTATGATATAATCCTTATAAATTCTTGTATTGTTTGAAAATTAAGAAAAGCAGTAGAGGCAGAGAAGGCAGCAACCATTTGGAAAAGGAGAAGTCAAAAAGCAATCAGATAGCATCATTCACAATCAATCACCTGGCTGAAAGAACAGCTTGGTTGGTCTTGTTTCTTCCGACAGTCATCCGTACCCCTTACTCTGTCCGTCTGCTCATGATCAGTCTGTCAGAAAATCAATTCCCGTGGTAACATCCTAGCAGAGAAAGCGCTGCACCTGCAGTTTGAAATATTACATGTTTCAGGCAACAGGTTCAGTCCAGGACAGAACAGAACTTAGAGAAAAATGTTTTCAAATAATTCTTGGCTTGATTTGAGAGTATTTTAACACTGATCTCACTGTATGTGTAGGATATTTAAAATTCTAGCCAGTAGAGGGAGTTGGGTGGATAACTAAAGGGTGTCCTTCCCATCTCATTTCAGAGATACTGTGTACACGGTTAGCATTTCAAGTGCAGTTTTCTGGTTCAGAAGTGGTAACAGCAATATCTTCAGTTCTTTCCCTCTTCTCCACATACACTTTAACATTTACATCAAAGCAGAGAAGATGCTGTGGATAAGGTCAAATGGTAGTGATTTCTGGCTTCATACACAGCTGGTTTGGCTTGAGGTTTTTTGGTGGGTGGGGTTTTTTTGTTGTTTTCTTTTTTGATTTTATTTCACTACTTCTCCCTCCTTTGCTCCATCCTTTGCTGGATCACCTGGGAAATTCCATGATGCCATCTATTCCAGATAAAAGTGCCCCTTTTCTTCTTTATGGCTGGTTGATATTAGTGGTTTCACAAAAGGTTGTAACAATAGTCTATTTCAGGCTACCTGCTGGGAACAGCAGAAAGACCTGGCAGTGCAGAAGCACAGGTGCTATTGAAAATGCTGAGAGCAGCTCCTGGGGGGTTCTCTCATGGTCTTGGAGGGCACAGTCTTTCTGTGATGCTAAACTAAGTTGAAATCTTTGGGTATATTTAAAGCTATTATATGAAAATTGATTTTGTGCTTGTGAGAGTTTCAGGAGAGTGTTACTTGAACATAATGACCTTTTCAGCTGTAAGGCAGTTGAAACAGGTCAGAAAAAGAAAATTCTGTTTCCTATTAGGAGATTCATCTATGTTTATGTTCCTTAAGTGTCTGCCTTACAGTATGCTTTTTCCTAAACATATTTTGAAACCGTTTAAATGAGTGGGTTTGGTTTCTGATTCACAACTCAGCTCTTTTTGCTTTGAAGAACATTACAATTTTATGGGTTTGGAGGCATGACTAGTATCCTCACAGCTTTTACAGAGTTGGATGAAGTTTTGCAAGAGTCATTTGATTTGTTATAGAAACATTGCAAAATATAATGCTAGTAAATGCATCGATTTTATTTGCAAGTTTATATATTCTGGCTGATGGGCCAAATTGCATCTGGGACATTCCTGCCCATTTCCTCTCTCAAAAGACAAGCTGGCACCCCCACGTCTCGCAGTGGGGCAGGCACTGAAAAGGCACTCACTCCACTCAAGACCAAGCTGCTGAGCTGTGGCTTCAGCACAGACCGGTGCTGGGCTCTGCTGAGAACTGCTGCGACCACAATGAAAAGACAGACAGGGCAGAGACTTCTCTGAAGTGCACTGAAGGTGGTGGTATCTCCTGCAGTGTGTAGTGCTGTGCAAATGTTGCCCATTTGAGTACCAGGCAATCAAGCCAGCGTCACTGGTTAAGATTCTGGGTTTCTTTATGGGTGTCCAACTAGAATCAAGTTTAGGATTTTAGACAGCCAACCACTTTCCCCCCAAAATAACTCTTTAGACATATTATATTGATATAAATATCCTTCACATTCTTCACAATACCAAGACATCTAGGCTGATTAATAGTATTTATTGACTGACTGTGTTCCATTTCATTAATAAGCAGTTTCTTTACTTGAATAGTTTGTCATGCATCGTGATATTCGCTGAATCTTGTTTATGATGTTATATTAGGTCCTATCTAATTTACTTTAGTTACACTAACTCTTATTTTATTTTTACTTGCAGTCAATACACTGTTGAATGTTAAATTAAGTGAAAATGAAAGCGGCGAGTACGTTTCAGTTCTTGATTTACCAGGCAACGTGCTAATCATTCCACAAGCTACCCTAGGCGGCAAACTGAAGGGAAAAAAGATGCAGTACCATGCAAACATTGAAAAAGAAAACGGGCTGGAACTTTACTCTCAGTTTGTGACTTTGTGTGAAAAAGAACTGGCTGCCAATGCCAAATGTGTGGAAGCAGGCGTTCTCGTCAAGTACGGCACATACGGAAACAGGCAGGTGTTAAAACTGGATACAAATGGACCTTACACTCATCTGATTGAATTCTGAAAAAAAAATAATATTCTGGATACAGGACTGGCTTGCAATTGTTGTCCCTGTTTTCATTTGTGGAAATTAATGTACTTACCTGGTTTGGGAGGAACAGTACAAGAAAGACGTTTGCTCATCTGTACTGGTGTTGCCAATCCCATTAAATAGAAGCATGCTTGAGACTGCTTTCTGATAATGAGTATGTCTTTTACATCTGTATTCATCTGAAGTGTGCTTAAAATAATTGTTAAGTTTAATCCAATGAAGATGTATGATTTGGAAGGTTTTATTAACAAAAATGGGATAATGCATATGTTTCTTACTACAAAATAATGACAAAAGAATTACATGTATTAGCTATTGTAAAGTACACTTGAGGAAGCAAAGTTTATAGATTTTAAAAAAAAAAGAATGCTGAGAACAAACAACTTATTTGTTCCCAGATTTTCTGAGTCAGACCAGTTTTGTCTTTTTATCTAGAAAATAGCAATGTTTTCTAGCTAACAAATATACTGAAAGCACAAATTCACTGAATTTTCAGCCTCTTAGAGAGAGGTACTATAAGAAAGTCCACCCCCTCATGCAGAGTACATGAGGGTGGGACACCCAAAATAGCACAAGGACTGAACATGGGCTGTACAGGGAAGAAAAAGTGAGGCACGTCTAGAAACTGAAGTCAAGGCAGTGCCACTGAATTGCTTTCTTGAAGTTTGCACTCTGAATCGCCTCTGATGTGTTTTGATGGGCTGCTTGCTATAGCTTGGTCTGTGTCCTTGTTACCTTGGTCTTGTCTACTCGATTCTTTCATAACACAGCCTCAGGAAAAGGACTGAAATATTCAAATGAAAACAAAATAAAAAAGGTTCGATGTATGCTGCCATCTCATTGTTCCCTCTGCCCCTCTTCCTTCCTTCCAGCTCTTTGGCTGTTGAATCCGCCAGGCAGAGACTAGCTTATATTTCTTTTCTATTCAGCGCTGGCGCATTGGGGGCCCCATTCCCAGCTGACCCCCTCTGCAGTGCTGCCATGAACGTTATTAACAGATGGTGGTAAGAAGCCACGATGGGAAATTCTGCCTTGTAAAACAGTAAGAACTGGAACAGCTACATGAAAATGTGGCAAATTCAAAACTGATTCAAGTGTATTCATCCCACGATGAGTCAAGCTTCTCTTTTACTGCAGCAATATGGTTTTGAAGTCAGTAATTTAGAAGGGTTCAAAGTGAAATTTGACAATTAGCAGTAATTATCCAGAATTCCCATTCAAATAATTCTTCTGGAAAAAATGTAAAACCTCGTGGTTATTGAACATGCCAGCTCGTGCAATCTGAAATCGTGGGTCAGTAGTTACAAATATTTTGTCCTTACCTTTATTTAAAAAAAACCCCATAACTGAATGTGTAATCTGCAGGCTCAAACTGTGCAATGAGAATTAAATTTTTTTGAACAGGTCCAAATCTCATAGTTTTGATAAGAGAGTAATGAGATTTTTCAGATTAACATAATGTATGGTTAGTAATTATGAAATACCTAAGAATGTTGAATTCTGGCAATGGGCACTCTCACAGTTGAAAACAGCAATTCACACAAATGGCCTGGAAATATTAGCTAGGTCCCAAATGACATTTATTCATTAATAATTAACAGTTACGATAGACACAATATGAGTCATATTCTAAGTTCTCACTAGCGACAATTAAATAAGATTGTCCTGATGTGAATAACTAATACAAATTCATTATGATCCGTGTGCTAGAAAAAGCTTTTTTTATTCCTCTTTCTGGTGGAGGCCAAATCCTAAAAAGTGCTGAGTAACACCACTTCTCACTGACCTTACAGGAATTGCAAGTATTCAGTATATCTCAAGAATTGATCTTTGAGGTATAATACAAAGTCTGCAGATTTAATTTTTTTCTTTTTTTCCTGGCCCTGGAAAGATCTTTGGCAGCCTGACAATTCATCCTCTATATTTCAAGAACTCTGCAAAGTCTAAGAGGGATGAGCCTCAAAATGTTTAGTGAATACCCATAAACTTATGTATATTTCAGTGGTTCTTTGGACAAGACAGAACTCTGAAGTTTCTGGAAAAAGGTGGCATCTTCCTGTATTATCTGCCCATTTCTGATTTATTTGTGTATGCGTCTTGGGATGCTGATTTCTGCTGTCTTCTGCTCCAGCGACTGGCAGCTTGTTGAATGCTGTGCCCTTTGTACTGCTTTATTTATATCTACTATTGATCCACAATCCATTTACTGAAAGAAGCCATTTCTGAATAACATGATGGACCATACTGATGAAAAAATTGATTAAAATTATTTTTTCAAAGCCAAATGCTCAATTCTTTCTGCCATGTGTATGCTTTAAACAGATGACCTGACACTGCTTTAAATAGTTTCTATTCTATGACTAGACAAAAGCTCAAATAATTATCCTGTTCTATACTTAGAGAATATCTATTGGAAGGTACTTAATATTCCCCACTTCCTTGAAATAAACTACAAAATCAGCAGTCATCATCATGCTGTTCTAGCGTGGCCTCCAACTCAGGTGTCACCCAGTAATTGTTATATTGGGTTTTTGTGACCTTGTTTGCAGCGTGCACACCCAGTCGTGCCGAAGCCGAGCGTGCGTGGACTATGAACTGCGCTCATAAAACCAATGAGTTCAGGTGCAACTGCTTGTTTTCTGGTTAACAGTGCTCCTGCTTCCTTCCCATGCCCTCTGTGGAGGTACTCACCTCTGCTGCCACACGCAGCATGCAGCACACAAGCACTCACCCGGGACTGGAAGGTAACGCACGGCATGTAGCCCGGTGTTACTGCTCGCAACTCTGCACCTGTGTTGCTGTGGCTCGTAACAGTCCACAGGCTTTGTCCTGAGTTTACGGGACCTCAGGATGGAGGCTTATCACAAGTGCTTAGTCTGAACTTCCCTTGATCTTCGTGGAGCTTTGGTTTTACTTGATTTAGCTGTCACAACAACTTTTGTAATGACAGGAGACTATGGCTAATATTTTTTTTTTTACTTTTGCTTGATACAGTGCAACCACAGTTTTTAATAGATATTAAAAATAAGTAGTTATTCTGTGTAGAGTGATATGTTTATGCCTCTAACATAATGCTACAGTGTACAGCAATAAGGCCTGTTGGAAGAGCAGCGACCTTGAGAAGACACCAAGCTGCAGCATAGAGTAGAGGCGTGGGATGGGGAGAGACGGGGCACAGGCCAGCACTGAGGACCCCAAGGCTATAAACAGCTCGCCATTGGTCAGTTAAAGAAACACAGACTTGGAGCTGGACAAAACTACTCTTAGGAGTAAAAAAGTGAAGAAAGAACAAGTATCTAAGATAAATAAAATACAATATACATAGTTGCAGACCAGTGAAGAAAAAGCAAGGTGTAAAACTTTATTAGAAAACATGTAAAAATAACCTTGGGTGAGAGCTATTTCCAAAAGAGGAAAAAGGAGAGAAAGAAGAAGAAGAAACCATTATCACTAATGGCATACTCCTACAGGCACAGGACTCTGGATGCTGATGATCCACTGTGCTCCCTCCACCAGATGGAAGCCACAGGGAGGTGAAAGGGTAAGCATGACCCCAGGGCTAGGTACTAGACAGTGCATGCATAACGATTTCAGCTGTAGAGTTGAGACTTTCTATACAATTCCTATACAATTAGATCTGGATTAATAATAATTCTTTGATTAGACTGCTAATCAAAGTTGCAACTACACTAGCAATAAATTCTGTGTGACTTTACACATGGGGTGGGTTTCTTTTTGCCCATAACAAGTTTTTGCACGTAACAGCTCCTGCAGACCGTTGCTTCCCCATGTGGAAATGGCACCCACTTGGTGGTGGGCTGCTGGATGTTAGCCAGCCTTTGTGGCATTTTTCATCAGGTCCTTTAATGCAGCTCTGCTGTCTCATCCAGTTGACCACAAAAGCTGCAAGAAAGTTTCTTTCTTCATGGTGACTCAATGCAACTGCTGATCTTTACCCCGTCCTTGAGAACAAAGTTGGTTCCATCAGCCTGAGGCATCTACTTGGATTTAAAAGTATGATCTGGTGAACCTCAACCTCACTTCTGGTATGAAAAGAGCTTCTTTGGAGAAGGACGTACAAATCTTTTAAGCTTCCATTATTTTCTGCTTTTAGTCTCTAATAGTCTCTGCTTTGCTATATGGTCTCCTTCAAACTCACTATGTTTCTTTTCTGAAGCTGGAGTGGCAGTGCCACAGAGGGCTAGAGCAGTCTCCAGAAACCCACAGGCATTACCTGTGGTCTGTCACCAAAGCCCTTCAACACTGGCTTAAAAATTTCTTAACTTATTTGCATCTCAATTCTCATCTCATAAATGGGTATTGAGGTTTTTCTCAGTGCGTCACTACTGAAGACTCTACATTCAGCAGAAGAGTGACTGTCACTATATTTAGTGTGTTGCACAGCACAGAGAGGCTGGACTCTCTCTGAGACCCACCAGGGTCATAACTGCTGGATGAGAACAGGAATCAGAGCTGCCTCCTTAATCTTTCTTTTTTTTGGGAAAACAGCACCCAAAATTTTAAACTCTCTTAAGAATGTAATGAATTTGGTGTCTCCTATCTTTCATATTTTCCTGAAGTTCCTTGACAGCAACTCAAAATTTAGGAATGCCTACGTGATTCTGCTACCAGAAGTGCTGTGCAACTACAGTTGAAAAGCAAATGGTATACGGGGGCAAGAGAAAGACACAGCAGTTAGAATAGCCTGAATAGTATGAATGTATTGCACATTTTCTATTTAAGCCAATGCTGTCCACTAGTTCAATTACTGCCAGTGTGTGGCTTTGGGCAAAGCAATTTTCTGCTCCACTTTTTCCATCTGTGAGACAAAGAAAGAGTGAAAATAGGAGGAAAAGAGGTTTAAAACCACTGCTTTTTCCCTCTGTTACTAAAGGCAAGAAATCACCTCTGTTCCTCTTTGTGCGTCAGAAGGCAGTACGCTCTCACCTCTCTTCACCTTTGCTGGAGCTACAGAGTTTGCCTTTCTCTACCTCCTACCTTAACTTCTGCCTCACAAATGTGGCTTGAGCTAATGTCCACAGAGGGCTTTGAGGACCTCAGTGAACAGCACGGCATCACTACAAATAACACCCCATACACACCCCTAAAATAGGAACGATCCAGGCAGCAAATAAAAAGGAAAAAGCAAATAAATGGTATTCCTGTTGCACTGTTCTAGGTCATATATATTCATGTATCTTGTTACTGTGAATTTAAAGCTGCTTTCTATTCACTTTAATTCTATTTGCCTGTGTTAGTGCCACAATATATGCCCTATTGCGTCAGTATGTATTAAAAATGTGCAAGTAAGGAGCTTAAGGCTATTTAGATGGGCTCTGTTAGGAAAGAGATTGCAATGTAGTTTTTGGATTAACAGCGAAAGCGAAAGGTTTTTGGGAGGCCTTAATATTCAGTTGGCAATCCATATCTGGATCTCATTAGTGTGCAGCTAATTCTCGACAGAATATCCAGGATTATTCAGGTATTTAATTTAAAAATTTACAAAAGTATATTATTCATATTTACCAGTGAAGATTGATAACTTATTCACATGTTGAACTGTTTGAGGTGTATGTGTCATGGGTTTGATAGGACTTGTTTCCCTTTCTTATTTCCCACTTCCATTTTGGTAGCTGTATCTGACATTATCTAGGCCTGCATAATACTTTTATTTACATTTTAGGATTAAAAGTAACAGCAGGACTGTGTAATTGCTTGGCAGGAGTTCAGGCCTTGTATTTTGTGGTAGTACAAAAAGCAACTGTGTTGGGAATAAAAAGAAGTCTACCAGTATTTAAGCATGAAATAAAACCGTGTATTATTTTTGATACTCAATGTGTAAAAAATGAAGATTGGTAACTAAAGCTTTTCAAAAGCTAGGACAGACCAAGCTGTATTGGCTTCTACATACCTCCAGAAGGCGGCTACTCCCGTGACCCAGATGTTTCACTTTTGGGATTAGAAGCACTGACACAGTTACTGCCTCAGCCCAGGGAGCACTGAGGGGCACCCGTGGGTGCTTGCCAGTTCCAGAAATGAGCGTGTTATAATGTTCATAGGCAGATGAATAACCTAATTCAGATTAATGCCACCAAATGTAAATTGCCCATTGCTGATGGTGTAACTGTCCACAGAATCACACCTCAACAGGCTGACTCTACTTAAATGGGTATATTGACTGCATAATATAACTGCAAAAATAAAATAAAAAGAAATGTTTAATCTTATAATTAATCTAAAGACATTCCTTCTTACTGGTTTTAAAATATAATGTAATTTGCTTTTGCTTGCTATGTAATTACTTGGTGATGTTTCACCTGCTTTAAATCAGGCCCCTAGTGCTGCGATTCTTACTCACGCATAGACGGTCCCACTGAATTCGAAGGAATAAGTTCTTTTATCTTCCTCTAGAGTCACTGAGGATTATAAAGCTGCAAGAAAGAAAATACGTAGCTCAGAGGCAGATGTGTCTGTATAGATATTCTATTACGACTGGAATTTGTATGGCAGAACTGATGCATGCTCTAAATCAGTCAACCCACTTTACCAAAATAGACTGACTAATGAGAAGACTAATCAGTAGGTTTGTGCATTGCAATTATTTGCCAGTTGCTTATTTTATTAAGTAATTTGCTGTTGAAGCTCAGTCAGGACTAATGGGGGAAAATTGAATTAATACATGGTGAATAAATTTAATTGTCCTATTTTTCTCAGTTTTAGAACAGAATACTATTAACTTGCATGGCAATATTTTTTATTTCAGGTTGAAAGGGAGAAAGATAAATATGGCATGCATTACTGCTGAAATAGATGTTAATTTGAATCAGCGCATGGTTAACACTCTGTTGACCAATTTAGGAAAAAAAGCATATTAAAGAATCAAGGGTAGCTATGAATCCAATAAATACAGATTCTTACCCCCATGTAAGCACTGCTGGCACAGAGCAACCCTAAACCCAACGTACCTGGAGATGGAAGGAGCATCCTGCATCAGTATCTCTCGTTATTCCGACTGATTCATATGAGTTGAGCATTAACACAGCGTTACTTAGAGCTCATATCTGGTAAATTTGGGGCTGGGAGAGATCATTCTTGGGAAGAACTGAGCAAGACCGTGTTTCTTACTGATGGTGTTTGGTCTTGCCCTGCACTCAGGTAACATTCAGCGTGATGAGATACTAATCTTGAGTGGGTCTCTGCCTGTTACCACAACAGAGTAAACAGTAGGTGTAATAATGATCATAACAGCAATAATCTTCAAAAAATTATTCCAGATTTGGGTTTGTTCATTTTTTTTCTGAGCTAAACATGATCAGTCCCTTCAGAAATATTACCAGGTCTTTCCGTTACCTCAGGACTCTGAGAAAGCAGCCTTTGTTTTTCTGGAGTTCATTAGGGAAAACGTCATAGCGCCAACAGTCTTTGAATACAAATTGTTCAGTTGACCTTTCTCACAAGTTGAATGCCAAACCATTTTATGTTGAGCAGCAGAAACTCATCTTCTGATGAAAATGAGGTTAACTGAGAAAATAGCTCTTTCCTGGGGGTGTGCATTATTTTCATTACCAGGGGTTAACACCTTTACACCAGTAGGAGTTTGCAGAGTTGATTTCTGTGAATACATTATGGAAACGGTTTCCTGCTTGAGGTATGAGGCATTTATGTATTCTTCATTACCACATCCATTGGCAGAAGCTTTTTTGTAAAAGGTCATTGCATCGATGCTCATGTTTCTTTATCACAGGCGATTTAGTAAAAATGAAACCCGCGTCCATATACGGTAACGCAGCCGGGTGCTCTTGGCATCTGCAGCAAAACGTAATCAGGCAGTTCTGTTCTGTCTGCACTCTTTGAATTGTTCCTCAGCGGTATCATCTACATGACTGAATACAGATGTTCACCATTGCATGTAAACTTTACATGTTGAACCTATCTGGAGATGAATTACAAGCTTACATAAGGGCTAGGCACGATTTTGGCTCCTACGCTTATGCATCCCAGGCATTATTCCCTCCCTACGACAGTTCGCATCACTTCAAAGAAGAATCCAGAACCCAGAGAATTCAGTTTGTGGACAGGAATCTCAGTTTTCCCGCTCTGAGGTTTAACCCATGTCACACTGTGGGAATAAGCAGACAAAAGATCATCTTTAAGATATGCTGTGTAGTCAAAACCAGTCCTTAATTCAAAAACGCGTTACTTCTTCATCAACTTTGTGGCAGCAGCTAAAGTCGCAGAATTAGAGCAGAGTATCTCAATCCCACCAAACTAAATTGTTGCCAGCAGAAACCCGACCTGATGATACCTGTCCTCCAGTTGGCTCTGCTAGGTATTCCCCAGGGTGCAAAAGCAATCCAGACGTGGCCGGGCATCGGCTACAAAACTCCAGTGAGATTACTGTTTATTTTTAAACTAAAAAACGGTTGAGACACATACGCTTTCCCTTTAGTAAGGCAGAAGGTAAACTCTTAGGATTCCGAAAAGAAAAATACACACACACACACACCCCCGGGTAGAAGTTTTCTCACAACTAGTGAATTCCCTTATGAAAATTCCGAGGGCAGAAGTCACTCCCAACGATGGCGCAACCTCTGTCAGTGGGAGCCCTTTGGCGGCAATAGAAACCGCAGGTGTCAATCCCGGAGGAGCCCGTTCCTGACCCTGTCAGTCAGACACAGCGGCTCCCTCAGGTGGGACCCCCCCCTCGGTTTGGGTTCAAGGCGGAACCCAGGGGGAACAGCTTTAGCAACCGCTGGGCGTGAGGGACGGCGGAGACCGCACCCGGGGTGTTCTGAGGCCCAGGGCCCTCCCGGGGGACACCCCGCTGCCTGAGGGGCGCAGGGACAACCAGAGCCCGGGGCGGGCTCTGATCACAACCGGCTACAAACCCCAGCGCCACCAACCGAACCACCTTAATAATAATAATCATCGTCGTCGTCATCATCATCATCTTTAAAAAATAATGACCCAGAGGAGGTTTTTTGTTGTCGTTTTCTGTCGTCCCCTCAGCTCCCGCCTGCGCCTCCCTCACGCCCGCCTCACCGAGCGGGAGCAGCGCGGGGCTCGTTTCCCGCCCCGCTGGCTGCTGCCGACCCCCGGGCGGTGACTCCCTTCCCTCCGTCCCCCCGACACCGTACCGCGGCCTTGCGGCTCCCGCCCGCCCGGCCTCCGCTCTCCCCCGGGGCCGCCCAGCCCCGCACCGGCCCCCGGCGGCCGCTCGATGGCTCCGCGCCCGATTGCACTGCCCTGAGCGACGCCGGCGCCCTCCTCCCGCCCCGCCCTCCCCCGCCGGCGGGCGGCAGCAGCAGCAGCCGCGGCGG
>JAOXJM010000041.1:36309397-36325820 GCA_026413425.1 Tringa solitaria | reverse complement strand
TTTTGCCCATTAATTCTAATATTAAAATTATATCTGGGAGCTAGGAGAATGGATTGATAATCCTCATGTCTTTTTGTATCCATAGTTTTGTACATGAATATTTCAGAACAGTTGAGTCATCTTTGCCAGTTTTGCTGGTAGACATGAGTGCTGTTGTGTTGTTTATGACAATGATAAGAACATGGTCATTTGTGATAGCATTCCAGATTAGTGCAATAAATATTTTCCACTTATGCTTTTTGAGATATATTGAAGTAATGTAGATCTGATGAAGGCACTGAAATCATCTTTTTAGAAAGTAATTATGGTATTATGCTGTTTGAGCTTGTGTGTGTTGTTTTAGAGTTAATCTGAGTTAACAAAACAAATAAGAAAGTTGGTTAAATGAATCGCATTGTATGGTGACTACCATGGGTCTGCCCAATTCAAACGCAGCATATAAACAGCTAATAATATTTATGGAATTCTAGTTTAGTGCATTTTGGTGAGCTATTAGCTAATAAAAAACGTCAACATGCAAGAATTTGGAATTCCTGAGTGGTTTGTTTTTGTTGTTGGGCTTTTTTTGTAGAACAGACACTTGTATTTCATGTGCTTTTTAAAAGTTGATTTTTGTGACTCTTTCTCTAGAAAACCAAGCTCTTGACATCATTTATCCAAGAAGCTAGAGCAGCAGAGAGACAGTTTTTACAATGAGGAGAAATTATCTGTTAGGTAAGTGATCTGCGATCTTGTCAGTTGGGGCAAACAGCTATGAGTTGTAATCCTCAGCTCCCTGTCTAAGTTGAATCAGCTGCTGTGGCAGTAGGTGATTTAGATACACTCAACGCTGGGACAGCCCTTGGGTGAGGTAGAAAAGAGGGTTTGTGACCTGTACATGTCATTTCCTGCTGAGCGGCGATGAAACTCTACTCCAATATTCAATGAAATACATAATTCTACTTTTTTGTATGTCTCAAAAAATGTGAGGATAGAGTTAAGGTCTGTGAGTGTTCTAGGACTGAGGTAACTGGTAAATTGTGAACATCTCTACGTACGTAGGCAGATGAAATACATATAGGTATATTTAAGTATGTATATTTATCTCTTGATTGTCATTTCATAGTGTGATGCCTTGTCAAGCTGCCTGGTATTTCAGATAAATTTGAAGTGAGTTCATTATAGTAAATTAGATGTGACTAATTTCCTTTGTGAGTAAATTTTACATTAAAAAATGTGTAGAAAGTAGTAAAGGTAACCTTCTGCTGTGCATTTGTCAACAACCCGAGCGCTGAATTATTTACCACTGCTTTGTATTGCCCATTTACTGTCTGATGGATCATTTTACACTATAATATTGTTGCTGCATAGGAAAAAATGTGTGTTCAGCAGTCTCAATGACCTCTGGAAAGGATAATTTGTTTGGGAGTTTAAAATATGGTTGATATTTTACTGGAATCTCCTTGACTATTTTTGTTTGCAAAGCCTGTAGTTGTAGTTGGAGGCTATATGGTATTTAAATAGTGGGGGGAAAAAAATTAACATTGGAAGTATTTTTCATCTTGGTTTGCTTCTAGTTATGCCAGTCTACAACGTGGAAATTCCCAAAATAGTCTGAGAGACGTAAATAAAATATAATTTCTTTTGAACTTTGAATTTCTGAAACCATGCATTTTTCAGGTGTGGGTTTTTTTTGAAAAAAGACTGCATTAGAGGTTTGTTCAGCAATGAAGTTCTGTTTATATTTTATGCCTTGCTTGGTGTTGAGAATACATGAATTGTTTGATTAAGGTGTTAGCATTTCTATTTGTAAATGTAATTAACATGAGTTTGCTAGGTGTAGGTTACTGCTAGTGCTGCACTTAATTCTAGATCACAAAAGCCATTATATTTGGGGCCAGTTGAGATCATTATTTTCAGGCATAAGTGGGATCATGTACTAGTAACCTCACTTCATGCAAAGTAAGATGAAGAAAAAACAGTAGTTTAGTGAGAAATGCTCTTATTTTTCTGAAGAATATTTAACTTTAATTCGTATATTACATCAATACCGTTATCTCATTTCCAAAACCATTATTACTAAAGCCACCTAAATAAAAGTATTGTGATCTTTTTTTCCCCAATTTTATGTGTTCCTTTGAAAGCTTAGTTTTAATAAGCCAAACATAAATATAATACCATTGCTGACTCTAGAAATTTATTTCTTTTTCTGTTTAGGTGATTAAAATTCTGATTCAGTCACCACATATTAATGGAGAAGAAAACCTAATTAACACAGTTCTTGTAATTTGTGGGTTTGGTTTTTTTTTTTATTCCACGGTGTTGGAGGAGAGATTTGAGGAAAATTTCAAGGAATGGAGTTAGCTCACAGTTTACTACTGAATGAAGAAGCGTATAACCAGCTTGGTGAATTTCAAAAAGCAGAGTTCATTTTTGAATGGCTACAGTTTTTGGAAAAACTTTTACCAGTGACTAGCAGAGTAAGTATAATGATACTTGAGAAGAAAAGCACGTTTATAGAGCTATTTCTCTCTCTCTTTTTTGTTGTTTTGTTTAAAAACAAAGAGCGGTATTCAATTTCATTTGCTTCATGTCTTTTACATACACACAATGAAAATATGTTCAGTGATAGCAGTAACTTTCTAAATGTTACAAGTTTTTGGTCACAGCCCTTCAAGTGACAGAGCCACTTGTCCAATGAAAGGAATTTGAGAAATAAACAAGAAGTGAATTTTTTAATTACTTTTTTTTTTTCAACTCAGATTATTACTACAAGATTTTGCAACCGCATGGTGAAGAATGGCAGTCGTGCTTCCATCTAGCATAGCACAATTATTTGGTAGTTCTCTGGGATGCAAGAATGTAACATCCTTCTCTTTTGTTTTTTATTTTCCTAATCAAGTGATTCTGTGATCTGTTTCCAACCAACTGTCCAATTGTTTGGTTCATTGTTTAGTATATATTAATTAGCATATGTGGGTATTTAACAGTAGACCAACGTAGATAATGCTATTAATGCTATTTGTGTTAAAATGTGTAAATGAAATACAGTGAAAGGCTTTTAATTATTTTTTTTTAAAGAACATTTAAAAGAAATTAAGATAAGACTAAAATAGATAATTATTTTAAGGAATGTTCTTTCCTTTCTAATGCTTGACTTCTTGAAACTCTGCTGAAGTTCTTTATTGCTGAAATTACTTTAATTTTATTGTTTTATTTTAAAATAGGCATAAAAGAAGCAAGAAATTATGATTTTGTTTTAGCAAGGTATAACTGTTAAAGTGACATAGGGAAAATACTCCTGAAATGTCACTAGAAAGAATTGCTCTGAAAAATGTGATTTATTTTTTTTTAAAATAAGAATATAATATTCACATATTAAGAATGTCAGAGTATCAGAATGGTAGTAATGAAAAGTAAAGAGAATTAGCATTAATGATCTTTATCTGACTTAAAGATTTAACTGAAATTTAACTGGTTACTGATTTTATTTCCAGGCTGATATAAGGGAAAACCAGAAGAAACTGGTCGAACAATTGACTTCTTTATTAAACAATTCACCAGGACCTCCTACCAGACGGCTTGTTGCCAAGAATTTAGCTGTACTTTATAGCACTGGAGACACTTTTTCTGTTTACCAAACAATTGACAAATGCAATGAACTCATACGGAGTAAAGATGATTCACCAAGTTATCTGCCTACAAAACTGTAAGTATTTTTTTTTAACCCCAAACTTCAAATCCTGTAATAACACGAGAGATGGATTCACATGGTGAGAAGTTAATGTAGGAGAGGGTGTGCTCCCTCATTTCTGCCGCTTGTCCAGTAGAAGCTTTGTACCATACGACGCACAGAATTTGGGAGCCTCCCTGAGTAGTAGCATTATTGTGGGTGTATCTAGCTGTAAAAAGTAATTTTTTCTGTCATATTACATCTCTAGAAATTTTTAGACTTGAGTATTACAAAGAAAAACTGAATTCATCTGAAACCTGAAAGCAAATGCAAATTGCTTGATTCCTCCTAGGTATTAGAACAATTTTATTTTAATCATTTAATATATGCTACCTTCAGGGCAGTTTTATGAGTGTTTAAGTACTTGTGTAGCATTTTATATATTTCTTTCTGTGTCTTTACTGGAAAGTTTTGAGCAAGAAGTTCAGCTGCACATTGCAGGGGGGAAAGAAGTCAGGTCAGTACTTCACAACATATATTGCCCTTGGAAGTTAAATAAGCTAAAAATATATTTTTCTTCTTTATTTAGAAGTTTCTTGTTACGATTCTCATAAATATAACATAAAATCCATCACATTAAAACACTTTAAGAACGCATACTTTTGAAGCATTTAACGCAGAGGCAGTTTGATGGCTGATGGGAGTCAGTGTCAGTTGCATATATTAGAACAAAATTTGAGCGAGGTAGCTAGTGTTTACTGGGTCCACTTTAAAGAAATGCCTTGAGTGATTTGAAAGCTGAGCTGAATTAATTCGTTTAGGAGTGTAGGAATGCTAAACTTGTTGCTCTAATTCAGAACTATAATGACTATACTGTGCTTCAAGGTAATAGGGTAAACTGAGGCTGGTTTCTGCTTTATGTTTTTGTTTAGTGAGGGGACAAAACCAGCTTGCAATGTACGTATTGCCATATTGAAAAACCATGCTTTACAGCAAATCAAAGAAACACTGCTTGGTACAAAAAAGGTGAAGAAAGCTTTTCCTAGGTAACTTATTTAACATTAGTAAAAAAAAAAAAAACCTGACATGACGCATCTGAATTCACTACCACAGGATAGATAAAACAAGAAATATGGTAGTATTAGATATTGCATATGTGCAGCAGGAACCAAAAGGGTAGAAGATGGTGATCTCCGGCCAAGTAATTGAAAGTCAGGCCAGAGAAAATACCAGCAATAGGTAATGGAGTTATGTGGGGGCAGGTGTTTGAAAAAGGAGGAGAAAGCAATATACTGCTGAGTAGAGCAGGAAAACAGAGAAGTACAACTCCAGGTGCACAACACAGTTATTAAGTAAATTTCTTGCTCCAACTGAGAAACTGGATATAGTTAGAAACATCTGAAATGTTTGTAACTAAAGGCCTAAACCTTAGCCAAGAGAACAGAGAAGCCTGAACTGTTATTGCAGGACATGAAACCAAATCTTAAGGGGCTGAAGTATTATGAATAATCTTCATTCCTGAAACATGCACATCTTTCACTCTAATGAAGAAAATTAAAGGTAGAGATAGTAAAACACCATTGTGCACTAATGATTCAGTATACAAAGCAGAGTGGAATCTGTCTTCCTCCCTTGCTTCACAGGCGAATCCTGTTTCTGACAACCCAAGTGAAGTTTCCTTAGACTCCTTTGCAAGGAGTCAGCTCTATTTTCCAATATCATAAATTTTTGTTTCCCTTTTCTTCCAACTGACCTCTTGTGCAGTCTTTTGAGCTAAGAAGAAGTTTGCTATAAAGGTTCTTAGTCCTGCAAAGTAAATTTCTGCTGTACTACTGGCTTCTTGAGAGAGAGGCATTAACTTTACAGGTGAGTTGTAGTATGGGACGGAGCTCTGTGAGCCTTCCTGGCTTCGGCTGCAAGATGCTGTGCTGGAGGAAGTGGGGTGATGTCGGTGTAGCCCGGGGGGATTATGGAGTCCATCAGAGTAAGGCAGAAATGGCAAAGACAGACAGAAATGGCAGATATCCAGCCTCAAAAGGCAGAGGAGTAGCTGGGGGAGAAAGAGAAAGGTGGCAGTGTTCAGAATTCTGCTGGGTATGTCAGTGGTAGTGACTAGAGGACATAAGAGATGAAGTGGAGAAAAAGGTAGCAGTAAAATAGGGTTTACTTCAAAAAAAGATTTAGAGAAGGGATTTCTTGTAGTACTGACACCAAGACGACAGGCTAAAGAAAAATAATTGGAATTACAGCATTAGAGTAAAATCTTTAACCTTGGGATGCAAGTATATGGAATATTTGGTGTTCAGTGAAGAAAGACTGCTTTTTTCCTTTTTTTATTCTTTTAACTCTTGATTAAAGCATTGTGTTTGTTTGCCGTCTGTCCTTGTTTAGCGTACATGTCTACATTGTCTGGTAGCAACACCTCGCCATCATTGTTCACAGTATGTTGATTCACTTGGAAACTCCATTAAATAAAGTTTCCAGTGAATTGTTCTCGTCTCATAAATTATCAATTTTCTTCTTTCATATAAGTGGAAGATGGAAATGTTTTAGGCAAGCATTTTAAAAAGGAACTTAGGTGCTTATCTCCTACTAAAATTGACTATGATATGAATGCTATATCAGATCAGATAAACAGGTCATGGAGTGTGAATACATATTATTAGTTAAAATTACAAAGTTTTTTAAATATCCACTAGGGCTGTTTTTAAACCATAAGTGTTTAGAAAGCATTTGGCTGGTCAGCAAACTTTCATAGCTGATCTCAGGGCTCTTCTACCACATCTTTAAGTATCTTAGTTCTACGTTTTTGTTGGTATCTCTCCAAGTACAATTCTTAAGGCAAAATTTGAGAGAAAACAATTTAAATGTATCTTATATAGAGAGTCATATATCAAAATGGAGGTGTGCTGCTGGGGAGGAAAAAACACAAGCAGAGAGGCTTTTTCCTTGCAAAACTTGTATAAACTTACAGGCACCCTTGGAAACTTTCTGGCTGTTGTTTGTGATTTGACAGATGAAGTGACTCAATAGTTAATACAGTTTGGATTTAGTGAAGAAACATTGCGGGGGGTGGGGGGCAGTGGGGAGAAAAAGACAATTAGAGTTATGATACACTCCAAGAAGGCAGTCAGAAGAGCTTCCTAAGTCCTACACTTTGAACTTTTATAGAAACTTATATTGATTTGCAGAAGTAGCTGGATTCTCATCTTTAGTTGACTAGATGTAATTCATCAACAAATATTGCCACTTTGTTGCTTGAAATCACTGTTCAACACTGATTGACTCTTTCATACAATTCTTAAGTACATGGCAGTACAGCCAGCCACGTAGGCATGTTTGCAGGTTATAGCAGGATGTAAAAAGGTACTTCTGGTTTGGGGGTTTTTTCTATATATTTGTTAAATATTCCTTCTTTGTATTATGATGTAAAATATATATTATTTAGTCTTGAAGCTAATTAAAGAGAGTATCTGTGACCATCAGAGGATTAATTCAATAGTAAGATGGTGCAATTGTAATTTTGTGCCCAGCCACACCGTGAACAAAATTAAAATCCAAACTGTTGGTGTTTGGAATCTGTGTGCCGTGAAAAGGACACGGACTTATACTTTTATTTACTTGAAGGTGTTTCCTTATTATATATTGTTATACATAAATGCCAGAATTTTAATTACTAGACCATTTGCAGTGTACTGTTAACCACTGAATTGTAAATAAACCTGTCCCTGGCTACTTCTAGCAGCATCTGCCACAGCACTGTGCCATAAACTGCATGATGCAGGGCATGCTTAGTTAGAAATTAATGTTAAGATCTAATGGTGGATATGAAAATTGTATTCGTATTGTAAAATTTATTGGAAGATTGTATTACCTGAATTCTTGTATTATGTATTATCCAAATTATTTTCCCACACTTTTTGTCCTCATTTCTCCTAAAGCATGAGTATGTGCCACACACAGACCACTTTTTTTTTATTATTTTTTTTTTCCTTTTGATAATCCACTTACTTTTTTGGGACATTGTATTTATTTCGTTTGTTGTTTGCCCATTGATTATGTTAGTCGTCTTAAACCCTTTCATCTATTACTGCATCCATTTTCACGCGTCTTTGGATTTGCTTTTGTTTTAGTGCTGCGGTGGTATGCTTGGGCTATTTATACAAAAAATTGGGAAGAATTTTGGGAAACAGTTTTACTGACACCGTTGGGAATGTGCTTAAAGCAATGAAGAATGCAGAGGTATTGGAACAGCATGTTTAAAAAATGATTGGAAAAATAATAGGATGTTTACTGTTGGTAGATGGACCAATGAATAGGTGAAAGTGCATGATACCAAAATATGAAAAAAATCTGGAAAGTCATAGGATAAAAATCAACGCCTAAATTCCAAAGAATTACTAGAGAAATGATAGATTATGACTATAAATAGATGGATCATAGCTATTCTCAAACTGATTTCATTAAAGAACTTGATAAAGTAGAAAATCTAATTGCCTTTTTGATGAGACTGTTTTTACTCCAACTTGTACTTCATGTGTTGAGTTTTAAACTGCTAGCAAGTACTTTCCAGTAGACCATAGAATTACTTTCACTTGCTTATAGTGTTACAGAGCAAGTTATCAGCTTTGACTAACTTCCACATAAAAAGGCTTCTAAAAGTTTAACTATTTCAGTAGTTGGCATTTCATATTTCCAAGGAGCTTAGGGTTACAAAGCTTTAACGTTTTTCTTTTTCGTTTTTCAGTCTCAAGGTCGTTATGAAATCATGCTTAGTTTGCAAAATATATTAAAAGGTTTAGGAGCTGCTGCTATCCCCTGTCACAGAGATATTTACAAAGCTGCCCGGTCGTGTTTGACAGATCGATCCATGGCAGTCCGCTGTGCTGCTGCAAAGGTAAAGTGCTCTAATAGCTGTTTTTATTAAGCTTTCTAAATAAAATTCTGTTTTGATGGATGATGAACACAGGAGTAAATACGTTGTTTGCTTTTCTTCATTTCTTTGATATTGCAAAAATTTAAGTCACTTTAGTATGAAGCAACGTGCTTATTTTGTTCGGAAGAACTCTGTATTGTGTAGCAAACTACAATTTGTACTGAGTGCTTTTCCACATCAAAACGTTTTTATTTCCCTTTTTTTTTTTTTTGTCTAGTGTCTTCTTGAACTTCAGAATGAAGCAGTATTTATGTGGAGTGCTGATCTGGATAGTGTTGTGACTTTGTGTTTTAAATCCTTTGAAGGTTCCAATTACGATGTACGATTAGCAGTTTCAAAACTCTTGGGCACAGTATTAGCTAGAGCTCTAACATCTAAACAGCCAACAGGTAAAGTATGGACTTTGCTGATTTCTCATATGTAAAAAATCTGTCAGGTGACCAGAAACTCTCAAACTCTGTTGAAGACCAAAGTAAAATCACAATGTAAGCTTTGTCTGGCTGTGCATATCTCTGGATTGATCTTTTTTGTAATGTTTTTCTTGTGAAGTGCTGTGGGTTTGGTTGCATTACCTATTTATAAAATAATTTTTAAAAGAAAAATATTTGGTAAAACTATTTTTCTCCGTTACAAGATTATTGTTATATGGAGGGAAATTAGTCACGTCAAGAATTTAAAGGCAAGATTAATTTCAGCAGTGTAGAAAGACCTAAGATTTGTGGGAGTGTCACTTTGTCAAACAAAAGAGTGAAGGATATCTTTCCAAGCTGTTTTTTCACTGTGATCAATGTCACACCTGGATTATGTAGCAGTAAGAATCAGAAGCAGAAATGAGCCTGCAGTTTTGTTCACTCAACAGACTAGGTAACAGTTTCTGCTGACAGACAGTACCTGATCTAACTGAAGCATCCTGGAACAAAGTTAACACTTCCAGTCTTTGGTGTCATTCAGACTGGGCATTTTAAGTCTTATTTCAGGAGCCCAAAGCTAAATATCTAGCTGTAATCTAAGCAAAATATAACAGGATGTAGAGTAAGTGTGATTCAGACTTCTCTGCTTTTCATGGCTTCAGAGAAAACCTTCACTGGAGTAAGCAGCAAATGATAAAATTAGATGCCTTTAAGCTGATTTTACTGCCTTTCAAAATTCTTGAGACTCTGTATTTACATTGGAAACTCTGATGTCTTGATTTATAATTTCTAAGAATCTTCTGGAGAGAATCACTGTGTTACAGAAAGCAACCAGCACTCATCTTTTCCCAGTAAAGTAAAAAAAATAATACTATGACCCTCTTCATAGACTCAGTAGTTTAATCTTTGTAAGGAGCGTGGTTGTATTTCTAAAGTGCTAAGATAAGGTTATGTGAGAAATGCATAAACTGTTTGTTTGATTATTTTTTACTTATTTATTTTGGTTCTTTTTAGTTAGAGCTCAGTGAGACAGAAGCTAAGGGGGGCTGGAAGGGGCTGGGGGAGAGGTGGAGGGAGCAGTACATGAAGAAGTGCATAGTCCTGAAGTTTCTGCATTTTCTTGAATAACCTGCTGATATTGGGTTGGTTTGGTTTGGGTTTTCTTGGACATAATTATCTCAAATCCTCTCCTTCCTTTTCTCATTTCAATACTTGGAAGAGAATGAAAAATTTAGTGAAAATTTTAGGTCACTTACTTTGTACAGTGTGCAGTCATCATGCAAAATTTGTACACTCATGTCCCAGCATTTATTTTATATGAACTTTCTATCAGGAAATAAAATGACAGAATAGAAATTAAGGATAAATAATTTTCCTGGAAGATTGTAAACATATTCTATTTTTCCCATTCTTTTGGAGAGCTGATTCAATACTAAGGTGAGATGCTTTTGTTTTTATGAGAACTTGTAGCTGGGCCCCTTACCTGGCTAAGCGTAGCAGAAAGGTAGGCTGCCCAGTCTGGAGTTTGGAATAGAGGATTGTCTTTGGCAGTTAAGCTGGAATGTGTTAGGGCTTTCATGAATCTTCAGGTGGTAGGATTTGACCATACAGACCTTTTTGCTGAGGAAGCTTAGATACTTAGGGAGGGTAAATGTCTGTATATGTATTAGCTGATGGCCTAAAGTGTTTAAAGATAGCTGAAACAGAAA
Organism: Tringa solitaria; assembly: GCA_026413425.1. Taxonomy (NCBI): domain Eukaryota; kingdom Metazoa; phylum Chordata; class Aves; order Charadriiformes; family Scolopacidae; genus Tringa; species Tringa solitaria. Next base: position 36,315,113 of record JAOXJM010000041.1, on the reverse strand, counting down.
ATCTGAGAAATATTGTGGTTCACTGGAGCAGTGACTCCGAAAGTGTCTGAGTTTCTGTTGTGAAATTATGCTCAAACAGTATTTGGATTTGATTGTGCTACTGAATTTGTGTAAATTGTTTTTTATAAAATGACTAGAGTTGGAACTTTTCTTCTGTAATGTCTCAAGTTTTACAGGGCTATGCCTCTAAAGATTTACACCTATTCTTAGCATCCACCAGGCATAACTTCCGCAGAACCTCTTTGGAAGAAGTGATGGAGCTCTTGGGAACCGGATTTCTGCGTGGAAGTTGTGGGTTTCTACGAGCCAGTGGCGATATGTTGAAAGGCACAAGTTCAGTCAGCAGAGATGTTAGAGTTGGAGTCACCCAGGTTTGGATTACATTATTTATGATTTTCTGATATTGCTAAACAATCCTATAGTAACTGTTTTGCACTCCATATGTCTCTTTTTTGTATCTGTGACTAAATTTAAGTAATTTAAAATAAGGATTTATATCTTGAGTTTTGCTAAGAATAAAAGAAGAAAGATTTGTGATGTTGCTTATTGTTTACCTGATAGTTAGAAATTTTCAAAGTTAAATACATGTTACTTTGGAAAGTTTCCCGTGATATGCATTTCAAGTAAGTGATACAAATAAGTGCTTTCCTCAAATTTTCAATTTAAAACTTAATACCTTATGTCTAAAAAAAGAACGGAGAAGTTACAAGAGTTCTTTGAAATTGGACTAGTTTCCTTCTATATAGGGACATTCCCAGTCCTGTTGTGAAAGAATGGTTCTGCTTTGAATAAGTGCGTGAAAAGTAAGGTAAACAGAATTTAGTGGAAAAAACCCAAATACTTGTTTTGCTGTATTCCAGGATGCTCAGTTAGAGGACAGAATCTTGTTAACTGAGCATGATACAGGCTGGTAAAAACAGTATAAATTTTTCAGATAATATCAGATTGCCTTCTTCTTGCAAATATAGTCTTAAATAACATTTGCATGATAAGACCTAAATATTCAAATGTTGAACCTGTGAATCAAGGCTAAAGGTCATGATGAACATTTACATATCAAACAGCTGTGATTATTTTAATATGTTACAGTCTCCATGGTTATTTGAAAATAGTCGCCTTTGCTCGTAAGGCAGTTTTTCAGTGCATTTCAACTTCTGCAGTGCAAAAAATCTGTAAATTAGCTTGAATTATGATAGAAGCTGCCAGACTTTGCACTGGAACAGCTAGAAAGTGTTCACAAATTGTCTTGTGTGCTCAGATCATGCTGGGTGGAAGCATTAACTTCTGGCAGAGAGACAGTGAAGCTGGGGAACAATAATACCTTGACAGCTATTTGCCTAGAAAATGCATGCCAGACTCCTAGGGTGTTCTGTACACATGGTGGTTTTATTAGTTTTCCAGGAATAGATATTTCAGTTCAGTGTTTTGACTATTTGTACTGGTTTTTGGAGATTGTCTCCTTTTTCATGCATTCCTATGTTAACACAACAGTACGTGTGCCAGATGGTACACACTAACTGTACCAGAACAGTTAAAATAGTGCAATGTTTATCAGTGTCTGTGAGCAGGAAACCCTTGCAGTTATAAAATGTATTAATTTTTATGTGAATTGCAGCTAATTATAAATAAAAAATAAGAACAACACTGAAGATGGCTTCTTACCTATGGAAGAAGAATTTATATTTGATCAAGACACAGCCAGGTTCAAAATGTAGCCATGGCAGTATGACTCTTTGCAAGTCTGTTTATCCTGTTAAATTCATCAGTTTTCAAATCTGTAAAACAGGAGTAATGTACTGGTACATTATGAAGCCTTAGTAGTATTTGTCAAGATGCTAACAGGATCTAATAGTACAGTTTCTCCATTTAAAGTATTTCACTTTGGTTTATGTGAATAATTTTGTTGCTAATATTAGACAGGAGTCAAAGTTTGTATGATGCAAATATGTAAGTTTGTTGCTATGGGTAGTAGTTGTGAACTTAAGAGGAATTTCATGTGTTCATTTGCATATTCTCATTTTTTGTATTCCATTTTCTTGATGGTAGCACATCTATTCATTAAAAAAAAATCCAACGCATGCACATGGTAGGCATTTGTGAGGGAGAGTATTATGTGGCAAAATAAATGGTCTTGTGGTGATTAGATTTGTAAAGTGACTCTGCATTCTGTCTCTTTGTTGTGGCAAACATAGTCTTTTTATGGTACCTCCATTGCAAGGCAAACAATTAAAATTCATTGAGAAGAAGAGCAGTGCTTGGAGGCTGCAAATATTCCTTAATTCAAAGCCTATAATAACAGAATTCTCTCAGGGTTATGGGTTATAGTTTTGTAACATAGTAGTTCTTAAAATGCATTCATACATTAAATTTGGGTTCCACGTGCAGAATGTTAAATAGCTAGAAGCTGTTGTTCAGTGAGACCAAACACAATGTTTTACATAACAAGTGCCTGTGCAGGGTAAACTGCCATTTCTCACACTCTGGAATGAAATAACGTGGGCAAGCAGCTTCAATTAACTTACAGACAAAGCAGGCTGCAATAGTGCTAGTACAGTTGGGATAGTAAGTTAAATTATTTAAATAGATTTTTAAAAATTGCAGCTACCTGAAAATGAGAACATGTGTGATTTATGGATGCATAATGTATAAGTAATCTCAGTTTAGTGATGTTCTAGTTGTGGCAATGCACAGAGATTTTTAAAAATAAATTAGTAAAAAAAAAAAAAAAAAAAAAAGGTGGGATACCTGGCAGTGGGCTTCCAGACTACTTTGCACTAAAATATGGCTTCTTTTCAAATCTCTTCCAGGCATATGTGGTGTTTGTTTCTACATTAGGAGCGCGATGGCTTGAAAGGAACTTCTCTGCCTTCCTTTCCCATATTCTAGATCTGGTGTCTCAGTCTCACCCTAAGGCTGTTCAGAGTCAGATGGATGCTATCTGCTGTCGCCGCTGTGTTTCATTTATCCTTCGAGCTACAGTAGGAGGCCTTCTTGGGGAAAAAGCTCAAATTGCAGCTGCCAAGGAGATTTGTCAGGCCATCTGGAAACTGAAGAAAGTTGTGGGTATGGGTCTAACAAGATTATCCATTTGGGTCTCTGTTTTTCCTTTTTTAAGTGATTGTCCAACTTCCTAATCCAGTGACTGCAGAAATAGAATATATAGTGCTGATTTATTACCATAATAGTGTAGAGGGCTTTTGATGGACTGCTTTGTTTTTAACTTGGACTGGTTATTTGTTTGTGTGTGTCTGTGTTTCTGCATGTGTGTACCCACACAAGTGTAAACAATTTTTAACACTTCTTTCTTGGTGAATATAATTCTAACCAATTATAAATATAATAAAATAATAAATATATGCAGCAATAAAGTATAGACTGTATTCTAAAATAAGTTAAATTGGCAGTTTATATATATATAAACATATATTTACGCCTGGCCAGATTCTGCATCCCTGTTCAGAGCAGCTGACACTACTAATGGTTCAAAAAAGAAGTGTTTGTTCCTAATTGACAAAAAGAGCATTTCTTATGGAGAAAACAGATCCCTTACATGATAGTCTTGTACAAAACTTCCAAAAAGAGCTGCTGATCTCCCACCATCATCCTTGTGGGGGGAAAGAAAAAGATTTACCATAGCAAAATCCTTGTTCTGATCTGTTTGTTTCATGTTGGTAATGATTTCATGGAGATCTTCCTATGTTGTGTTATCAGATGCTGCAATGAGTGACAGTAACTTGGAAACAAGAATTAGTACAACAGACGTAACAGCAAGTCAGCATGTGCTTGTGTGTGCACTTCAGGAACTTGGAAGTCTCATCTATGGGTTAGGAACTACAGCAGCACCATTACTGCAAGACTCCAGTACAGGTACAAGTCTTGAATCATTTTGTAATCCAGAATACAAAATATCTTACTTTGTTCACTGTGATCTTCTCTGATTTCTTTTGGCTAAACTGTTAGTCCTTTCAAATCTGTTGGGATCCTTTGTCTGGCATTGACTATAGCAACTTTTTCTTCTGGCATTCAGTCTCCTCACCTGGACCTCCTTAGTTCTTCTATCCTTCTCTGTTTTCTTCCACTAAACATTTAAAAAAAAAAAAAAAGAGCAGTTGGTTACCTTACATGCTGTAGGACATCCTCACGCGTTGCCCAAAGAGTTCTGTATCTTCTCCAGCTTGTACTAGTATGTTAATTAAAAAAAAAAATCAATATAAAATTTAACTCCATTAAGTGTTGTATTTTAACTACAACACTTTGTAATGTTTACAGTAAATCAGTTTGAGCTGAGTACCTTCATCTGCCTTTATTGTCTTCATTTAGCTGCAGGGAGAATTGGGTTTTTTTGTGGGCAGGTTCAGGTGGATATCTGTTTTCCCTGCATGGATTTGTGCTTCCTTGAGAATACTTACAGATATTTTCTATGCATGTTGGGGAATAACTGCATAATATGTTAGGTTTTCTCCATATTGTTACTTTTGATTCAGGATATTTATTTTTTTTCAAGTATTGAAGTATTTAAATTTGCTAAGCAATATTTCACAATAAAAATCAATAGTACTTTTTAAAGAGAAGTACAGAAACTGGGTTGTGGTAAGTTTACTAGTCCTCTGTATACATTTTTGCTTGTTTGACACTCTGCTTGCCTGTTTCTTAAGTGTGTTTATCCATTTTATTTTTCAGGAGTTCTGGAAGCAGTAATTTCTGTCATTCTTCATCCCAGCGTTTCAGTCAGACTAACAGCAGCTTGGTGCTTACGCTGTATTGCAGTTGCTTTGCCCTCCTATGTGTCCCTACTGTTGGATCGTTGCATTGAACGTCTTAATGTATTGAAATCCTCCCCTGAAGCCATAACTGGCTACAGTTTTGCTGTTGCTGCTTTGCTGGGTGCAGTAAAACACTGTCCTTTGGGAATTCCACATGGAAAAGGGAAGGTACGGTCCGAATACTTTATTTGTAGGCAATTCTTCAGTGTTTTTGCAGTAGTATTTGCATGTATTCTTTATAACATGATCACATAACCCAGTATACTGGGGAGACATTTTCTTTCCTCAAGAAGGGGATTTTGAAACATACCATAACTCAAATAAGCAGGTGTTTTCTCACTTCTGTCAGGATTGTGAATTTCTCAGGAAACGTCACCTGCGACTTTATTAGCCACTCACACTGCTACCTTTATCTTGCATCAACATAATCTAAGGTGCTTGTACCAGTCCCTCAGATAGGATATACTGTGCTCTCCAGTTTTAGGAATATGCAGATGTAGAAATACAGACCAGGAGAAGAAGCTGTTCCCATCTCAATGAGAACATTATCCATGAAGTTACTCACAGTTGGACAACTGTTTTGCAACACAAATATCACCAGTAGATGCTAATTCTCTGCATAATGTAGAAACACATTCTCAGTTCTGAAAATACCTGTTTCAGAGCCAGCAGACGTTAGGGAAGAAGTGGCACACTCACACAAGTATTGTGGGTTTTTTCCTTCTTATTACACCACTGTGAGATGAAAGGAATGCTTTAGTACATCAGGAAAAATGTCCCTTGCAGTGAATCCAGCCCACTCTTCAAGCATTGTTGAGTGCTCACAGTTCCATGCCACTCCTCAACAGACATTGCTAGCTACAGTTCTCAACATTCAAAGTCTCAACTGCTGATGAAACAATATATAAATGTAAAAAAAAAAAAAAAAAAAAAAAAAACACCAAAAAACACCC